>VXAB01008624.1:164990-190895 GCA_013399175.1 Odontophorus gujanensis | reverse complement strand
ATGTATTAAATACAAAGATATAGACACCATATCTGTCTCAGGAGAATCCTAAGCTGCAGAATGCAAAAAGCTGTGGAGTGTACTGGAGGTGATGTTAGTGTCCTTGTCCTTTCTTATTGCTTTCCACCATGAGACAAGGTCTGAGAGTCTACACAGACCTTTGATCTGGCACACTAAAACAGTTCTTATGTACCTCTACTTCCAGTACAGATATATAAATAGTTGTAATTGTCACTAAATTTTTTCATAAATGAAGCGCAGGAGGCAAGGATACTTTCTAATGCCTTCTGTTCATCTTTTTCCTTTCTTTCTTTTTCCTTTCTTTCATTCAGGTTAGAAGAGAAGTTGGGGACGTTACCATTCTAATCAATAATGCTGGCATAGCGATTCTCAGAAAGTTTCTTGACATTCCAGACGCTGATTTTGAAAAAACCTTAGAAGTCAACTTCCTGTCTCAAGTTTGGGTAACGTATATTTTTCTTTCCCAGCTCTCTGAAGTGCACAGTCAAGTGTTTCAGTCAAATTGGAAGACCTATTTTGGAAAGGGATGGGAAGGGCCTTGAGTGGGGAAAACTCATTTTTTAATCATCCTATTGTTGGACACGCAACACATTGACAGTTTGCCCCACTATCTCTCAGTGATGTCACAAAAACAATCTGCTAAATGCAAAGCCTTTGTGCACCTGTACTGTGAAACAGACTTTCTGTGATAGCTGTGGCTGAAGCTACTGCTGACTCTGTGGCTGCTAACTCGTCTATTCCTCATGCTTGCAGGCACAAGAGAGCATCGTCTAATAGTACTAGTCTGACTAGTACTTGACTAGTAGCATTCAGGGAGACATAACCATGTTGCTTATATTGTTGTCGGACTTCAGGTTGTACTTTATTCTTAGTCAGTGTCTTCTTAATGTATGTAGAAAACTTATCTAAATAGTACGTGTTACTGCCGCTTTGTTTTGTTTCCTCTGAGGGAATGTGCTGCTCTCTAGGGTCTCAGTTGCCCCTTAGGTTTCTCTGTAAGGGAGTGTTACCCTTGCCCCTCTTGCACTTGTAGTTCCTGTGCCTCAGCTGGCAGCTTGCTTCAAGTATATAGTGTTGCCAGGAAGCAGACTTTTCAAGGAGTAGGGCCTGTAGCCTGCACACGTCCCCCCTCATGTGTTGACTTCTAGCTCCCTCTTGTGTACCAAACCCTTTCTAATAGACGACTCGGACCGTGAGGAGCCAGCACGCGGAGAAAGCAATAACCCCACAGTTTTTAACAACACAATTTTAATGCTGACAGATCTTCAGATGGGCACCTGTCACTCAAATAAATGTTGCCTCTCCTTTATAAATTCTTTCAGAGACTGCAGATCGCTTTGGTTCCTTGTAGAATTATGTTCCGTAAAGAAAATCAGATTGTAAAACCTAACTTGGAATGCAATATTTTTGACGCATCTAGCTGTAGTGTATTTTTTATATGTCTCTCAGACTTGCAAGGCCTTTCTTCCTGCTATGGTCGCCTGCGATCATGGACACCTGGTTAGCATATCCAGTGCAACAGGACTCACGGGATTCTACAAGTTGTCAGGTTAGCGTCAACAAATGCTATTAAAAATTATGTCTTTGTGACAGTACCTTCTCCTAAATATCTCAGAAATGCTTGGCTTAAGCTGTTTTTATTCACGTATTAACACTCAGGAAGAGCATGCAGATATGAAAGCGATATCTGCAGGTAGTGGTATATCAAAGAGGAAGAGATGGTGGTACATTGCCCATATGGCATAGGGAGCTCACTGCTGATTTTACTAGCTAACTGCAGCCTGTCTTATCTCTGCAGAAGAAGCCTGTACACATGCAGTGGAAAGTAGCCCTGCCTACAGGTTGTCTGACCATTTCTGTTACTAGTTTTTCTGCCAATGAATGTTTGGAGCACTGAGACATATGTGGGTTATACCTGGAACTGTACACTTAGCTGGAAAATGTTTTTCAGGTTCAGAAGACATTTGGCAGAATTTTCAGTAAAACTCTTTCAAACTATGTTTTAAACCATGTAACAGCCCCATATTCTCCGCTGTTTCCCTCAGCATGGCTGGCTGCTACATCCTTGACATCAGCATGTGTGTGCTGCTCAGACTCTCTCAAGCCTTTCCAACTGTAGTTCTGAGGCTGCCCTGTGAGAATGTGATTTTCACATCAATAAGTACATTTTATTTATTCTCCTAGTTGACAGTGTCATTCTGGTATATATTTGCCACCTATTGTCATCAGGTCAGATTCTATCTTGATAATGGGACACGTCTAGTTTTTATCATGTAACCATAAGGCCTATGACCTGCCTATCCAACGGTATTCTACACAGTAACTGTGCTTGTTTAGATCGTTTCCATCTTCTGTGGGGAAGTTCTGAAGAAGAACAAACAGCCTCTGACACCTGCTTTTGAACTTCTAGCTGAAGTGAATTTGATCTATTATTCCAGACATTTGAAAAAGTCTTAGAAAACTAAATGTATAAATTATTTTATATTATACGAAAACAAAGTTCTTACAGCTCAAAAAACTGCCGAATAGTTTAGGTTGGAGGAAATCTTTGGAGATCCTTTGGTCCAAACCCCCTGATAAAATTAGGCCCAATGTAGGTCACGTTGCAGTGGACCTTGCATAGTCAAGTTTTTATTGTCTCAAAGGAAGGAGATTCCATGTGTTCATCAAGCAATAAAAATCAGACAGGATTCAGTCTCCCCAGGCAAACAAGATGGTATTGTAATTGCAAGGTGACATCGGAAGGAGAAGTAAAGCAGTATTTTTAAGTAGGGTATTTAGGCTGTACCACTAGAAATAGTTTTTACTGACAAGTAAGCTGTGAAATCAAAGAGTGAAGACCATTCTGAACTAAAACAATGCATGGCTTGCATATGAGTGTCTGGAAGTGCATATAAAATGTAAAGTAAGCCCATCTTAAATCCATCTACAGTTCACTGGAAAAGTCTTCAGGAAATTATTAATCTTATCCTTTGACACACCTACACCAATCATGGTCAGGGCCATTGACATTAAGAGCTGGTACCATCGACATGTGTGGCATCCCTAAAATACTAATTCAAATCTTCTAATTCGTAACTAATTTGTGTAAGGATGTAAATAGTATTGCAAAATATTAAATTCTGCATATAATACTACAGTGTTTTTGAGATTTTGGTATGTTTCTTTGTTTCTCCATTTCAGATTATTCTTCTAGTAAATTTGCAATCATTGGAATGATAGAAGCCATTAATTCAGAGCTGTATCGTGCAGGAAAACATGGTATTAAAACCACAATCGTTTGCCCTTATTTTGTGAATACTGAATTAATTAGAGGTATTCAAGTCAAGTAAGTAAAACTTACATTTTATATTGCTTCTTAAGTAAAGTCATCACTAGTTACTAGATATGCTGTATGCAGTCTCTAGCTATTATAAGGTTGATTTGTTTTTAATTTAGTATTTGGCACACACACGACCGTGTCTCTTTGCTAAGAAATACAAGGTTTGCATACAATTAATAGCTGACATGCATCAGAGACTGCACTTAGTTAGGGATATGTGGCAGTATTTTAGGCAAACTCATTTTTTGGTAGAATGGGCACTGCTGATGTTCTTTGCCCCATGTTATTTGGTACTGTCATTACAATTGTGGCTGCCATGATACTTGTCACTTGTCATTAACAGTGCTCCAGTATTATCAGATACTGTACTTCTCTGAGAACAGCTGTGGTATTAGGATATATGTTGCTGCATTGTCCTAGTGAAGGGAGAGGCTGCAGGCACTGATTCAGTCATTGCAGCAGTGAAGAGCAAGCAGTCCTGGTTTTTAAGCACTCTGTTCATGCACCTACCACTCATCATCCTGTAGAGGCATGTATTATGCAGAGCTCCTGGCTGGAAACAGGCCCAGTCCTATTTATTTAGCTGCCAACTCTACATCTACAATAGGAAAGAATGGGCTGAAATCTTATGCGTAGAACATCATAAATCACAGATGAGCTGGAAGTTTTCAATGCCACAGTCAATGGGGGCATTAACTTCAGCAGGGCCTGAGTTGGGCTTGCACAAAAGTTATTCATCAGTCATCAAAATTTGCAACATCTTTTTTCAGTCTGTTTTGATCATAGAAGGAACGAGCAAGATTGGAGACTGCTTTCCAGGGCTATTTAAGTGAGAAATTCTTGCATTAAATGATTTCTGTGTTAGAATACATCTCAAAAGTAAAATGTTACAATTCCATAATGTTTTATTTCTTGTTTCACTAGAAACCCAATTTTAGTTCGTATTTATGAGCCGGACTATGTAGCCAGCAAGATCGTGGATGCAATTCAGAGGGAAAAGATGTATCTGTTCATACCTCCAACTTTACGCTTTTGTGGTTTCAAAACGTAAGAACATGCCTTCTGTCTTCTACTGTTTCTGTCTTTTCTTGCCCATATGCCTGCAAAATCAGCAAGGAGGTTTAGTTACAGTCCTCCTTTATTTAGCATCTCTGCAGTCAAACCAGCTATATGTACTCAGTTGTGAAGAAACAGTTCTGATAGTTTTTAACAATTTAAGGGGCTAGTATTCCTCTGATACCTTCTTTCTCTAATGTACTTCTTAAGCTACAGTTTGGCACAGAAATCAAAAATTTCCATGGGATGGTACTCTGGGAGCACTGGCTGGACTAGAACTATCTGCTTCCAGTAATCACCTCCACCAGTGCTGGGCTTTCCACAGAACTGCTTGCTTTGTATTCATTTTCCCCATTTCTAATATGGGAGTTCAAAATGCATTACTGCCAAACATTAGAAATAATATGCACGTTATGAATTTCTATTAGTACATCACATCTACTTCACTTTTATTTATTAATTAATTTATTTATTTTAAGTGAGGCTAACTTGGTGTTTATCTCATCAGTTTAATTCCAAGAAAAATCATACTGCTGATGAACTCTTACCTGGGGATCTACGACACCTTGGACACGATCATTGGTCGGAAGAAGAAAGATTGAAAGCACAGTGTTTTCAAAGCCTCAAGTGCCATTGAGCTGACTCTCTTGATAAAATCGACTTCTAGGCGCGTTCACTCTTTGACAGAAAAATTGCTTCTTGTATAATCCTTGACATCGCTCATCGTACGGTATAATTCTAAATAATTGTCTTTTAATCACTGATTCGCAGCCACAACCCTCTCTCTCATTTTGTGACAGCTTACTGCTTACATACTTATCTGAGCTCTGAAAAAAAAGGAAAACCAGGCAGAGATGCTTGACTTCATTTCTTACTCTTTGAATTCTCAGTTTCTGAGCATAATTTCAAAACACAGGAAAAATAGTGTTCATGCATTAAGAAAAGCCATTGAAAAGTTTTACATCACTCACATTTTAGGAATCTTAGAAGACCTAAACAAGATTTAGAGAACTCCCCCTCCCTGGAATCATTCAAGGCCAGGCTGGATGGGGCTTTGAGCAACCTGGTCTAGTGGGAGGTGTCCCTCCCCACAGCAGGGGGTTGGAACTGGATGATCTTAAAGGTCTCTTCCAACCCAAACCATCCTATGGTTCTATGACTCTGTATCATCACTTAGAATAAAGAAACAAAACACACAGAATTGTTCTCAATAGCCCCAGAGAGCTATATCTTACATTAAGTGACCAAGCCACTTTGCACGGCCTTCAGAGACTGAAACTTCAATGAGATAAGCTGATTGTTAGTGTGAAATTCGTAAATCACAGTAGAAAAACTAGGTTAGGTAAAAGGAATAGCTCGTGACTGTCACAGATACGGGCTGGCTCTTGTGCAAAATCCCTTCTTGCAGCTGGAGGGAAGTCACACCCGTCTCCTTCAACCATTTCTCCATGTAAATGAAGCCAGACCTAAGCAGTCTCAAGGGGAAAAATATTTAAGAAGTTATAGAATTAGTTACACCAGAGTGTGTGCTGGTACTTCATAGATAAAATCAGTTCTTATGCATGCTTTTGGAGAATGCTAACAAAATGTATATGATAGAAAATAAATTTCCATCCCAAAAGAAGGAATCCACAAAGCACAGTTATAGAACTCCACACTGAGGAACTCAAGACCCCCTTAATTATCTACTGCCTGGATTTGTCACCATATTTGTACCTATCTAATCCCATGCTCAAGAGCTTCCTTTGAGCCGCAGATTTCTATTAAAGGACACACTCCCACTAAAACCCTATTTTCTGAAATCCCAGTGTTTTCAAAGCACACATCCATTCAGTAAGTCCTTTAAAACACCCTTTGGATATTTCCCCTATGAAAATTTTGTCTGAGAGAAGCAGAAAGCTACCTGAAATGTAGCTCTTTGGAAAACTAAATTCATTGATTTGTAATCTGAAAAAACTCTCTGTCGTTAGGATAAACATCCTTTCCTTCTGACAAATGGGACAGGAACAAAGTCTAAATTGCTGCCTGCAAATAACAATCCTATGTTCCTCAGCTGAAAATAAGTATGTGAATATTGGGATTCCTTTAATCTGGATGAATGCTGTAATTTAGTTCTCAGTCTAAGGCTTTGTTTAAGTAACCATATGAAATGGCATGATGTGTTACTTGCGGATTTTCTGTGGGCCTGAATATGCTTAATATATAAATTCATTTCTTGTGCAGAGTGCATGAACAGGGTTTGCAAGGTGAGAGACACACAAATGAAAACCTTCTGTAAAATGAGGCTCCTGTTTGAAGTAGCTTTCTGTTAGAGATGCTGAGATTTGGTGGACTGATGCTCATTAAAAATCTAGTTTGTCAGGATTAAATACTTGCAACCAAAGAGCACATTGAACATGATAAGAACTAAGAATAATGTACGGGAAACAATGCTTTATTTTCTAAGCCATATTCCACCCACTCTGCACAGCCACCCTGCAGAGCCCTATCCTTCCTGGCTGCACTCTGAGCCAAGAGTTCTCTTTGGCTCCATTTCTCCTGGCTAAGCAGCTTGGCTCAAGAAGGAATTTATAAAGCTTATGTTTTCTAAGTCTCACAGTGATTTGTTAAGTCTTCTTATCAACCTTAGAAACCAGTAACTCATTCTTTTCTATGGAAATATTTCAGTACATATTTGCACAGAAAAGAAATGCAATAGATGATGTCATACAACCATAAAACTGCAAGCCAAAACCTTTCTATTAATGTTCAGAAGACGCAATGGGACGCTGTCCCAGGCTTTTAATAAAAAATGATCAGTTTGTGTTTTGAAACACAGTGTCACACTTGAGAAGCATCTCTAAGATACTGACCACCCCTCAGAAATGTATGCTTTCCTCCTTTGAGGCTTTTGCCTAGTTCACTCCACACACAAAGAACATCACCAGAAGGCAATAACTGGATCTTGCTCTTTTTCTCATTGGGGAACAATCCTGGTGAAAATGTCAAAGAAGAAACAAACCAACCCACAGCAACCCTAAACTGAATCAACCTGTACAGCTGCATCAACGGAGAGGTGATTTGTTTTGTCAGATAAGATATAGCTTTTCTCTCCTGTTTCATACCCCTCAGTAAAATGTAGTTTCTTAGAGCCTATTTTGTGTATAGAGTTGTAGAAACACGTTTCTTGTAAAGAATATCAGCCATGTTCCAATTACAAACTTTTTGAGAAAAGTAAAATTTGAGTAATTCTGGATCATCGTGTAACTTTAAAAATCCCTAAATAAACCTTAGGAGCAACCACACACAGATCTAATTTCTCATTAATTCCTGTTATCCTTTGGACATTTTAGTGTCACTGAAACACCTGACACTGCCTGAGTGTCTCTGACAGGGCTCAGCTGTCCTGGCCATACACACCCTGCTATCAGGACCTTGCAGATATTTCAAGTAACACATAACTTTGCTTTCTTAGAAAGCTCTCAGGTGACACCATACCCCCAAACAATATAATTCTGGACAGAAATATTCTGTAAAAATGGCTAACTCTATGATTATATTTATTTCCATTTAAGCTAAGAGTTAAACGACTAAGTCAAACATGTTAAACACCAGGAGTACTTCTCAATAGCATCTGTTTAAATTCGAAGTGTGAGACAAAGAATTGTGGCACACGTTACTGAAGATCTGACTGCAGCACTCATTTATATTCATCTGTATTCTCTCACCTGAGTGGTCCCACAGCAGTCAGTGCACTTCATGTCACTTGGGCTTGGTCAACTGGAGGCAAGGTGGCATACTCAGTCTATTGGATTGGCTGCCCCACTGTTTTATGGTGGCATGAATCACAGAATCCTTAGAGCTGGATGAGACCTCTGAAGGCCATCTAGTCCAACTCTCCTGCAATGAACAGGGATACCGCAGCTACATCAGGTTGCACAGGGCCTTATTCAGTCTCTCCTCTAATTCTAGAGAATCCCTCTAAAGCAATTTATTTCTATGAGCAAATGAGGAAATTTGGATGAATTCTCTATATGGAAAGTCTGCTTAAATGGCTAAAAACGATGCGAATTTATGAAACAGACTGATAGCAGAGATGAGCAGCAGGCTTCCCAAGCAGGGGCTTTGTGCCGGGGTCTGATCCATTCACTCTCGGTCTGGAACAGAGGGTGGGCGGTGAACATCTGATAACACCGAGGAAATGGAAGATACTTGCGGACCTTTAGGGAGCCACAGACGTATACCGAAGCCCTGCCGGAGCCCGCTGCCGCCTGCAGGTGGCAGCCCCGGCCGGCGCGGAGCTCGGCGCGCTGCAGGTGGCTGCTGCAGCCGTGCCAGGGGCCGAATCCGCGTTAATGCTGCATTAACGGCATCAGCTTTATATTCCTTACAAACGCACCAGTTGCATATATGATTCTATTAAACCGTTTTTTTCCACTAACGTAATCTCTTCACGCAACATCGTGCAGGCACGTACTCCTTTTCTCCCATGTGTGCAGCGCATAAGAGCCGGGATGCGCGCAGAGCCCCACGGACATAGGCACGAGCCGCCCGCGGCCGCCTCTGCTTCGCTCCGTGCAAGCGGCGGTCCCCGCAGGCGGGGGGGGAAGTGGGGGGCAGAGAGCTGCTCCCCAGGGCTCAGCGGGTGCCCTTTCTCCCTTTTTTCTACTTTTTTTTTTCGTCTTTTCCTCTTTTTCTTTTTCTTTTTTTCTATAACTTCTTCCTTTCCCCCCTTTTCATTTTCCTTTTTCTCCTCTCCATTTCCTTTTCCTCTTTCTCTCTTTTTTTTTTCTTTTTGCATTTTCCCTATTCCCTCTTTTCTTTTTCTTTTTGTCCCTTGTTTTCATTTTTCCTTTTCCTTTTTTTTTTTCCCCCTTTTCCTCTTTCTCTCTAATTCTCTTCTCTCTCTTTTCTTTCCCAGCTGCCAATGGTTTCTATTCCCCTTCCCAAATGAGGCACTCAGTTTTATCGTGAGAGTATTCACCACTGGAAAAGACTGAGGTGTCAGTTGTAAAATGCAGGATAGATTTGTACAGCAAGAAAGCAGTTTAAAGGAAACATTTCTGTAAGCCTGTAAGATCACAAACACAGCTGTTTCACTCAGGCAGATCTTGCCTGAGTGTCACTACTGTGGCATATAAACAGTGAGCAGAAGGGAGCTGCCCTCTACTGAATGAAAACATCTTTACCTTGAAAACAATATTTTTTTATGAATATTCCACAATTTCGATGAAATTTTCATATTTTTGGGCCAAAAGTATTTGGAAAACTGCTCTGTGTGTCAGGAAACCCATGCACATCTTATAAATTAACTCCTAGTCGTTTGTGTTCCTGGTACAGTTCTCGTATTCCCTCCCTGATGTGTTTGAGGGCAGCCTTAATAATACCCAGATAAACTACCAGCCTGACAAAAAGAAAAAGCTGAGCATGAAAGTGGAATCAGAAGGACAAACTGTTACAAAAGCCACATTTGAAGTGCAGTAAGACATTTAAAAAGATATGCCCAGAGTGCTAAGGAATCTGCAAGGTTAGATGTGGTTCAGATCCAGACTTGGAAGTCCTTGGTGACATGAAATACCTAGAGCAGATGACGGTGCTCAGCACATACAGAGGGAAGAGAAGTATGAGCACAGAACAGTAAAAAAGAAACAAGGAAAGAGGGCCCTGAGCATCAGTAGTGCTAACAGTGAAGATACAGTCTTGAACACATAGCATAAATACTGTCCTCCAAGACATGATCAAGAAGCAAATCACTGCACTGTAATGTCATGCATGTAGGCTCTACTGCAAAAGGCAGTTCCTATCATTCTTATTCCAGTGCATGTTCCCATTGGATTACACACTGAGGTGTCCTGATGTGAGATTTTCACCTGCTATAAACATAAGGACATCCAGGACACAGGGTAGTGCTGAAAGATAGTGCTGTCCCAGTTCTGGTGCTCAGGAAGACATGGTACAGATGAAGCTCCCTGTGAAGAAGAGCTACTTTACAAAATCCTTGGAAACAAAAGGAAAATACATTCTCATGCAGATAGCAGCGCTTTTGTGCACCTGCCTGAGAAGGTCAGACACTGAGACAGATGCAGCCATCTGTAGGCTCTGATGTTCTCTGTACAGTGTGTGGATATACTTTACCATCAGATTCAAGCCACAGCAACCATGCAGATAGCTTGGAACTAATGTGCAGCTCTCCAGGGCAGAGAAGCCCACTGTGTGCCTGAGGCCATAGGCAATGAAATCTTCGTACATTACCTATCTGCTCCAGTCTTGAAGAATAAGCACTTTCTCCCAGTCAAATTAGATCCAGTTTGAACACCCCATCCAATAGGTTTGCAATTCTTCATGCTTTTACTTCAATTTCCTGTTCAAAGCATGAGGATTTCACAGCACGTTACAGCTCCTGATGCACATCATGTAGCACAACAAAGAGAAAGTGCTTCCCCAGGAACTCTGGCATCCTTTGCAATTGCCCAGTCAGGTAACGTTGATATGTACCAGGTGTTGTCAGGCTGTCCCAGCAGTACTACTCATCAGCCATGAGCTTTAGCATATTGGATTTAATGAATTTGCTCAACACTGTCAATCATAGTTGAAGAAACGTATTCCCCACACAGCCAGAGAACAGCCCAACGAAAAGGAGCTCGAAGAAGGCAGACAGACCCAAGTGAGATTGCTGAGACTTTGAGCCCTCTCTGTGTATGTGAGCACACGAAGCGTCGTCTGCCTTCCTCAGCACAGTGTCTGTATTGCTGCAAGAAACATCACGGAGAGCCGCCTTCAGCTGGCACGCATTAGGCATGCACTTACAAAAGCAGAAGTCGGAATATTTATACATAGCATGAGTTAGTAAACTCCTGAACAAGTCGGTTACTGTGGGAAAAAGTCATATAAATTTCATCGGGCTCTGGAAGTAGTGCTGCAGAAGTGTTATTTATTCATTGTTAAAGTCTCACAATGTCTGCAGCTGTTCTTACATATTTTATTGAGGGGAAATTGTGGGACTGGAGAATCAATATGGAAATAACTTTGTTTAAAGAAATGAACTCGAATGACAAGCTTCGCACTCGTTTGAGATCCACACCTCTTGTTTTATCAGCTGCTCCTTTTCATTTTCTATTTTAGACAGAGAGCACACCACCAGAAAGATCACAGTTGAATTTTAAGTGGAAAAACGCATGCACATTTTTTACTTAAACACTTAAGAATGCATCCTTTCTCTTCACAGTCTCTTTCTTCTCTCTGCCAAGCATCAACCAGCAACTATCGATTGCTACAAATCTAGTAAAAATGTGCAAGAGGGCAGACTGCAAAGTCCACAGTCATTTTCAGTCCGATTCACAATAAGTGTTTTTAAACCTTGTTATGCTTTAGGTGAATAGGATTCCTATAGAAACACACACTTTGTATATATTTTTCCAGTCTCATGCATGCATACATTTAGCCCAAGAATTTCCATGAGTCTCAAGCAGAATTCTCTGGCAAAATGCCCTCAGAGTGAGAAAACAACAATTCCCTGTTTCTGAAGCCTCTGTTGCTGCCTGCTCTGCCGACTCAATGCCTCATTTTAAGTGAAGGACTTCTTCATTTGCAACATGAGAATGTGAAATACATCACGAAGAACTGTCAAAAATACAAGCACATCATTAAATCTATTGCTCAACAGAGTATCGGAGAAATATCTAAATAGAACATTGCAATAACTTTATATTAATAAAGGTATTGTGAATTGAACAGTTTGGTTTGGTTTCTTTTATTTAGAAATAACTAAGGGTTTTATAGGTGCTGTTAGTGATGGGAGCGTTAGGTACTCAGGGCTGTATAACAATGGATTCTCAGTTTGTCTTCCATTTACCTTGCAGTCCTTCATTGAGTGAATTTAATTGGTTTGTTGAAGATTCATACAATGAATGAGAGAAGACTGAAAGCAAATGCCTCTGAAGATCTTCAATGCCAACAATTTATCAATTTCTATAACTTCATCAGCTTGTTTTCTTGATCATGTGATTTAACATACTTTTGTTGCTTTCTTTGCCATCTTGCAAGCATCAAATGAAAACAAACTCAGACGTATAAAGAAGCACTTGTGAGGTACGACATAACCATTTAGATTTTAAATTGAATTGCAGCACGTAAGAAAGGAGACAGTGAGTTCCATAAGTTTATGAGCTAACAGAAATTCTGTATTTACCTCTACAGTTTTGCACCTAGGAGAACAGTTATGTTCATTCTGACTTACTGTGGGATTTTCAACCAGATAAGTAATAACATTGTTCAGGAAGGAAAGGACTGAAAGTGTGTAGCTTTTGCAATCTGTATGCCAGGAATCTGATCTTCCCTACTATCAGAATTGCTGATTTATTTAGGTTTACTCTTTCTTTTGGTAATATTCTGTGTAGGATATTTAAGATTTTCTAGCTGTTATTCTTGATATCTGTTAAAGAGAACATTACTGTGCAAACTGTTCTTTATTCTTTCACACATACAGTTATATTAATTATTTTTCAAACAGCCCATGATTCACACTGTGCCTAACATTAAAACTAGCTGGACTCTTAGCTCATCCCTACAAGAACAGTAATTTTAGAATATATTTACATGCTGTATGTAAAACAGAAAAAAAATACTTTCAGACAAGGTTATTTTTAATGAATCTCTGTGCAAACTGTGTGAACCATGCACTCTATTTGTAGGTAATTACTATGGAATTTTTCCTGTTCCTAATTTCTCACCTTCCATTTGATGAGGTATACAGCTGTGTATATTGTAAGGTAACTGCCTTCAAACAATGTGCCATGAAAATATTTGATTGCAGTTAAATACAGAATGAAATAGGAAAATAAAATACGCTATTTGGGAGCAATTATGATTTGTTTCTTCTCTTAAAGCTTGTTTTCTCATTTTATTTAGATAAAAATAAATAAATATAAACACAAATTCTCAGAAAGTATTTGTTGCTTTAAAACTTTCCCTCCATTATCAGCTATCTTTTTTTAATTTCTTTTCAAGTATTCTAAAAATATTGTGTTTTTCCAATTAGTTATAAATTCTCAAATTAGAGTGTGATGAAAAGAAATCACAAGAAGAATCCCTTGGGTTATGGTATTCAGCTGTAAATTTCATGTCATTGTGTGCAGATATGCACACAGTTATGCAAAGGGTCAAGTAACATGCACATTAATTTCACATTTAAATATAAAGAATGTTAGTTCTGTTCACACATAATTCTAGATGCAGAAAATTAACTAAAGGCAACCCCAGTATGACTTACTTTTCATCCCAGAATAGAGAAACTTTACTCTGGCCAACTTCTGGAACGGATTTCCAGTGTCTCAGTCTTTTATTGATCTCCAAAAACAGATGGAGCAGATGGATGCCTGCCTCTTGCAAAAGCAACATCTTGCCTCTAGGAAGGGCAACAGACAACAGATGATCTGTGTCTACCTCCTGCCAGCATACCTCTCTGCTTCATCACTCCAAACTGTCGCACACATGAAGAAACTGGAGAATGAAGATGACATCCAAATGCGATGGAGTGATTCCTAGAACATCAGGCAGCTGTAGGCTTCATAGTACAGCCCTGTGGGGTAGGGAAAGAACATACAAAGAACAAGAAGAGTGCTAGGAAGGATGCTGTGGTGACTCTGGAATTTAGTGTCTAAAAAAGAATGTTAATGGTGGCCACACTTGTTACCTTCTATACTGCCTAAGGCTCTGGTAGTGTGATCTTCTTACTCTTATAAGTCCTTCATGAAACTGAGACCAGCTTTATGAGGCTGGTTCTATTGCACATCCTTCTTTTAAGTGTGAACAACCCTATTTATCACTGAAATTTGTATGATAAATATTTTAATGTTTCTATTGACTTCTTAACAGGTGTAAGGTAAAAGAAGATGAATCGTTGTGAATGGCAGAAAGTAAAAATACAGGAACTATCTTCAATTATTTGTATTATTACTGCTGGGTTTTACAATCAATATGACATTTACTTTTCTAGTTCTAGCTGATCTTTTTGTTAAATCTGCTTCAGAGTTCCTGTCACCAATAAGAAAATTGTTATTGACAAAATATCAAAAAAAATAACAAAAAATCCAGGCATCTGATAGAGGGAGTGGAGTCCAGAGTTCATTCAATAAGGATATTGGTGCTGAGACAGCAGAAAATTGAGTGCTTTTTCCAGGTCTTAGGCCTCAATCATAAAACCTTCAACAAGTGAAAAGCAATGAATATTCACAGTTTGTATGTCCCACCCTATAACTGTATTGCAAATGTTCAAATGGTAGAATCAAATGTGTTTTAAGGAAAGCTGGCACCTACTTTCTTGACTCCATTAACATACAGTTCAAAGAAGCACCTTTCTGCTCAGCTTTGCAGGAGCTACCTCTGTCGTTAGCGTGACATTAGAGAATCATTACAAAGTACATTAAACAGCATGACTTCTTGCTTGCTTGCAGGTGCTGTTTGTTCTCATCTTCCTCCCAAGGGAAGATGCTTAGGCAGTGAAGTGGCGTTTCTTGGTACAATTGGTTTGATTGTAACTATTTATGTTGCCTCAGTGGTTTTGTTAGAGAAGGTCTAGTAGATGTGCCTTGTACTTCGCATGGAAGGTCAGACTTGTGACTGCTGTTATACACCAAGGTATTTACCACATTTCATAATCCCAGAGTGGTCTCCAAGAACATTCTGTCTCCTGAATAGATAAAGTTTATGACAGCATTTACCCCTACTGAGGTGGAAATTGGGAGCAAAGGGAATGATCTGCAGGGGCAGATGAGTGTAGTTGTCAACACAAAGCTCTAGATGCTCTTTGGCCATTGGGGAAAAGCCTGCTGTGATGAGAAGGATCAAATCTTACTTTTTACTTTTTTGCTGGAAGGGATTGTAGACAGCTGAGGACAGGTCTGATCCACTTAAAATAAACAGCATGGTTGAGGGCTTTTTATTCTAGGTGGATTGTTCTGAGTGCTGAAAAGTCTGGTGACCAAATATATCAGACTCTTGTAGTCCAGCCAGGAAGCAAGTGAAGCATGAATAACTGAGTAACGTGTCACTGTCTGCCAGCATGGGATGGGGTCTTCTAGCCAATGAAAGCTCATAGAAAGCATTACTCATGGGTAATGCTATGTCCGAACTTAGCACAATCAAGGAATGTACAATCAAGGAATGCAAAAGGACTTCTAAATTATAGATTTGGTTGATCAATTACAGATGTGGATCGACTAACTCCAAAGTAGACCGCATTTTGCACTCTTCAGAAAGGCTTTCCTCACTTCATGATTCTTGCATGGGTTCTGTTTCACACAGCTGTTTTTCATCCTTGGGTTAACTTTGTCCAAGTACAGAGCCAACAAGACAGAAACAGCAGCATTGTTGTATGGAACAACTAGCAGATAGTTGCTAGAGCTTAAGCTTATGCCACCTGATCAGTTTAGCTTGATGGGAAAAAGATCCAAGAGAGATTGTTCTTGCACTCTACATGTGAGCAGTCTGATAGTATCTGGCAATTACTCATCACTACAAACCTGCAGAATGGACACAAAGCAGCTTAGTGTGTTCTCCAGCATCCTGCCCACCTCTTTCGGAGCAAGCAAGATACTTTTATGGTTGGCCATCACAAGTGCTGAGGAAAGATGCTGGAGAATGCTAGTTCTTTACGCTGACTCATTTCTATTAATGGTAGTGGCATTTAACCGGTCAAGATAAAGGCTCTGTAGGTCAGTGGTCAGGCCTGAGTCAAGTAATCCTATATAGAAGATGCTGGCTTGCTGGAACACACAGGGGGCTGTCATGCAGTCCAGACCACAGCTTTGTATTGCCTACTGTGTCATTTTCTACAGCTAACTGATCGTAATTAACACTGAAGATTTAGTGACTTGAACTGTTAAACACAATGAGAGTCTCAGGATTTATTTTACCCTTTTTTTTTAATCACCCTTAACTTTATTCACAACACAGAACAAACTTACCTCGGGTCAAAACAGATATCCTGTTCCATTGCTCTACTCTTTGTGTATCTTCATTGCAAAAGAACAGGGAAAAGTACTATCTGTTTACCAGTGAGCTGTTGCCTCTGCGTAACTACTCAGGAATTTTTTGATGAGAAAATGCAACTTACATCAGTAATATTTCCTGACTGAGGAAACTGTGAGTTATAGCTGTCCAATGTATACATTGTTGCAATTCTGTCATAGGAATATTAAAGCAAACAAAGAAAAAAAATCATTATAAATACCAGAAACATTTTTTCTACATGTTGCCAAGTGACTGTTCCCACTCGTATCGATTCATATATTTCTACCCATAATAAACACTGGCAATATCCTGTAAACGACTGACAACAGCAATACAGAGTAAAGGTAGAAATTCCTACACTTTAGGAAAACTCCCACGTTGCCTCAAAGACAGATCATTTTTCTTTGATGAAATGAAGAATCAAACGGAAAAGGGAGAAAAATTTAATCTTATCCAGATTCAAAAAAGACATCTGACAAGATCGAAGAAAGTACTCTGACAAAGGCTAAGAGGAAGAGTCCTTGTGTCATTAACGATTGTTTAAGAAAATAGTACACACAGGAGCAAATGCCAACTGTCACAGACTACAGGAGCATCTCCAGGACCTGTGCTCTCATCCAAGGTGTTCATCATATCCGAAATGACTACAAGGCTGTTACTCAGGTGATGTGATTCGCTGCGGATGCTTCTGAACAAGTAAGAATGAGGACTGGAAATGAAACACAGAAAAGCCTCAGGAGATTGAATGACTAAGTACTAAAATAGCAGAGAAAACGGCAGTTAGGGAAACAAATGTTGAATGATACACTAAAAAAAAAATCCTAACTTTGCACAGAATTCTATGTGGTTTCACATTGGCTATTACTACCAGGGACTGAGGTGTTAAAGATGTAATAGATAGTTACATTAAAATATCAACTCAGTGTTGAACAGTGATCAAAAAATGAAAGGAAATGCTATGATTTATGAGGAAATGAATACTGAACAAGACAAAAAATGTCCTTGTGCCACTGTGTAAAATCGTTATTTGTATTATGAATAACAAGGGTATGAAAGGGTACAGCAGGAATGAAAATGTAGACAGAAACCTTGGAAGGAACATTTTTTACATCAGAAAGTGGCCTTTCTATAAAGTGGTAGAATAGTTTAAGGTGACTAAACATGGTGAGGAGACAGCTGGGAATATGGTAAGAGGCCGGAAAGTCGAAGGTGGCAGGAAGAAGGTAAACAGAGAATCTTTGTTGTTTCACCCAATAAAACATCTGGGAGACATTGAATGGCATTAGAAATGCAATACAGAGTAGATACAAAAGTGCATTACTCCACTTCGTTTTTAATCAAAAGGACAGCTGCAAGCTCTTGGTTTAATTTCAGACACTGAATGAGCAGCTTTTATGGTACTTGAATCTATTAACAATACCTTGATGTGTGCCACTGACTAAATACTTTTTATGTTCTGTGACTTACCTAAGAAATGAGATTCTTTTACTTGGTACACACTTCTTTGGACATCTTTGTGTTGCAGCAGTCACACAAATTAGAAGTGTATCTAATGGCTCAGATTCTAAAGTTAGAGCATCTTTTTCTCAATAATGGGGTGTCCTCAAGGAATCATTCCAGCCCTGTACTCTCCTCAAAACTATGGTCACACATTCTTTGGGTGGTAAAGACAAAAACCACATCAGGCAGGATACAAATAATTCCACATCATAGATGGCTGTGAAAGAACGCTCAGGCTCTGATGGTACTGGCATGGATGCAGACACCAATGGATGAATAGGAAAATCAAGGTATGATGCATCTTTGCACAGTGCCAGGGAGCTGGAGAAAGCAGTGGTGACTGATCACTTCCTTCTTGTGACTCACGGGATGTTTACTGTGGAATCGTTTAAGAAAAACACAGGGCGGAGAATTTCTGTTCTTATTTATGGAGCGTGTATCAGCAAGTAATCTGGAAAAAGGACTGTAAGAGCTCCATAGACATTTCTGTTTTAAATTTGTGCCCTGTAGACATCTATCGACAGCCAGTGATAGCAGTAATTTTTTGCAACCACTATGCGGTCCAGGGCTGTGTGAGTGATGTCACTGTATTTGGAATAATTCCCAAAGCACATGAAAAATACTCACGGGCTGTACTAAGTGCAGCTGAACTTTGCCAACTTTCTTTTCAGGCAGCCGGAGTTCTCTTTTCTTTTTCACAGAACTTATCCCACACTCAATCACACGTTGGCTGGAAGGTATTTCTCGAGGTCTGTAACCCAACTTCTGTCACAAAGTGGAGCTATGTTCAACACTACCTGATCAGACAGGGCTTTGGTTTACTTATTAGCCTTAAAAATTAGGATATCACAGTCTCCCTGGAATCACTCTCCAGAGCCGCACTATCAAGACTACGAAGTTTTTTTTTCTAATGTCCATCCTGAATACCCTAGGCCACGGTCCATGGTTTCTGCACCTTGTGAACAGGTCAGGACAGCAGCTTTCCAAAACTTGCTGACCACGTTCCTTCTTATTGTAGCCCTCTATGTCTTTTGCTTTACTATCAGCCAGAACTCAGTCCTAGCTCATATTTAATTCACATTTGTTCACTCTAACACCCAGGTCTTCTCCAGCAGGGCTGTTACTCAGCCTGTAACTAAGCATTCACCTACTAATACAGAAACATGTCTTTGGGTCCATAAAAATGGACAAGTTACTTTTTCCACCACAAATTCAAACACTGAGTGGAATTTGTTGACAAAATTCAGATGAAAGGAATGTGACTTAACAGATGAGTCTGCAATTATGATTTGATTTAGACAGGATATATATCAGGAAACCAATCAGGGATGACTTATTGCAGACCTTGTATGTCCCTGCTTTTGACTGATGACTGTACAGAAGATGGTTCAGAATAAGAAACAAAGAACATTTTCTTATATCCCTCGTGCAAAAAAAAAGTAGCTTTCCGACAGTCAGATTCCTAACAAATTGATTATATTCATGCATCCTATAACCATCTTTTTAAATAAAGAATGGATTTGCCACATAAACTGTGTGAAATCAAACATGGTACAAATTGCCAGTGTCATCGTGAGGCACCAGACAGTAGTTAACCGTCGCTACAAACTGATCCAGAATAAGGAAATCCTCCAGGTGAGCTTGTGGTTATATTTGGATATGCTTTATGACACTACAGCTATGTAATATCTTTGACAAATGGTTTCTGTAAATACCATGTAACATATGCATCAAAAGTTAGATTTGCTTTTGCAAACCAGACGAAAATCTGGTGTATTATTTTCGGAAGGGAAAAAATACAGAAAAAAAATAATAATAAATCTACAAACTATTCCATAGGAACTGGAAACTTTTCTGAAGGAAAACAAAAACAAGAAGTTTTACACAAAAGAGCAGCAACATTTTGAAGCCAGAAAAAAAAAAAAAAAGAATACATCCCTATAATTCTGAAGTCAAGTTTACTGACTATAAATCTGCTGAATAGAGCCTGGAAAGACATTCATGCGGCAGCTTAGACAGCGCTTTTATCCATTTCTGAAGTTTCAGCATGAGCAAGCACAGGGTACTGCTTGGATGCCCTCAGTGACAAATCACACCCCTCCGCTATCATTTGTCCAGGCAGTATGTGTTGCTCACAGATTTCTCCCCATGTCTATTCCATGCCTACGTTGTAATTTCTGATTATGGAATAAGCTTTCAAGCTCCATATTCTCCACTTCTATTCTATTCACCAGAGGCAGTCCTGTCAAACTTTACACCATTTTCTACTTCACCCTCTGACACACCAAATTCCATTTCCAACACATCTACTGTGGAGCATCAGGTCTTTCTCATGCCACGGATTTTCACATCAAGCAAAGTCCTCACCCCGCCATCCTATTGCACTATAAACGGGGGAGAAGCTGGGCCGTAGCACTGCTCTTGCCAGCAGTGAGGGACATCAGCAGGACCAAGAGCTGAGCCAGGCTGAGCCCTTAGGACCTTTTGCTACCATAAGACTCAGAAACAGGTGTATTTTAAAAATGAAGAATAAACACTAGATGTGTCAGTTTGAAAAAGAAACTGAATTTTA
The DNA here is from genome assembly GCA_013399175.1 of Odontophorus gujanensis. Classification (NCBI taxonomy): domain Eukaryota; kingdom Metazoa; phylum Chordata; class Aves; order Galliformes; family Odontophoridae; genus Odontophorus; species Odontophorus gujanensis. The sequence continues at coordinate 170,436 of VXAB01008624.1, read as the reverse complement.
ACAGAACCAACACCTTTTTATGAAGTTTAAGCTTACTAATTTTACCTATAGGTGCTTCTCATAGCAATTTTATGCCAGTGACAAATTCAGAGGTTAAATTCATTTTAATGATCAAGTTAACAGGAATCACTCAGGTACATAATTAGGTATTATTTCTAATATCTTGATCAGAATTCATGAAATAAAAATGCGCTTTTCTTGCCACACCATCGTAAATAAAATCTAACAGTCGGTTTGGCTGGGAGCTTGTCAAAGCTTCTGAATATGCTGTTTTAAATTTGTTCATTTGTTTGTTTTTATTTAAAAAAATCTCCATAAAAAGTTGTTTCTTTTGACTGNTAAAAATGCGCTTTTCTTGCCACACCATCGTAAATAAAATCTAACAGTCGGTTTGGCTGGGAGCTTGTCAAAGCTTCTGAATATGCTGTTTTAAATTTGTTCATTTGTTTGTTTTTATTTAAAAAAATCTCCATAAAAAGTTGTTTCTTTTGACTGGTTCAGATAGAAAATTCTGAGTTTCCATAACACGGACTTAATATCTTTTTTCATCTCTTCTTTTTCTAGTGTAAAATAGGGCTCTTATTTTCTTTTGCGCTTTGGTCAACAGATCATTAAATTCCTGCAACCATTTCCTCTGCTAATTCAACAATACCCAGTAGGTGGCCTCAGTGCATAATGCATTTCTTCACTCCCTGTTATTAATTCTGCTTTGCCGTTTTCAGTACAATTTAGAGATATCAACCATATATTTATTGATTCCCTCTCTACGTCTCATTTTACATTCTTTGAGGGTTAGAGGAACATTTTCTTTAAGGAACACAATGCATTATCCAGGTCCAGACAGACATGACATAATTTGCATGGGCTGATCAATTTCACAGGTCCCTGGAATCACAGAATCACAGAGCGGCTTGGGTTGGAAGGGACCTCAAATCCCATCCAGTTCCAAGCCCCTGCAGTGGGTAGGGCTGTCCCCCAGCAGCTGAGGCTGCTCAGGGCCCCATCCAACCCGCCTTGAGCACCTCCAGGGATGGGGCATCCATAGCTTCTCCATGCAACCTGTTCCAGTGCCTCACTGTACTCCGAGTAAAAAACTTCTTCCAAACATGTAACATAAATCTTCCAACCTAGTTTAAAGCCATCCCCCCTTGTGCTATCGCTAACAGAGCGTATTAAAAGTCAGTCCCCATCCTGCTTGTAAGGTCCCTCCAAGTACTGGAAGCCTACAATGAAGTTTCCCCAGAGCCTCCTCTTCGCTACCTCTCTTTCTCCCACATCACCTTCAGAACTCAGTTAACTTTTGGGATACAATCAGCCCTCACTTACTTACAAATAAAGGTGTTACCTATACTTGCCATCCTGTAGGCATGCTGTTCTCAATAAAGACAGGTAGGTTCTTTAGATATGGAAAGCGTGAAAAGGATTAACTGACTGAAGATCTCAATGACTCTATTTCTTGTTCTTGCGGGAAACATTTCTTTTAAATTTCTAAGTGAGATGAAGTACCAATAGCTGCAATTACTAGCAAAACAGTTTTGTAGCTTTTTGTATTTTCAAATACATGATAGAATTAAATGCAAGTATCTAAAACATTCAAAATCATGTGTTATGCCTATTACAACAAAATAGGAAGTGGTGAACTCCACCAATTAGTGAAGTCATTTCCATTACACCTTGTCTTGATGAGACTCCACATTCATTCTACCTTGTCATTCATCATAAAAGAAATCCTGTACCATGGGTTCAGCTGTCATTTTCACTGTGAGCTTTTATACTGAAAGAAGTGCCAGTATATTTGTGAAGCATAAGTGCCAGTGAAGTATATTTGTCTACCACAGATGTCCCAAAAATCCACGATTCTTTTTTGAAGATAACTGATGTATAAACTCAGTCTTTTGCTATTGCCAGTAAGCTAATAAGACAGACAGTCTTATAGTTTCCGTACCATAATGAGGCCTGAAACCAATTTGGCTGGGATCAAGGAAATATGAAGCCTCCAAATATTTCTGGAATTGCCTCACTATAAACTTTTTGAAAAAGGCAGATTGAAATGTCTTATAATAGATGTGACTGTTTGCATCAAGAAGAAGATATTTTTAGGTTTGTGTTAACAAGGGCTTCCTAAGGAGAATTCAGTGCCTGAACCTATCACATCCTAACATTCTCAGCTAAGTTTGGGATCTTCGTTGCCCAACAATGTGGCCTCAGTATAGTCTTCATTTAATGCTTCATTTACATGGGGACACTAAGGAAAATGTCTAGTCAAGACAAATTAACTAGTCAACATACATAAGTGAGGCTTTATTATATTCAGAAGAAAGGCAGTTTTATTGCACAGTAGGTTGAGACATAGTTACAGTGTTACAATGAATGACAGCATCTACATAGAAGTTTCATGCAACCAAGCATATGTGCGTTAGTTTATTTCATTTAACATTCCTAAGTATCTCATTGTAGTCAAGTCCTAAGAAAACAGCATTAGATGAAGTAGAAACTTGGGTTTGCATTTGTCCCCTCCATAGCCTGCTCTGCTACCATGGAGACAAACAGCTCTGACAGAATCTAGTAATCTCATCTTCAAAGAAATAAAAACATTCTTGGTGAAAGTGCCTCCAAAGCTCTGTTGGCCCTAAATGTGATCTTGTGCCTTTCACTGAAATCCCACTTTAGCATGAAAGGAAACAAAACTATTCCCTGCTATCCCCGTTTTCCTCCTTCTCCTTCTGTGAATGGTCACAAGAGTTTCTGATGTATAAATTCTCCCACAGACAGCAGAACCAGTGGGCCCTGTACCATGCCCTATGCTTCCCTAGCTGCACCATCCCTGCACCTTCTATCTGTCCCACGTCCCTTCCGTTCCACAGTACAACTCTCTTAACTCCTCCCTGCCAACACAGAGCCCTGCAAGATCTTCAGTCCATTGTCATATTCCTAGCTCTGACTGCTTAGTTAGTGCTTTTGTTGTCCCCAGGTCTCCAACCCTCCAGCCTGGAGCCATGAGCACCCCTCGGACGGTGTGGCAGGCTTGGCTGAGCCCCTGGGAACAGATGGCGATCAATTCTTCCTGCATTTTTCTCAGCTCAACTCTCATCTCTCCTGCAAGCACCTACAAAAATAAGGAAATGTGACCTTCGTATCCCTCTGCCAAATATTCCTGAGGTCACCCAACAGATTATGGGCAGGGCAGCCAAAAAGATGGCCTGACTGGCAATGTTTCACTGCAATCAAAAACCAGACCTGTGAGACAACAGCCCTGGGGATCCAATTCAAACTGAGAACTGGTTTTCCCTGTGCTCCCTGCAAAGCCCCTTCATCTCAACCCCATTTTCATTGTCTACGTAACAGAAATGTGAAATAACCTATCGAAAGCTCAGAGAGGTAATTGATGTTTAGGACACTGGTTGCATAGTGGGAGACTGCTATTCTTCAGCATTGAAGAAAGAACAGGGTAGGTCTTTTAAGAACATATTGCAATTAAGAAAATAAATGTACTTTCAAGTGTTTTGGGACATTTTGGGGATATATTCTGAATACTGAACATAATTTAGAAGAAAAACTATTTTTAAAGAGAAAAGAATTGACACATTGAAGTTATTTGCATGTTAGCTGGAGAGACATTAAGAGAAATGCAAATTTAACCCTCAGACTGGGAAGGACAAATCTAGAGCGCATTCCACTTTCAAGACTTTTTAAAAAGCTTCCTCCTCGCCACAGATGAGCATACAGAGCTTTCATAAGCCACCACAGGTCTCAGTTCTATTCCTTCCAGATGTCCCTTCCAGAAGGTCTTGACCTCTTCTTCCNCCTCCCTTCCTCCCTTCCTTTCCTGGAACACTTTAGAACCACACAGTTATAAATGTTTTGGGTGACTATAGTGATCACAATCCCTTCGCTAACACACCTCTGTCATACATAAATAAGTTGTCTCTGGCCCGGGTTCATCTTCCACTCAATGCATGGATCTAACCTGACTGAGGAAGTGGTTTAACCACTGGAATGCAATCTCTGTTTCTTCATTCACATCTTGGTACAAATGCAATATGCTTAACTCAAGAAAAATCTCATCCTTTAGTACCCAAAGACAAACAAACAAGCTAATTACCCCTTCATAAAAATAAGTGATCCTTGGCAACGCCTGAGGGCAACTGGGCCCAGCTACAGTCTATCAATACTGCAGGTAGCCTGCAACTTCTGAACTCAAAGCCAATCTCAGAGGTATGTGTCCAGCAACAGAATACATGAGATGGAAAGCACCATATTTTACAGACTTAGAGCTTCAATGCCTATTCACTGGGAAATAATGTTCAATGGATACAGTTTAATGGGAATTAAAGAGGGTGACCTGTGAATGCTACTGGCCATTGTGTACAGTGTATCTTCGACAAACCTGAGCAAGTGAGAAGGAGAGGGAAATCCCCAGTATGCTGTCACGATTTGGTAGAAATAGATCAAGTTTTTAACTTCTGTCATTAACCCTAAAATATTATAGTTATTTCAAAGCATAACCATTGTCCCAGTTTCAGTTTAGCAAAGCCTACAGGGAAGGGAAGGATAAGACTAAGATCATTTACCATCTATACACTGTGCTCTATGTCACACTTTTGCAGTCACGCAATATTTTGTTAAGATACACACCAAAATCACCTTAGCTCTGCTCTCTTCAAGCATTTGTACTTTAATTCACATGTATTTTGACTTAAAAGATTGTGCATACTGTTCTAAAATTAAGTCTCTGACTCTGATTCTATCTCATTTCTACATCTAAACACACGTTTACATGAGAAATATCAAACCAAAGTGTCCCACACAGTTGTGTACTCAAACATTCAGGCTGGTGCCCAGAAGTAACCCTACCTGTGCTAGATTTTACAGCCAGATATTTTATACTCAGCCACATTACTCTTACACAAAGCTATACTTTCATAGGCCCACCAGGAACCCCTACGATCTACTTTTCGCTGTAGAACAGCAGCTTCTACAAGACCACACGAGTCCACAGACATGCTGCGTAATACTTGGCTGTGTCAATCCTGGATTCCTTAGGGAATCATCTCATTCCCCAAAAACAGCTCTCTCAGGCTGCCTCAGCTAATCCCTCAACCCCTCAAATTAGCATTACCTAACACAGGGGACACAGCTGGATACCAGCAGATAATTCCAAGTGATTATTACCAGTTTCAGGAAGCAGAGCTAAGGTTGCATTAGAAAGTACCTTAATTCCTCACTCTCCAGTTCTCAGTGTTACTTAACTGCACATCCTGAAAGAGTATGAGATGTTACATAGCAATCTTGACAATGTGTAACACATTTTTCTGCAGTGAAACCAGTAGGATTATAGAGCTAATGATCAAGCTTTTCAAATCTCAAGATCATCTGCTTCCTCTTCATCCTTCTTCACGCAAGTCTCTCTTCTTTTGTGCAGCCATTACATAAAAAAAAAAAAAAA
>VXAB01008624.1:117752-163724 GCA_013399175.1 Odontophorus gujanensis | reverse complement strand
CATTACATAAAAAAAAAAAAAAAAAGACAGTTTGTCTCTCATAAGACTTTAATGCACTACTGACCCTGTTTTTCTGGTTTAAGAGCTTATGCGTGGTATTCTCATTTGCTGTAAAGTTAGTATGCCTAACATGTTTACGTTTTGCCTATGTGACCTATTCTGAAGACAGGAAAATAAGGACATTTTTTTTCCTCAGGAGCAATATGAATGTATTAGAAATTGATGTACGGTATGGAAAAATAACCTCCCATTTAAACTTTAGGTACCTTTGGTTTTGACCTGCAACTATTCTAAGTACTGAGAAATAGACAAAGTTAAACTTGAGGAGAAAGACACACAGAAATGGGAGAAGTTTTAATGGATACCTCTATTATTCATCTTGTGAAACTGCGAAGTACTTGCACTCAGCAGTTGTGCAAGGGTGTTGAATCTTCACAAGGAACACCTTGTAACCTCATACTGTGCCTTCATGCTCAACAAAGCGCCTGCTCCACTTCACGCACATTTACGCATGGTAATCCTTTTTACTACCTGTCCTAAACAAATGAAAGAATGCATCCTTACATCTATGCAGGAGGTGGCAGAGCACACAAGATGAAGTTCACACGATACATCAGTGAAGAAGAAACAGGAGGAACCAAACTAAAGAGGAAATTTCTACAAATAAGTACCAGTGATAAAATGCTGAGAATGTGTGGATAATTAATGGTGCCATTGGAAAGAGTAATTGACAGTCTGGACTTTAGATCTGAAAACTAGACAACACTGGTTCAGTTGTTTATGATGGACAACTGCTGGTTCAGATACTCTGGTAGTATTATTCCCTTCCCTGTGTCAGTTTTGTACAAGTGATTTCACAGTCATAAGAGGTCTAATTATAATATTTAAAGTATGGAGGAAATTCCTCTATGCTACTACAAATAAATATTTAAAATTGGATTGTTTGTGAATCACATTATCCATGAAGTGTGTAACACATTGACCTTCAACTCTGCCCAGGTTTAGACCTATCTGGTCCATTCATACAACAAGGAAATAAGTCTAAGTATATAGGCATGAGATGAAAACAAGACTTTTCAATGTAACCCTCATTCCCTGACTTTCATTGTTTGCTGAAGTGTTGTTAATGTACGTGAAACGTGACTCATCTGCTGTGCCTCCATTCAGCAGGTGCTGTTGAAAAATAGTCATCTGTGATTTCCAGCAACACCTAATGTCTATCACCTCTTCAAACAGCCACTATGTCTGAGTCACAGCATGCAGAAAGCTATAATTTATTTTTTCCACCTTTAGGAAATAATTAGGAAATAATGTTCAATATTATAAAAGTCACTAAAGGCTTCAGAGGAACTTCTAAAAAGACAAGAGCCAGTTTCAAAGTGTTTGCAGTTCAGTTTTCTACATGGCAAAGCACAATTGACAAACACAAAGGCGGTTTTCAGGGAAGCTCACGAAATAAAAGCTAACGGATTTCCTTTTCTATCACACATGAACACCATGGTGACCTGACAAACATAAAGAAACAAAGGTCCACTTCTCTAAAAGGGCAAAGCAAGCAAAGCATTGGGTGAATAGTAGAAATAGTAAAGCAACAGTGAGTTGGCCAAGTAGAAAGTACTGTTAAGCTTTAGGAATGCTATCGGTGGCAATTCACAATGTGGGAATGGTGAGAAGAGCTGAGAATCTCATTCCTCAAAGAGGCGTGTATGAGATACAGCCTAATGTCCAAGAGCAAAGTTCGGGAGATTGCAAGAATTGCAACTCAAGAGTAATACAGGTTGGCTATGGATCTCCAAGCTACTTCACAGGGAGTAGATCGGATTCTCCTAAACAAAAAGGCGTGCGCCAGTTTATCAGTCAGCGTCGCTCGTTTGGCGTTTTTAAGGAGTGAAAGCCATCCTCACTACCAGCTGCTCAGTTCAGCAGCTCCCCACCACCGGGAGCCGAGCCGTACCACCCCTAGCCCCGCCACGTCCTGTCGTCCTGCCCGCACTACACTTCCCAGCAGCGCCGGGACTGAGGAGCCGTGCCCGCCGCGGAGGCCGCTGGGAGCGGGGCGCGCGGAGCCGCGGTCACCCGCGTGAGGGGGAAGGCGGGCGGGTGGTGCTGCCGGGCAGCGGTGTGCGTTGACAGACGGTTTCCAGAGTGTCAGTGTTCTGACGCAGTATACGAAGGGAGGGGAGCGAGTTTTGTAATGTTGTAACTCAAATTAAAACAAACAAACAAACAAAAAAAAACAAGTGTTTTCTCAGTCCCCGTTCCCAGTGAGGGCAGTGCCATCTATCTGATCATCCTCTAATGAGGAGATTCTCCGCAGCTGGCTCCCAGTGGAGGAAGCTCTGGTATTGAAGGGATGCATTTTTTAGAGTCACGTCTTACACTTAGGATGTCTATAAGCACCTCGCATGGACTCTGTAGAGTAACAGATGCTAGAGAATTAGCGTGCCTGCATCCTATCACCGTTTTCGGGCATTTGCACACAGCAGCTCCAGGGAAGCAGGCATTATGGCAGTGCACCATTCTCGCTGTGCAACCAGCTTCCTACTTCCCTGAGACTTACAAAACATCACACGGCTTTTTGTTTCTTGAGGCTCTTCAGTGCTTACAGAAACACAGAATTGCTCAGGTAGGAAAAGACCTTCAAGATCATCAAGTCCAAAAACAACCTAACTGTACTACCCTGGCTCTAACAACCCACCTAAATCATGTCCCTGAGCCACCATATCCAGATGGTTTTTAAACACATCCGGGGATGGTGTCTCAACCACCTCCCTGGGGAGCCTATTCCAGTGCTTAACAACTCTCTGTAAAGAGGTTTTTCCTTATATTCAGCCTCCCCTGGTGCAACTTGAGGCCATTTCCCCTTGTCCTGTCACCAGCGAGACTGAGACCAACTCCACTCTCACTACAATTACCTTTCAGGTATTTGAAGGGAGCAACAAGGTGTCCCCTCAGCTTCCTCATCCCCAGACTAAATAACCCCAGTCTTCCCATAAGTGGATCGCAGAACGTGAGGGTGGTAGCTGGGCCATCTCTTTGGACGTACCTTGGCCACTCTTTTCTTATTCTATGTTGTGCCAAACAAAAAGGCAGGCCACCAAACCTCTGTAAACAGGCAAAGCCATGCCTAGAAGTATTCGAGAGTGCAAATAAAAAAATGTACGCAACATGAAAGTAAGAACTGAGTCTTCAGGTCTCAGGTTCCATTTCTGATGCTTCCAACAAAAAGCACTGGGACAAAACTGCACAAGCTGCCCTGTGAAATTTCTTCTCTCAAGATGATTGTTTTCCTTAAAGAATTTTGAGTGATCTCTTTGTTTAAAAATAATGATAATAAATGATGGATATCTCTGCTAAACACAGCAGGAAGCTTTTTTTCACCCTCCTCACTCTAAATGAATTTTTTTCCATCTCAGCTTCAGATGCCTAGAAATTTTCCACTGAAGCTACGTGTCCCCCTACAGCAGATTTAAGTCCAGTGAGAAGAGGTTTAACGTTTTAGTTCCCTCTGTCACTCTTACGCATAACCCACAGATTACACCATCTATGGATCACAGTTTGAAATTCAACAAATAGGTTAATCTAAGTTGCTTTCCACTTCAATAGTAGCACCAACACTTAGTCGCTTCCTTTGGTTGCCACAGAATAAATATGATGTCTCTATACCCTCATACCTTTAAAACAGCTAAATAGCACAGTTTATCCAGAACTAAAAAAGCAGAAGACCAATGTTTCAGTTGTTACTCGGAAGGTGCTGTAATGTGTGAGCATGTCAACTGCCTTTTCTCCATTTATCCATCAGGACCATTAAGTACAAAACTATTTTCTGTGGCTTCTGAAGTCCCTGAACTGAACGTGTCTGTATGCACTGGGGAAATATCCCTGTATGCTTTGCCTGTTCTTATATAGTTTTCCCAAGTTCATGCTGCTGATTACCCAAGAAGTAAAATACTTGATTAATTAGATTTTTGTCTAACACTGAATGGCAGTTCTTCCATAAAGGTCTATTCTGTAGACAGTACTGTATAGAATCTGCCATGTCAGATCATCTGTGTAACTTAGCTTTTTGGATACTTCTTTCTTGAAACTGCTGCTTTGAAAGATAAGAATATTCTCCTCAATCACTTTATAAAATGACAAATACTCACCCATGAAGTAGTTGATGGCTGAATTTCTGAAAAGTGGTTTCTAGGACTGAGCTGCTAAGTGAAAGGGTGATTCCTTTTGTTTCATTTAGAATTTGAGGATGATGATTGCTTGTGAAGACCTACGTGTTTATTGTAATTCATGTCATCCACATCACAAGAGATTTTATAATCCTCTATCACATCCATCGCTTTTCAACTCCCTTTTGAGCTGTTAAAAAGTCTCTGAAGTAAAAACTATTGCATACTTTAACCATCCTTATCAGTCTTCTCCATTCCTTTCAAGTCTTTACAAGGTCGTTCCCAAAATGCTGGGTTAGGATGCAGAGAAATTAGTATTCTCTTGGAGTTCAAGACAGGCATGCATTGTGGATTTAAGTCATGGCCTGCTTATTGTTTTTGATTTTGTTATCTATTTCTTCCCTGAAAACTTCTCCTCACTTCTCACGTTTTTCTTATATTCTTTACAGTGCTCCCAGAGCTCTTTCCCTAATTCAGAGACTGTTGCTTTGGGTTTCAAAAGTAAGTGATTACATCAGCCTGACGGATCTTGAATCAAAGTCCAAAGATATGCTGTAAACCAACAGCACTACTCCAAATCCTTATATTTTAGAAGCAATCTAAGAACAGAGTCAGTGGTTGTGTTTTGTCCAGCCACAATTTTCAAGGAAAGGGAAGCAGGCTGAGGAAAATAATGTTAGTGGAACTATCCTTCAACTACAGGAAGTTAAATGGGCAACAGTAAAGCTTTTTAAAAATCGTTTAGTTTGGCTTTGAGGTGTGGAATTAACACATTATAGATTTCAACTCTCGTACAGAAAAATATTTCAGAAATTAAATGAGCAGTATGAAGTGCAGCCATTTTAGAAAATATAAGGAACCTACTTCATGTTCAGGTGTATGAAAAGTGCCACAGTGTGTACTAAGATCATATCCTGGATTCAGAAGTAACCAAATGGGCAAAAAATTCCTGCCTCTACCATTGACCTCATGTGACAGGATTCTCTGTGCATGATGCTTTTCACTCAGACAAGTGATGGCTAAAAAAGAAATAGATCACAAAAACCAAAATCTCCCGTGGCTGTTCAAAACCAGCTGTTAAAAAACCTTTTCATTTAGCACTGGTTTTTAAGGTTTTCCAGTGTAAAATACAGTGCAAGAGAAACAACTACCAAAGCAGCAGATTTATTTTCCATTGGGTTAATGGGCAGTACAGATCTCCTGGACAAGCTTCATTTCTTCACCAACTTCACTGGTGTAAATGTATGTTAGAATGTGAGAATCTGAATAATGTCACTCTGTGTTGCTGTGTTACCACACGCATCTTTGCTGTCTAATGACATGACATTCAGTTGCATGCATAAAAACCATGTATGGGCACTAAAGCCAGAAATTAAGTGTAAAAACAGTATAATACACGTGAATACACCAACTTATTGCAGGAATAATATACTAACAAATGCATTGGATTCATTTCAAACAAATGCAAGCAAACAGATGTAACAAAGTAATGTGGAAATATTGTAATTAATATACACTGAAATGTAGTGTAACTTGTAAGAGGTAGGTATATAGGGAGGTAGCAGCTGTGACAAGGAGCAGGACAAGGAGTAATGGCCTGAAACTTGATCATGGGAAGTTCTGTACTAACATGCAGAAGAACTTCTTTATAGTAAGGGTGATGGAGCACTGGCACAGGCTGCCCAGAGAGGTTGTGGAGTCTCCTTCTATGGAGATACTCAAGACCTGTCTGGATGCCTATTCGTGTGACCTATGGTAGGGTACCTGCTTTAGGTGGTGGTTTGGACTTGATGATCTCTTGAGGTCCCTTCCAGCCCCTACAACTCTGTGACTGTTCCATTTAAATGAACTATGAAGAGGACTACAAAAATCTGAATCTGTAGAAGTGGGAGGCTGACATTTGAATTTGAAACAAAACTGGAAAATGCAAAAGTGATTTAACCTCTGCTTCCTCAGAAAACAGTTCGGTGCTCTCCAGAAGTAACCAGAAGTATACTGTGAAACTTTGTCCAAGGCAGAATACTCCTGTGAATGTTGTTCAGTGTTTGTTGTAATTGGTGATAAGGAATTGATGTTTTCCCTGACAAAATGTTTTGACTACGGCTTCTACATGTAGATTTTCTGTTCAGCAATTACAAAGTGATGGAGAAAAAGAGAAGTTAAAATCCAAAAGTACCAATGCCGAGATTCTGCCAACAATAGGAACTCTAGGGTGAATGCCCCATCCCTGGAGGTGTTCAAGGCTAGGTTGCCTGGGGCCATGGGCAGACTGATCTAGTGAGTTNAAATAAAATAAAATAAAAACCTGAGGCCTTAGTAATCACTTCAGCTGGTATCTAAGAGATTACTGTGTAGAAATTATTTCCTTGAGGCCAATAAATAACAAAGTAATGAAAGGATGAGGGGGCAAAAGAACAAGTTTCCATGTTAACTAACAGTAGCTTACCATGGCACAAATATGGAGTGAGACTGAACACTCAGACAATTGGTGGCCACCTGTTATGGAGAGTATTAGAATACATTAAAAGTTCTGTTCCTCACTGCCTCCAGAATTACGAAAATTAGGGAAGGCAGAGAAGTAAGGACTAGGTTTGGCACAGAATCATTATGACTTTGTTTCATCCTTCGTGTTTTCTTCTCCCCTACCATTTGTTCCACACAAAGCCCCTACCTCTCTGGCTTGCTGTCAGGTCACAGGTCTGAAAGCCCAGGTGAGGAACTCATTGCAGCCTCACCTGGAGTTTTCCTTACAGTGTGTGGAGTTTTAAATTAGCTCTTTGAGTTGTTATACCCTGCTGTTCCCATTCCAGTTTCTCCTTTGGTCCCTGCTTATGCCCTTATTAGAACACACTCTCCCACCCACAGCTTTCATATGCACTCAATTAATTAAAAACTTGCTAACTTTTCTTCTTGTTAACTGGCCATCAACAGTGCTGCTTCATTTCCCANGTGCTCTCCAGAAGTAACCAGAAGTATACTGTGAAACTTTGTCCAAGGCAGAATACTCCTGTGAATGTTGTTCAGTGTTTGTTGTAATTGGTGATAAGGAATTGATGTTTTCCCTGACAAAATGTTTTGACTACGGCTTCTACATGTAGATTTTCTGTTCAGCAATTACAAAGTGATGGAGAAAAAGAGAAGTTAAAATCCAAAAGTACCAATGCCGAGATTCTGCCAACAATAGGAACTCTAGGGTGAATGCCCCATCCCTGGAGGTGTTCAAGGCTAGGTTGCCTGGGGCCATGGGCAGACTGATCTAGTGAGTTGCAGCCCTGCCCTTGGCAGGGGTTTGGAACTGGGTGGGCTTTGAGACCCCTTCCAACCAAAACTATTCTGTGATTCTGGGATTCTATGAGTGTAATTGCAACTGTTGACCAAGTCTGAAATTATGGACTGAAAAGTTAATATTGAACTATCAGCAATTTTTCCCTTCTTAGCATTTTTCTTCAATTTACAGACCACCAATTAGTGCAGCAACCTTTACTCCTCTCACAGCCTCTTGCAGCATTATCTCAACCTCTGGGATACACAAAAGCCAAACTTGACCATCAAGATGCACAGGCATGTTCCGACTGTCACGTTTCTTTGATAGAGTGAGAGGGTACTTCTTGCAGAGGCAAAATAAATAAAAAATAAAATAAAATAAAATAAAATAAAATAAAATAAAAACCTGAGGCCTTAGTAATCACTTCAGCTGGTATCTAAGAGATTACTGTGTAGAAATTATTTCCTTGAGGCCAATAAATAACAAAGTAATGAAAGGATGAGGGGGCAAAAGAACAAGTTTCCATGTTAACTAACAGTAGCTTACCATGGCACAAATATGGAGTGAGACTGAACACTCAGACAATTGGTGGCCACCTGTTATGGAGAGTATTAGAATACATTAAAAGTTCTGTTCCTCACTGCCTCCAGAATTACGAAAATTAGGGAAGGCAGAAAAGTAAGGACTAGGTTTGGCACAGAATCATTATGACTTTGTTTCATCCTTCGTGTTTTCTTCTCCCCTACCATTTGTTCCACACAAAGCCCCTACCTCTCTGGCTTGCTGTCAGGTCACAGGTCTGAAAGCCCAGGTGAGGAACTCATTGCAGCCTCACCTGGAGTTTTCCTTACAGTGTGTGGAGTTTTAAATTAGCTCTTTGAGTTGTTATACCCTGCTGTTCCCATTCCAGTTTCTCCTTTGGTCCCTGCTTATGCCCTTATTAGAACACACTCTCCCACCCACAGCTTTCATATGCACTCAATTAATTAAAAACTTGCTAACTTTTCTTCTTGTTAACTGGCCATCAACAGTGCTGCTTCATTTCCCAGCATCACTGCAGACCTGATCTCTTTTGCTAATTCTGCTTCCCTGCTGAGTCTCGTCAGAAACCTTGCATTACTCTTTACTAGCAAGAAATTTTTCCAAGTCCCAAAGGGCTGGAAGATGCCTTGTTCTATTTACTGCTCAAAATTCGATTATTATAAATTACCTTTTAATTTAATTTTATTTTTTTTGTCAATGTCTCCCTTTAAACCCATTCTGACAGCCTGTATACATCTGTATTATAAATGATGTTTGGCTCAGACTCCCTAACTAACCACTCACAATCTTCTTTGCAGAGAGGAGAGAGAGAAGTCCCTTGTGGGATGCTTCCACTTGGAATACAGAAAGTTTCTCTTAGAAGCAGAGGTACTATGAGGACCATATAGTGCAGGCACCTAGAGGAGTATGAAAAAGCAGTGAGCAAGGGGATACACAGCAGCAATCTCTTTGCACTTGACTAAGGCACTATTGATATCTCTGATCTTTGTGTATCAGCGTTATAGCTTGTGCATTACCAAATAAAATCCCAGAGGAGGGATCAGAAAACATGGAGGTGCTAAATGAGGGCCTGATTTACAACACTTGGATGCATAGCCAGTATTTGAGCACGTTTTAATACTTCTGTATCGCACTAGAATTACTCAGATGTTCTCTTTCTTTCATTTCACGTTTCCAAGTAAAGTGAGCCAGCTCTGGAGGCAAGAGGAAGCTCAGCCAATGCTACTCGCTTACACAAGGGAGCCTTCAGCTGCCACTCCCAGCAATTGCGTGCAGTAACCTCTTTGGCACCAATAATCTGAACACCTGAGTAGTCAGAGAGGACTGCAGTGTGCCAGTTCCATCGCCAGAGCAGTGAGTTAAATAAAGTACAGCAACCTTGGCAAATGTCATTTCAAAGAGGTGATGCTACTGTCACTCATTTCTATAATGTGGATGAGGGTGGGCACTGGCAAGGCTGGGCACATATCCTGAACCCTCTTGTCCCGCATCATTCAAGGTTCTGCAGATTTGATAAAGGAGTTATAAAAAGGTATGAAAATGTGGTTTTAACCCCTTCACACCATCACTGTCATAACTGAATAACACAGACTGGCACACTTCTTCATGACTGAGGGACATACAGCACTTCTACCACTCACAAACATCAGCTGCTCACAAGAGCTGATTTAGTCACCTACATCCACAGTGAACAGCTGAACTTTGGCACTGCAGACACACATGGCACCAATTCTTGTCTGGGGGAAGGCTGTATTGCTGGCATATTACACTACTTCACTTCAACAGCTGTGTTAGGTGGGGAGTAATCAATGGTTTAACATCAAATATTTATCGCATTTTGAGTGCCCTTACAAAAAAAAGAAGAGTACCTTTGAAAGAATATGGCTTGAGCAAGTCGGGTTGCTGTTGTTGTTCAGTGCTGAGGTAAGGATGGGCGTCCTAGTCATCATGCAGTTGAATCTATCTAGCTTAGGCCAGCCCTTATTCTGTTTACTTAATCCTCATTTATTGTGACATATTGATAATCAAGATTAAATGGTGAAGTCAACATTAATGCAATAAAGACTACCACAGCTTCACATGAGGTATATAAAACATTTGATTTCACATGTGGTTACATGGATCCACTAACAGTGCCACTATCTACTCTATAGCAAATGCCAAGAGCTCGGTGGGAATTGATGTTGGCCAAAATGAAGATAAGTCCTTGAAAAAAAATTGACAGCTGCAGTACCTTAAGTAGGACAAGTACAGACAATGCAAAGCTCTTACAAAATCACTCCAACTTATTCCTGTGATTTTGGAATGAACTTGGGTGCCTCTGAACATGCACCAACCACACCAGGTCCAGTACGGCCCTGAAGTTTTTGCCAGCACTGACAGTTTGGTCCAAAAATCATGTGTGGCATAAGGGAGGCATCTTCATCCAACACAGACGAGGGTAGTTCCATTTCTGGACTTGAATCAAAAGTGACAGTTCTACTTGGGTCTGCTCCAACCCCAAACCGTGGAAAATGGAAATTTAAGAGTCCTAAAAAGAGGTATTTTTAAGGCTAAACTTTAAGTTTTTGTCGTGTAGATAAGCAATCTGGAGATGTTCAGTCACTTCACTGAGCTTTATTTCAGTGACTTTATTATTCATTTTGTGAAATCTATGAGAGAAGACAAGGGGTATACTTCTATAGCTTCCTACTCCTATCATAAGGTCAGGCTCAGTGTTAAACACCACTAACTTGCAAGCATTGCTGCAGAGCACATATTTGATTTAAACATTTTTGAAAATTACATGAATGGTTTTCCACACTTCCTTGTTTCAAATGAACCACTGCAAACAATACAATCCACAAAAGAAAGCCGCAGCCAAAACCAAATTTCATCAGTGTTACTGTTTGGCTATCATCAGCCTCCTGGATTTACTTTATTATTACAATAAAACATTAACTCGGTGGAGTGTTCTAATTCAGCAGATATTTTCCCTTCTGCGAGCAGATCGTGAGGGTTCAGCCCTGTCTATATCATCAAGAGCCTGGACCCTGCCCAGCATTGCATACCATAAAAGAACTTCTGACCCCTTTCAGCAGTACTTCAAGTAGAGCACATCGTAAAAGCAGGAAAGGCATTAAACAGCACAGCAGCGTTCAAACCCCGGCTCTTTGTGACCTTAAGGTGCGGGCAAGCAAGGCAACCATCCCCTCCTGAAAGCGGTCCTCCAAACGGAGCTCTGAACGTTTCTTTGGAGGTGACGGTTCACACGATTTCAGCCGCCCAGAGATGCGTTATTATTAGCGAATACGACAGCAGCGCTTCATTAGGGAGTGACTGCCTAACACACAGCAGACGACAAGCTTCAGAAAGCCGTGAGCTCCGCATGTCACAGGGGTGTAGCAGCAGCGTAGACGCACTGTGAAAGCAAGAGCCATCCCAAAGCGCCGCTGAGCCGTCCCAAAGCGCTGCTGCTCCTCGCGCTGCCCGGTGCCGGTCCCCACGCAGCAGCTGCCGTCGCGCAGAACGCCGTCCCTTCCTGCTCACGCAAACTCCGCCTGGCGAACCCCCCCAGATCCCACACGATCACGGACGGACATCCCCGCCCGGTCGGACCCACTCCCTCCGCCGCCGACCCGCGGCCCTTCCGGCCCGCCCCCGGGTATCCGGTCAGCCCCGCTCCGGGCCGGGCTGCGGCATAAAGGCCGGGCTCGACCCGCTGCTCGTGTTCACTCTGCTGCGCTTCCTCCGCAGGGCACGGTCTCTCCGCCTTCGTTGTTCAGTCCGGCGGTTGGAGGTATCTGGGTTGCCGCGGGGGAGCCCCGTGGGTGCCGGGCTCCCGGGGGAGGGTGGAGGGGGGGCCGAGTGGTGGTGGTGGTGGTGAGCCGCTGCTCCGAGCCGTCTGTGTGCTGGCTGCTGCTGTTAGCGGGAGCTGGCGGGGTGAGTAGGGCAGTGCGGCATCTTCCAGGGAAGGAATTACGTGCCCGACTCCTCTGCTCGGCTCACGGCCCCGCTGCGTGTGCGACGGTTCGCAGCCCTCTGGGTGCAGTGGTTGTACCATCGGCTTCTTAGCATCTGCTGGAGGTGTACTGGAGCAACGTGTTGTAAAGGCAGCTGATAAAAAGGAAAAAAGAAGTTGGGAGACTGATTTCTTACACGTTCTGATAGGGATAGGACAAGGGGGAGTGGTTTTAATTTGCAAGAGGGGAAGCAGGTTAGGTAGTAGCAAGAAATTCTTTACACGGAGTGCAGTGAGGCCCTGGCACAGGCTGCCCAGAGGAGCTGGGGGTGTCCCTGGAGGCATGTAAGGCCAGGTTGGATGGGGCCCTGGGCAGCTGAGCTGGTGGGGCAACCCTGCACGCAGCAGGACTAGATGGGCTTTAAGGTCCTTTCCAACTCAAGCCACTTTGTGCATGCAGTCCCAGTCTGTCCTTGCAGCTCATGGGTGCTGGTAGTCTGGAGGGGCTGCTCAGCTGGCAGCAACAGTACCTGCACATACAAGTCTGTACTGGAAATTCTGTGGCTGGAAAGCAATCTGACTGATAAGCTGTTGTGAAACCTTCTGAGACTTTGCTACTGCATAAAAGCCATTCATATGATGTGAAAGGGGGAGGTATTAAAAGCAGTGTGTGTCACCAGAAGGACTGGTGAGGAGATGCAGGGATCTGCTTGTCCTATGTGTGCCGAAGGTATCTGTGGCTCATTCACCTGTAAATCCCTTCCTGCTCACAAGCTCCTAGTTACTGTGGCTGCTGTCAGATCAGCCCTGTGCTGTGAGCTGGCAGAATGGGGCTGTGAGCCTGGCACAGGTGAGCTACAGGAGGCATGGCAGTGGGAAGTGGTAAGCATCTTGGTGAGGGATATGGAGTCTGACAGCCCCTTTGTCTAAATCAATTCTACTTCTCTAAGAGAAAACAACTACTCCTCTGAGCTCTTGTATGTCTCTGCCCTATATAACAAGCCTGATACCTGATTATCTCACTAAATTGCTGACACACTCCAAACTGGTTTTAGATCAAATGGTATATTGCATTCAGAAAGTTGTGAACTCCCTTGTGTTTTCTGTAGGGATTAAGGACTCTGTTGCAGTCTTCTATAGCATTCATATCTGCTCTGGAGATACCCATCTCCTTTCACACAGACCCTTCTAAGTTAACTGAAGTTAAACTCTGCAGCTGCTTTCATTACTTCTGTTTTAGACACTGCAAAGAAACTGTAACAGAGTGTTGTTTTTGATAGATGTGAAGTTAGTATACTAACACTTCTCCCATATAATTCTAGCTTGGCTTGTATCTGTTGTAGCTCTGCAGCTGTAATTCTACTGCAGGTAAAATCACTATAGTAGCTATGGAAATATTGTGCTGTAAGAAATACCTCAACCAGTTTTACTACCTTTTCTGTGCTAGAGCTTCTGTGTGTGCCTTGCACCATTTGAAAGGGAATTAGGAAGAGAAAATATTTTCTGAAGGACTTGGAAGAGAAAGAGGAACTTGTTTCCTGACCCACTTTGCTTTTTGACAAATGTTTCTCTGTTACGGAAATACTTAAAGATGCCTTAATGCTTGCTCTGTAAAGCTTTCTGAACTAACTCATTCTGATCTTGCAGTTGTCTGTTCCTCCACAGGAACTGAGCAGTTTTCCATGTACTTGATACTCCTGACAACACGTATATAGAAATGCTGCGCCCCATGAACTTCGCTCAGAGCTGCCGAGATATAAGTAACTTATCTTTAGGCTGTGGTTGAACATGACTATCTGTGTACTAAGATAATGAAGATGTGATGGATTCAGGCATGTAGTGCTAGAAGTGTAAGCACCAGTGTGCTGTGCCTTTAGCTCAGAAGGAAAATATTAATCTTTTGTACCATAATTAAGTCAAAGATTTAGAAACCTGCCTTGACCAAACCATGCTTCTTGCATAGCATTGATATGCTGAGCAACGTGCTGAAATGCCTGCTCAGAGTTACTGTGATGAGTATGCACTGTGCAGGTAAGCACGTGATTCAAGCCTGTGACCTCTTGCTTAATATGAAGAGGTGAGGAAAAGAAAGTCATCATCTTTATAGTACATTCCTAAATGAATGCTCTGAGGAGAGCCTGCTTTTGCAGTTGAACTAGAGTGGTAGTATTAGTAATTGAAAAGCTTGTGGTGACAGCTGGTAACTTATTGAAGACTTGAATTTACTGTATGCTGAAGCTTCCTATGCTGGTAGATCTTCAAAAAGAGTTGAGACTGTGCTGCCTTCTGCACATAACTTTTTGCCAGCAAGGAACACCTACAAGCACAGTCACAATCCTAAAAGAAAAATGCTTCCTGACCTACAGTGGTAGCCTTTAGTGTGTTTCAGCTTCGGGTGTTGAAAGGGCAACTGTTGCCTTTTTTAAAGTGTCTGTATTCTGTTGGAGCAGAGTGGAAAGCCATGAAGTGAGGGGTGCACAATTTCCAAACAGGTATCTTTCCCAAGTGGTAAATCTCTTCTTTCATCTCTGAAAGAGAATAGGAACACTCTTGAGACAGTATAGAAACAGACTTGCAGATGTAAGCCTGTGTACTCTCTAGGCTGCTTCTGAGTTCAAAATAATTAGAACAGATTGGAAAATGCTTTTCTGTTTGGGAATGTTAACGCTTGCATTCTCTTCAATCAGGTATCAGAAAGAATAGCCTCAAGATGAACTTCTTCCTGGAGATGCTCCAAGTCTTTGCACTTTCAATGTATTACATGCTGGAGTCACTAGTGTTTTTGTTTGTGCCTAAACGTAAGAAGAATGTGAGTGGTGAAATAGTATTAATAACAGGAGCAGGAAGTGGAATTGGAAGACTCTTATCTGTAAAATTTGCCAAACTTGGAGCCACGCTGGTTCTGTGGGACATTAACCAAGATGGACTCAAGGAGACGCGTAGTCTGGCTGAAGAAAATGGAGCAGTAAGAGTACATTCTTACATCTGTGACTGCAGCAAAAGGCAGGAAGTGTACAGAGTAGCAGATCAGGTACAGTATCTTACTTGTGGCTTTGCTGCTTTTCCAAGGTGTTTGTGATGTATGATACACTTCAGCCATGTCAAGTCAAGGGAAGTTAATTCATCTGATTTATTGTGTATAATATGTATTTTAATAATACTGATTTTTTTCAAGTTGACTTCTGTACCTTTGTCCTTTAAAAACAAAAATAGCTGCTTCTCTTTCAGTAAAAAATCTCAGCTGAGTGGCTTCATGTTTGTGCACCACTTGCTGATGAAGTACACGAAGACACCTTACTGAAATTAAAGCAGTACTTCAAGTTCTGGAGGCCTTCTACAAAAAGTAAACCCTAAGGATTGTACCTTATGAAAGGATTGATGACTTAGGTCAACTCAGACTAGTTCCCTGGCTGTGAATAGACTTTTGCAAGTGCACATGAACAGAATTAATAAATATAACTTGAAGGCTTTATTAGTATGCTTCTTTCTAAAGAGCTTTGTAAATACAGCATGTGGCTAGGTATCTTGGACAGGACTAGTAGAAGTGCCAGAAGTTAAAGCTACCTAACAGTTTCCATTATAACAACCTGCCTTCATTTGCTTAAGATGTTGCTAAACTTAACTGTGGGACTAGGAAATTTCCACAGTCAGTGTTTGCCTGAGGATGAATTCTTAACAAGAAAGTTCAGCTGCCTTCAGGAGACATTTTTTGGCTGAATTAACTCTCCTATTCTGTCCTGTTTAGGAAGCTCTAGCCTCCTGTGTTTTTTCAGTGTGTGGAAATGACTGTAGAACAAACTGAGTGATGCCTGCATATGGCTTAGAGCTTGTCAGAGGCTAAGACAGCTAGCTCTCCTTGGCTTGCAGTAATGCCAGCTGCCCTTAGCACCACCAGCAGTCCCTTCTGTTGGTTGAGTTGCACACCTTCCATTTCTTTGGCTGCATGTTTTCCCACGTGCCTGTAACTCAGTTTCTGGCTAAACAGGGGGGGACATGGAGTATTGTGGTGTGAAGGGCACTGAAATGAAGATGATGGGACCCAACCTTCAGTTTTAGGGACCTCAGGGCTGACACTTTGGTACCATGGAGAAAAGCAGCAGAACCACCTTTCTGGACAAGTACAGAGGATGTGGCTACGTGTGTGATATAGATTAAGGATGATAAAAAGAGAGGGAGACAGGAGCAAGGAGGTGGTAAAGGGGGTCTTGTAACCATGCAGTGCAAGATTCCTCACTTTACGATATTCTGTCAGAAGTTCTCTAGCAGCTGAACCACAGAGAAGAAAACAGGCTGCCAATACTGTTATTTTAGATATAGCATGTCTTCCTGGCAGCTGATGTAGAACCACACTGAAAGTGTTCTTATTAGCAGCAAGACCTTAGCATTAATCAGTGCTTGATGCTGCTGTTTATTCAGTATTGTGTAGTAGATCCTGGCTCAGTGTGCTGCCTCAGCCTTTGCAACATGAGGCACAACTGTTCCGGGGTTTCTTTTTTCTCCTGTGGCTCAGCTACACACACACAGTAACTTGGAGTGGTTCAAGACGAACTAAATTCATGCAGGCAGTATGGAATGTTGTTTTGCATGGGGTATTTTCTGTAATCTCAACATCAACAAAATGAAATGCAAGTGATCCTTAAATACCTCCTTTGGGTATTTCATCAGCCACACAGAAATCAAAAGACATTTCAGGAGGAAGAAAAACAAAAAGTGCTGGGTGTGTGGTGTCCTTATGACTTCTGTGTGCCAATGGTACAATGACCAGCTTTTGGCTGCTGAGGGGTATGAGTTAAGATGTGTCCAGTGTCCCAGTTGCACCACCACCCCCAAAAGGAATGTGGCCTTGCTGGCTTAACTTCCTGACTTAGAGTTTAGCTTAATGTTAGGCATCTGGTGCTTTGAAAGAGGGAATTAACTTTCATGAGTTTTTGATCTCTTATTTGAGAGGAAACCGCCTTTTCCTCGTTATCAGATTGCAAATTGCAAATGGGCTCACACTTCCAGGATCTCTTGCATTTTACTGCTTTGCTTATGCTCTATTTTGATTTGTTGTTGTTGCAATCTGTCATGATGACAAACAAGCAGACAGTTTCATACTCCTGTATGAACCTTCTTTACTTTTGCTCCCCTGTACAGCACAAACATGCTTCTCAGTGATATTCTGTGCTGTTGAATAAACATGCAGTGCTGCCTTCCCTACTCTGTGGTCAGCCATGGGAAATGGTTTGTCCATGGAAAGCAGGCACTTTGGGATGCTGTCTGTGATCTGTGAAACTACAGCCAAACTTCTACATATTAAGTTATAAATAAAATGCAGCAGCAAACAGTGCTTATGCTTGGAAAAGATGCATAACCAGGTCAGCTGTTTGCAGAATGCTCAGCTTACCTAAAACACCCAGAATGTCCTTTCCTGCTCTGCATAATGGAGGGGCTTTAATTCTGGAGAGCTGATGTTCCCTGCCCTGTTAGAACACTCAGTGAAGGTGTTCTGTTCTGAAAGCAGAATGTGGAAGCCTGCTGTGAGTGTCTTGGTTTCCTTATGGGAATGCGCCAGGTAACACCTTATGAACACTGCATCCCCCAGCTCTGTCTGTGCTTGTGCACACAAATCAGCGTGACTGCTCATTTGGGTATGTATTAGCCCCACAGGGTAGGTCTGGGGAGTGGGTCTGTGCTTCCAGGTTTGCAAAGATCATTGATGTGAAGCAGTGCTACTGCATCATTTGCCAATGACTCCAGGTCTCTCTGAGTTCTGTGGTCTTTAACTTGTGATGGGGGGTGTGCTCCTGCTTAGGGACTGGACAGCTTGGACAAGGCTGCATGCAGAGACTGTGTGGCACTGCCTCAGAAATACCTGAATTGTTACCTAATGACCAAGGTAGAGGGGACTTTGGCTTACAGACTGAAATGAAAGCTATTCTGTATAATCCTTCCAAGGCTGTTTCCTTTTTTTTTTTTTTTTTTGACCCCTACCTTTTAACAAACATAGAGAATACTGGAATAAGTTCAGAGATGATGCTTAAGCCAAGGGGATAAGCATTACATTTAAAGCCTTACTCTTACACAGGCTATTCTGTGTGGTCTCCTCATGCCCTGTTCAGTTGCTATATTTGCATAGCATAGGACATCACTGAGGAATGAGTTTCCTGTGATTTGGAACTGCATGGCCAGGGGGCATAGGGAAAAGGTGCTTGCCCTAAGCTACTCAGCAGCAGTGTTTTAGCACTTGATCTGGAAGCTACAAATTAAACAAAAATAGGGAGCTTGTCTCCTGTTTCCTGGACAGCAGAGATGAATGAACTATACTTGTAACCCTGTATTTCAGTCCTCCTTTTATGAAAACTGGTACAGCATCTTGATAATATCAGCTGGCCTGTAGCTGTCCTGTTGGGTTAGTCTATTCTCATTCTGGAGTTAAAATGGGAACTATGCTTCCACTTACTGAGCTAAATTACTTTTTAGCCAACTGATTTTCTGGAACCATTTCAAAAGGTTTCTGGCTCAGTGTTGCAATCAAAGCAAATATACTAGAAACAAATTGCTGCGCTGTGTGCTGCCCCAGAAGGTTCTTGAGGTTTTTGCATTCTGTGCAAGCATGTTTTTCACTCTTCCCACCTGAACTGTACATATATAAATTAAAAAAAAAAGTAATAAAGTGAAAGCCTTCATTTGGTAAGAGAAGCTGCTAAATCCCTGATCTATGGAGTTGCTTGAAGTAGTCAAGATATTGGAATAAAGGAAAAGGTTGTAATGTGGAAAATAATTTTATAAGCTGTCTTTCTCACTGCTTATGCACATGTGGAATGTTTCTAATGGAAAGTGACTGTTTGCCCATTCTAACTCTAATGTGCTGAGGTAGAGAACTCTCTCTGCTCCTCAGGAAGGGTGCAGGGAGGTCTGCTTTAACAGGAAAGCTCTTGTGGCACACAAGTGGAGGTAGCTGCAGTGTAATACATGTAAGTGCTTAACAGCAGCAGTCAGAAGAAATGGAGCCTGTGGAAAACAGCACAAGAGTCTTGTAATGTCTGAAATATCATAATGCTTCTAAGTAGCTGCTGTCCTGTGCAATGGTAGAGAGAAATTGTTTGGTCATGGGCAATGTAACACTACCAGCAGGTAACTTTCCTCTTCTTCATTTAGAAGACCAGTAGTGTGGAAGTTAGCTTCAGTTCTGAAGCTGTACCACAGCATTGCTTCTGGATACAAGCAACTCTGGAGTATGTATGAGGATTTGAATATAGAGCAAAGGACCTTCTAAGTGAAAGTTTGTCTGTTATGGCCCTCATAGGTTTTGGTGTAGCTGATTCTGTTTACTAGGCATGAGGATTTATTTACTGTGCCTTGCAGCACGGCATAGAAATGGCCCTAAATACAGAATTGCTCATTGGTTTTAAGATGGGTTTCATGTAGGACAATACTTTATTAGTAAGTCTTTGCAGTAGGGATTTATCTGGAATGGTCATAGTGAGAACTGTAGTTCTCTGACAGCAGACACCTACTAGGAGCTGTGAGCTGCTGGGCTCCGAAGTCCAGGGGTGAGTTCAGATCTAAATAGGCATCAAGTGGGAAGGTGCAAGAACCCATAATATTTGGATCTGTAACAAACACAATGCATTCAACTTGGTTGAGATGTGTAGCACTTCTATTTCTTGTATTCTTACGTGTAAAATTTGGAGAGCATGTTTTATATTTACTGCATAATAATCTCGAGACTTTTTGTTGTAGGTTAAAAAAGAAGTTGGCGATGTCAGCATCCTAGTCAACAATGCTGGGATTGTAACTGGAAAGAGCTTTATTGAGTCTCCAGATTCACTTGTGGAAAAAACGATGGAAGTGAACGTAATGGCACACTGCTGGGTAATGCTGTCCTTGTATATACATACAGAAACATCCTCTGAACATGTTTTCAGTGTAATTTTGCCTTTTGGAATTGAGTAAAATATGCAGAAGTAGAATCAGAAATGATACAAGACAATAATTTCTATGCCTTGGAATACGTGAAATAAAAAAGGGTGGATACTTTAGGAACTCCCAGGTAGGTAAATGGGAGCAAAACTGCTTAGTGTTTAGAAATGCTTTTAAGGACTGAAATTTGCCATTCTGCTTAATTTTTAAGCTAGTCAGGTGCTATATCCCTCGATACTCACTGATGTGAAACAGGTCCAGATAAGAAGTTGCTGCTCTAGCAACAAAAGTGTTCAGTTCTGTTATTGTTCTAGTTACTTTGTGGTTATACTTATAGTAAGGAATACCATATGTCCAGACCATGCTCTTATACTAAGTGAGGCTTTTGTCCAAAATGAGTAACCTCATGTGCTCTTCCTCCTTTCAGGGAAGAGGGGCCATCTATGGAGTGTTCTTTCCATAAAGAATTGCAAATGTATTAAAACATGCTCCTGTTTCTTCATAAATAAACTTAATTTTTCTTTAAACTTTAATTTTCCTTTGACACAATGTACTGCTGAGCTTTAGGGTGAAAGCAGTTGAAGAGCTAGCTGAAGCTGTGTGCTTTGCTTTCAGCAAGTTGGCATCTGTCTTTAGTGTTGAGAAAATGGTACTGGTGGGACATGGAACATCCTTGCTTCGGTTAGCGTTCAAACAACAAATCCCCTTCTTTCCTTTTTCCCACTCTTGTATAATAGCTGGGGAGTTCTCACTAAAAATGCAGGCATGATTTCTCTAAAATAACACCTTCAGAACATTATAGCATATATTCACTTCACTTACTAAAATGTTTCATTGCAATTTTGACTTAAATTGCAGACTTACAAAGCCTTCCTCCCAGCAATGATAGCCTCAAACCATGGACACCTGGTTAGCATTGCAAGCTCAGCGGGACTGATCGGAGTCAATCGCCTTTCAGGTAGCATATTAAAGCTGACGTTTGTTTAATTAAACCAATTAGTTTGATTTAAACTCATCAATCTACACTCAAGAAAAAAAATTGTCCTAACTTTGCATGTCTGCATCTTTGTATATAAGTGATACTTTCAAAGCAACTGACCTTAAGTAGATATTTTGTTCAAAAAGTCTTCCAGATGCTCAGCAGTGCTGTGAAACATGCTTTTCTGGCAAGGCAGTAAGAGGATCCAGGAGCTTCATACAGAACTTTGGAAACTGAGAACTTCTGTGTTGTTAAAGTTGACCTACAGACATTTGGTGGCTTAGAGGCCACTTGGTTTGCAGATATGTTTTCAAGCTATGTACAGACATCCAGAACTCAGAGTGTTATTAAATCCAAATGTGGTACAGTGGTAGATACGCAGTATCTCGTTTTCCATTCCCTTTGCCATTCATTCAGGAGAACCCACACAGTGTTGAGATTCAGGCAAACTCCAGGGGAATTCTTGCAAAGTGCATGCAAACAAGGGGGAGGAAAATGAAATAAGTGGCATAGCAATAAAAGAAATCTAGCTCTGAGGTAGTGATAATGGAAACAAATTGAGTTACAAGCTGAAAACACTTCAGAGAGTCTTGAAATGCCGAGTTTGATGCTTAAGAAACTAATCCATGGATTCGATGAAATAATCTTTTCATACCAGGGAGTGACAGCAGAGATGAGATGAGAAACCCTCTGGCTGCCAGTCTACAGCAGCAGCTAACTTAGGAGAGGGGAAGTAAAAGAATGAATCACATCCAAAGCAAGTTGTATTAGTAGCCTATGAAATTGCTTCTTACTCTGTTGTAAAGTGTTTTATTACAGAACAGTAATTTCCTGGGGGTAGCGTGTGTGTGTCGTATCTATACCATTCTGCAGTGCTGCTGTTTGTTTACTTACTAAAGCAGAGTGTTGTCGCTGTTCTCTGTCAAAAACTGGGACTCACTGAACCTGCTCAGTACGATTTAATAAATTAAAACGTGTAGCTGCAATTGCTGTTACATTTGTTTTACAGATTACTGTGCAAGTAAGTTTGCAGCCGTTGGTTTTGCAGAGTCAATTAGCTTAGAGATGAGAGCTCTCGGAAAGACTGGTGTTAAAACCACAATTGTGTGTCCTTATTTCATAAACACGGGGATGTTTGATGGCTGCAGTACCAAGTGAGTAAGCTTCTGTGATGTTGTTATGCAATCTGAACATGTGGTCTTGTTTCTTTTATAACACTTACAAGCTAGACTTTGCTCTGCTTGCGTTATGTTTTAGGGCTGCACACGGATGACGTGCTATCCAGTGACTAGGCAGTATACATGGCAAAGCCCTCAGTACTTACGTATTCATTTAAGCTGAAACATGAAACATAATTACATCCTTTCCCCTATTCCATTCCTCCATGGAATGGAATAATAATAATATAATAAAGGTTTGCTGGGTCTTACAATTTATGGTATTTCTCTTCTTTTTATTATCTGCAAAAATTGATACCTCAAATGTGAATCTAAAGAAATCTGTTAAAAGAAACGTCTTACCTTCTAGATGGCCACGCCTGCTCCCCATTTTAGACCCAGAGTATGTGGCTGAAAAGATAATGACTGCTATTCGACGAGACCAAGAGCTTTTGTTACTGCCACGCAGTTTGTATTTCTTCTTTGCTTTAAAAAAGTAAGTTGTGTTCTTCCTTCTTTACCTCTCTTTTTTTCTGCCCAAGCTGAAAATTTTTGACTAGACTACTCCTGTACTCTGTGAATTCAGTTCTCCACATATCTGGAGTTCTCATAGTTTCTAGCAGCTGGTTCTACCCTTGGGCCACAAAACAATGTCAGAAGTGTCTGAGCAGGTTGCTGCCTCTGCTGGGGTGCCTTGTTACTGGGGGTTGAAGAAACGGGGCCTGTTCCTCAGGAAATGCACCACTGGAATCTTTGCCCCAGCACTAAGGCACATCTGGATTGTGCAAGCCAGGCTGGTAAACTGATCTAAGGTACCAACTAAGACAGCGAAATGAGTGTAACCGGTATTTTGTGAGTGCTGGTGGAACAGCATAAGAGATTATAATTCTTTTGCAAATATTAGCCATGTGAAATGATTTCTGTGTATATAAAAATCTTCTGAAATTTGGTTCCTCTGCCTTGCAGTATCCTACCAGTTAAAGTGGGCGTTCTTCTAGTGGACTTTGTTGGAGCCCTCCATTTCATGGATTACTTCAAAGGTCGAGCAAAGAAGGACTGAAAACTGCACTGAACTCAGCAACCCAAAAGCAGACCTGGTTAAAGGTGGTGGTGGGAAAGGTCTGCTTCTCTAGCAGCTGTGAACTTCAGGTGCCTCACTTCCTACTCAGTAACATTTTTAAGGAAATCAGTTTTTAATTAGCTCTTAATCAACAGCTTTCACATGACCTTTTATTTTTTGTCCAACAAACTGTTTTCTTTTCCCCTCATTATGGAAGGAGAGAAATTGAAATGTGTTCCTTTGGTAACATCCGTTATGATGCCTTAAGTATCATTCTGCTTCACAAACCAGTAACTGGCAGTTTGGGGGGAGATGATCTCAGGACTCACAGGTGGCTCTGGATGTCTTGGGGAACAAAAGAATGTAAATGCCATTTGTGCTGCTAATTGACTTCTTGTCTAATTAATTTTAAAAGCTAATACTATGCCTACAACTTTGTAATAGAAAGCTTTGTATCTTACGAGTGCAGTATTTTAGGAACAGTTTTAACTTCTCATCTCCTACGTGGAGTTTGCAGTTACAAAGCATAATGCTGCCAGTCAAGATGGGTTGACCAACATCTTGCCAAGTAAGACAACAAAAATACCTTTGCTACTAAAACCAAAGGTATTACGTGGTGTAACCAGGGCTTCTCCTGGGGCTGTTTCAGAAAGGAATGATGCTGCCAGAACTGGAGTGAATAGGACCACTACAACCATAGCTTGAATAACAGCACAGTGTTTTGCTTAATTGGGCAGGAGGTTGTCTTCTGCCTATGGAGACTTGTTTTATTTACCTTTATTTGCCTTATGCTAAGGAAGAGGCCTTGTCCTTTTTGACAGGAAACCTAAGCACCCCTCCACACTTGACTTTCAGTAAATTCAAAATAAGAAAAAGGATGATTATACATTACGCTATTTGTACATATGCTGGCTCAATCAGTCTCATGTCACAGATTTATGTGCACAAGCGCAGTCAGTCCACTGACAATTGGCAGTGCCTACAAACTAAGACTACAGAGTGCATTAGCATGAAACGAATTGCAGGCAGCATGGAGAAAACAGTGACTCCAAACAAAATCAACAGTTTTTCCATGATGGCCTAGAAACTATCATCATTTCCCTTGCCTGTACAATTAAATGATATTTTTACTGATTGAGAGAAGTTTAAGCTAATGATGAGCAAGAAATGCTGGATCAAACAAGAGAAGCTTTACAGTTATGATGGATTGCTGAGAGGTAGAATTCAGAGTGATGAAGAAAAAATTGCCTCAGCTGTTCTCTCAGACCTGCAGTTCTCCTGTTTCAGAAATTCTGCTTCCTTTGCAGCACAATTCAGGAAGTTGAAGTTATTAATTACAAAATATATGCCTATAAATTCTATCATATGTACATAGCAATGTTTGCTAGTAATAAATCTAATCACTGATTTTACCATGTGGTGTATGCATGTCTTACAGGGTCCATTTTCCTCTTAACGTGGAGGATCTTTCCTAGGAATGTGCTCGAGAAGTACATCTCCATAAGGATTTTACAGAATGACTGAGTTTGAAAGGTAGCCATGCTCAGACCGAGGTCAGTCAGTGAGCTGCTCAGTACTGCCTCCATTCTCCAACAGACTCTACGTGTTTGGTTGGTTTTCCAGTTCGTGCCCATTGCCTCTTATCCTTTCACTTGATGCCATTAAGAAAAGTCTGGTATAGCTATTTAAATATTCTGAAGGGAAGAGCTATCCACAGTAACGCTGAGGCAGTAGTAAGAGTTGCACTGATCACATGAGCAACATTCATGCCCAGAAAACAAAACTACTTCAGATGCATGACAGCAATTAACATTAATATAGCTAGCAAAAAAATGCATCTTATGTTTGTTTGTTTTTTTTCTCCTTTTTTTCTAACCTTGGTCTCTTTAACAAGCAATTTCTTTAAGGAGGATTATTCCTGAGAACGAACAGAGTGTGACAGCACTGTAGATGTAAGTGTAAATTTCTTCTCAAGCCATCCCATGGTCCAGGTTTGCATTTTAGAGATGGGGATCTCATGAATCAGTTTGGTCTGCTTGATGACATAAAGGAAAGATCCTGGCCTGTATTTGTTTTGAAATAAAAAATGACAGCCCTATTACCAGCTCGTGCACTTGGAACAAATGAACGCTGTGTCGTAGTGACCAAGTTCATGGCTGTTACTTTTCTGAAAAGAGACATTCTTCATCATCTGCTTCAACAGCAGCAAGAAGCAAACGAGCTTTATTGCGAAATGTCACAGGATCTTTATTGTTGCAGTGTTCAGAGTACCAGCACAGGTGTGATGGTTGCTTTGTGTAACTGGAAGATAACATCCTGTCCTGTTGGTGATTTGACCTCCATAAATACCAAGCACAGCTGATGAGACAGCATGACAGATATGTAGAGATACCTCCTGGTGGTCAAGAGAGGCTTATTTCATGTTCAGGAGGTATGATGTACGTGCTTGGGTCTTCAGCTACCATATCAACTTAAGATCACAAATAGTTCTCATTTTAGGAAGGAACCAAGCACGTGCCTCTTCTCTGGTAGCTTTTGGCAGCTGATCTTTGGAAGACAGCTAAGTCTACTGTCCTGCTGCAAGGCAGGATAGGAGACCACTGTCAGCAGATGCAGCTAGCAGCAACAACTAAGGTTCTTGCAGAGCAAATTTTTTCTGGTTTGTATTGGCCACAAGTGGGAAATCCTAGTGGAGAGTGAACAAGGTGGGTCTCCCCTAGATTAATTTTAACAAATACACTTTGCATTACTTACTGCTCTGTCTGTCTATTTCTGGCATGTTAATGGTTGTCCCTGAGGCAATGCATCATGTATGGTTAAATTGCACATCTGATTCCAGTTATGCTACAGTTATTGTACAACAGCATACCTGTGTTTTGGGAAGCTCCTAGCTAACAATTTGGGTGAGAGCTGACAGTTCCAAGCAAAGAATGCACATCCAGAAGGAACAGGTCTCAGCAGAATAGCCAGGTGAGGTGCTTGAAGTGTTTCCTTGGTGAAGTGATATAATTTCCCTGCTCTGGCATTGAGTCAGTCTGTAACAGGATGACAGTAAGGTATCAAGTTGAAATCTTCTGTGTTACAGCTCCCTAAAAAGTAGATGCCAAGTTAATTTCATAGATGCACAAAAATTATATATATAATTTAACAAAACATATTGAGCTTCGGGTAATGCACTGTTCTTCAGCCTGAAGTCTTTCTAAGCTGTATTTCTATTTCTTTGGTATAGATAACACTGTACAGTTAAGGATTTGCTTTACATACGTGTAAATATAATTACACCTGAACTTAAAGCTAATATTACCTGCATCTGACATAGGTTATTCATGTGATTCTGTAGCAACAACAATAGCAACTGCTACTTGCGGGGAAAAAAAATAGGTGTTTTGTACAATGTCCTTGAGGGTTAATTCACACTCAGGTATCATTACAGAAGACAAAATCACAAAGCCCTACTGTGAATACTTACACACATTCTCTGCTTTAGTCATGTGTGCCTCTGTATTTTTCTCCTTTTGATAGTATTCTCTTAATACCAAAAAGGAGCACTAAAATTACACACAGGGAACAAGCCAGGAGAGATGTTCAGGTACCACATCATTCCTTGGCTGAAGATTTTGAAGGAGATGTAACAGAACAACAAACCATGCTTCTATCAACCAAATACAAGTTTTCTTGACAGTTTTAAGGTATCTGATTCAGCCACTTTGAAATCCAGGAAATGATCCTGAGGAATCCTGCACTTAAGTTCCCAAGCACGAACCATTAGAGCTTCTGAGTGGACTGACTGAAGACCTGCAGCCATCAGGGCTTCACACTCCTGCTTTCCATGCAATCTGCTTTGTAAGTTACCCTCTGCCACAGGACCAGGCTCCAGATTGTAAACATCTATAAATATTTTTTTAGATAACATTTTCACACCAATAAAACTACAGTCACTAAACTGTAAAAGAAACATAACCTAAACCAATGACTCGAGGTGGCAAAGAGCCTCAGAATCACAGAACTGTAGGGGTTGGAAGGGACTTCCAGAGATCACTGAGTCCAACTCCCCTGCCAAAGCAGCTCCCTAGCCCAGGTTGCACAGGTAGGCGTCCAGGCGGGGCTTGAATGTCTCCAGAGAAGGAGACTCCACCACCTCACCAGTGCTCCATCAGGGCAGTAGCTTAAATGGTTCTCTGCAGAGACCGTTTGAGGGCAGAGAATGCCCAAAGTTTAAGTTTGCTACCCCTTCTTTCCCCACTGTGTAAGGGCTTTGACTTGTAGTGGGATGCGTGGATAACAACTGCTAATCTGAGGCGGAGTTATCCTCTTTCTTTACCCTGCATCTAACTTCCTTCAACCAACTGTTCGTGGCACTGTGTCAGTAATGACTTACTAGTGCTTCAAGATTTCTGGAAATTCCTTGGCTCCCCTCCTGTTACCACTCCCAAGTTGGAATACAAGGAAACTTGGCTGGAAAATATTAACAACCTTTGTGTTTTGTCTGCATAGAGAAAAGAATTGCTATAAATTGCCTGCTGCTAGCTTGGATATTTTAAGGAAGATTAGCAAAATGGATTGATTGTAAATGGACTACAATCCCCTAAAGAATAAGATCGTTCCACAGGAGAAATTTTCTTAAAGGAAACAAAAACTTGTAAATGTACGTACACATCCATTGTGCCTAATTTTAAGATAACGTTAATAGAATGGTAAATAGTTATCTTCATGAGTCTGGAGACTTCTGGCACTGGTGTCTGACAGTTTGAAAATGAACTGAGGTAGAAATAATAATAGTAAAAAATGCAAATCATAGTCACAGTCAGTACAGAGTTGGTAATGCTTGTTTGGCTCTTTAGATTTGCATGTGCTGTGATCCAACATAGAACACAGTTTAGCAGTGGCTTCCCACTGAGGGACCTATACAGGGTTACGTACCATTCAGAGACACACATGAGCCCTTGCTTTTGTTTTTCTGCAAGGACCTGGGTATCTGCATTTTGCATGTGGTGACGTTCTGTTACCTCTGCAGGTAAGAATTCCAAGAATCATCAAGTCCAACACTGACAAAAGCAGACAAATACACTTTAACATTAAAGATGTGGGATGTTCGTGGAAAAATAGGTGAAAGAATGTCTTCAAATAAATCTCAGATCTGTTCCTCAAACAACATGCTTATCACGAGACTACTTTGAAGGCTTATGAGAGACAGCAAGCATGGTTATATGAGCAAACCTGGCCTGGAATTCTGCCATATCCTCGGACTTCCCTATACAAAAATGTTAATAACAATCAGACTTGTTCCAAAAACAAGAACAGAGAACTGCACTTTTCATTTGGATTGATCCTGCCAGGTGATGAACCTTTGCTGCAAATGCACTGCTGCAATGAGAAGTTACACAGACCGAGCATTTAACCAGCACAGTGCAGCCAGTGGCTTGCTGGAGGATTTTGTCTCAGAGGACCCTGATAAAGAGGACGGGAAATACCTATCAGGTAAAGGTGAGGAGAGGCTGAGATCTTGCTGAGATACTGCTAGCAATGGAGGAGAGCTGAAAATGGGCTTCTCTTAAGGATGGAGCCAGTCCTCTCCCCAGAATATATTAAGCCATACAACAGAGGCCAAAATAAATAGCATCCAACAAAGTATTTGCAACTGTAGATAAAGCTTAGCTTTTCCTTTTGCACTTACTAGATTCTGTCCTCTTGACAGTGATCTGCTGAGGTAACCACAATGACATTTTCTTCAGGCACCCAGGATCACTGGCTGGGTTAAGCAGTACAGATCTGCACCACAGCAAGTGGAGAACAAAACGCACACTGGCTCTTGTTGATGCTCACAACAGTGACTTGGAGATGATCTTCTCTCAGTGTTTGCTTGCTTGCCAGCAGGGCAGCTGGTGTTACTGCTGCTGAGAACAGGCTTACACACTTTTCTTCTGTCACCTAGGGGAAGAAGATACCAACACTGAAAGGAAGAGTCCAAAAGGCACTTGGATTGCATTAGTTAAAACTCACTGCAGTAAACTGGGGTTGGTTTGTGTCTCTCATACAGTCCCACTTTGTTTACAAAGGACACTAAGACTTGACACATCATAACAATAGGTCCTCTGTGCTTTTCTCCTGACAGCTGATGGGACAAGTGCAGTCCCTATGGGGTGTAGAGGCTAGTAAGGTTTCCCATATGGCTCACAATTGTTTTTCTCCTCTCTTTCTCTACCATCAGCAATCTAGAAAACAGCCTGTAAGGTGTGAGGTTAACACAATGGATACCAAATGGCATTAGAGCTATTTTATAGATTGTATAGTTAGACTATTGTGATGGAAAAGAGACAATCAAAATAAAGGGAAAAAATGCTCACCCATGTCCCAGGCTTGTGATAAGAAACTCCAAAGGAGCAATCTCCAGAAGGAGATCCTTCCCCAGTGGTGGTCAGCCCTTCAATGGGGTCTGGGAGAGGGGGAGCCAGACTCCACCCCTTCCAGTCACACAGGTGCACTGCCTGCACCTGTGCTCCGGCAGCTGACTCAGTGCTCACCTCAGGTGATCAATCAGTGGTTCAGGCTGTGAACAGTTCCCATACACAGCCATTTAAAACTTCAAGATCACAAACATTCTTCTAGATGTGATCTCTTTTGGGGGACAGTCTTGCTGGCTGGAAATATTCTGTTACTTCCAGTGAAACATCCTAGACCAGTATTTCTCCAGCTACGCTATTAAGAAGCCCCATGTATGGGCAACCTGTGCAGAAGGAACCTTTTATTAAACAAGGTCTCAACAGATTATCAGCCACAGTAAAATCCACGCAGATGAAAGCAGCAACCCTTAATTACAGTGAATCTAAAGGGGATGACAGGGGAATTCTCCCAGCTGCAGAACATTCTCTGCTGGTCAGCCTTGACAGCTCACCATTGCTAGAGGAAATGGAGCCAGGCTATCACTTCTAGCACTTCAGCAGGTGATTAACCAGCAGCTGAGTCATCCCTGTCCAGGGCTAGCACATCCCAAACCAGAGGAGGGGGTGGACTGCTGGGGAAAGGAAGCACAACAAATCTTCTCCTGCTAATTCATGCCATCTGGAAGTGACAGCCTGTGGGCCTGCAGCTTTATTTGCAAAATATTGTTTACAATTTTTATTACAAAGACTATAGGGAATAAGACCTAATTATATTTAACAGTTCATCATCATTACACAAACTGTTGTTCAGCATTCAGCTTCAGAAAACAGGAAGCAATACTCATAAGATTGGTTTCTCAGGGTTTTGGTGTTGTTTTTTTTTTCCAGACTATTGTTGGTGAGATGTCAAACAGTTAGATGGGAAAACTGGAATGGAACCCGGTGTCANTTCCCATATGGCTCACAATTGTTTTTCTCCTCTCTTTCTCTACCATCAGCAATCTAGAAAACAGCCTGTAAGGTGTGAGGTTAACACAATGGATACCAAATGGCATTAGAGCTATTTTATAGATTGTATAGTTAGACTATTGTGATGGAAAAGAGACAATCAAAATAAAGGGAAAAAATGCTCACCCATGTCCCAGGCTTGTGATAAGAAACTCCAAAGGAGCAATCTCCAGAAGGAGATCCTTCCCCAGTGGTGGTCAGCCCTTCAATGGGGTCTGGGAGAGGGGGAGCCAGACTCCACCCCTTCCAGTCACACAGGTGCACTGCCTGCACCTGTGCTCCGGCAGCTGACTCAGTGCTCACCTCAGGTGATCAATCAGTGGTTCAGGCTGTGAACAGTTCCCATACACAGCCATTTAAAACTTCAAGATCACAAACATTCTTCTAGATGTGATCTCTTTTGGGGGACAGTCTTGCTGGCTGGAAATATTCTGTTACTTCCAGTGAAACATCCTGGACCAGTATTTCTCCAGCTACGCTATTAAGAAGCCCCATGTATGGGCAACCTGTGCAGAAGGAACCTTTTATTAAACAAGGTCTCAACAGATTATCAGCCACAGTAAAATCCATGCAGATGAAAGCAGCAACCCTTAATTACAGTGAATCTAAAGGGGATGACAGGGGAATTCTCCCAGCTGCAGAACATTCTCTGCTGGTCAGCCTTGACAGCTCACCATTGCTAGAGGAAATGGAGCCAGGCTATCACTTCTAGCACTTCAGCAGGTGATTAACCAGCAGCTGAGTCATCCCTGTCCAGGGCTAGCACATCCCAAACCAGAGGAGGGGGTGGACTGCTGGGGAAAGGAAGCACAACAAATCTTCTCCTGCTAATTCATGCCATCTGGAAGTGACAGCCTGTGGGCCTGCAGCTTTATTTGCAAAATATTGTTTACAATTTTTATTACAAAGACTATAGGGAATAAGACCTAATTATATTTAACAGTTCATCATCATTACACAAACTGTTGTTCAGCATTCAGCTTCAGAAAACAGGAAGCAATACTCATAAGATCGGTTTCTCAGGGTTTTGGTGTTGTTTTTTTTTTTCCAGACTATTGTTGGTGAGATGTCAAACAGTTAGATGGGAAAACTGGAATGGAACCCGGTGTCATGCAGTTGGAGTTTTTTTTTTTTCTGGTGTGTGGCTCACCAAAGAGCCCTCTCAAAGGATATGAGCTGTTGCAGTCTTGACTCATCAATTTTGCTGGTAGTAATCCAAGCTTGTACGGGAGGTCTCTTGGCCTAAGAGTTTGTAATAGAAGGGCAACAAACACAGATCATCTGCTGTGAGCAGCCGCTGTGCGGTGCCTGCAGCTCACGTGTTCCAGCCCTTGCACAATCACTTTATTTAAGCACAAAATTACATAAAACCAGCATTAACCCTACCAGAACTGTCCTCCTTAAGCTGCAGAGTTAGCAGCTCTAATCAAGTGAAGGATCACACAAGTGTGAGAACAAACAGATGGTTGAAGTTGCACCTAGGCAAGGGCAAAAGGACTGGTGAAGGGGGCAGGATCTCCACAATTTGGCAACAGGAAGCTGCTCAATAGCTCAGTCTTCCGATTTAACTCACAGTACAACACTTTGTTTCCAGATCTCAGCTGCAACTTTAAAAATATATACCACTATCAACCAATGTAAAAATAAGTTCCTTCCCTTCCAGCACAACCACTAATTAAACACAAAATGCTGTAAGATAAATGTACACAGTAGATTATTCATTAACCTGCAGTGCAGGAAAGCCAAATTCATAAATAATGTAATGCTTTAGAACACTTGGTTACAATCAAAACATGTCTTGAAAATCACTTTGATCTGTCATTTCCACTGTAAGGGATCATCCATTGCAGTTCTACTCTGATGTTGAGACCTGGGCTGAATTTCTGCCACCGAAGCCGGAGTGAGCAAGTGGACAAGTTTGTCTTCTCAAAGAAAAGACTCACTGCAGCCTACCCTCAGGACAAGGAAACCGGATGAGAACAAGACACCAGGATTCTGTAAGGGTGCATAGGTGCATAAACAGAAGCAAGATATTCCCCATATATTCTTTCCTTTTTGCCTCCACTTCTCCAGACAGGAGGAGGAGTTGAGAACTTAGTACATGATGTGCAGACTCTGGAGGATGCTAAATTAAGGCATACAAACATCAGGAGTGTGATAAAGAGGTAGATATCAAGCAGCTGCACACCACCCTAGTACAAACACACCCTGAGACATACAGAGGGCCCAACACTCATAGCAAAGAAACACTGCCTAAGAGCACAGCTTTCCATTCTGAAATTCATCTGAAGCACAGTGTTTGTACCTGGAGCTACAAACACAGGAGTCAGTGGCAGCACTGCAGATGTCCCAGGACTACAAAGAACAGACCATGGACCACACCTTCCCTGCCCATGTGCAACAGCTGTGATTGAGGCAGACTTCATCTGCTGACTTGGGAGCTCTGATACCACAGAGGCAAGGGAAATTCTAAGTGCTATTCAAAGAAGTGAAGTAGCTTTGGCCTAGATAGGTGTTTTTTATTAAAAAGAAGTCTGATTTTAGATCAGCAATAACATCGCCTTCTGGAAGATTAAGACAAAACAACTATAAAATACCAAAACAATATATACTGCCTTACAGTCTGCAAATACTCTCAAACCAGTCTATTTTTCCATTCAGTGTCCTGTTGGCTTGAATTATTCTTATAAATGATACTAAGCTTAATAACATCCAAATAGTTTAAACAGGTCTCAAAGAAGAGAGGAAAAAATGCTTCATCTTGAGAACTAAAATGTGATTGCCTCGACAGAGAGGAAACCAGCACGTGAACATATGCACGCACTGAATGCAGACAAGTGAGTGTCTTAAGGGCTTGGTTTTTATAATACCTGAGGAAGAAGAGCACCCCTTACATAAGCTGCCTTCTTGGGAATAGAAAAATACTAGTTTGGTTTCCTATTAACATCTCCACTGAATCAAAAAGTACTGCAGCTGTGCTGGGGGGTCAGAGGTGGACATCTTCATTTAATGGGAAAGCTGATCATGAGAGGTAGAATCGCTAAGGTTGGAAGAGACCTCTAAAGGTGATCTAGTCTACTAGCACAATACTTTAAAATAGGTTACAAAAACAAGGACACCTTCCAATAAATCCATTACAGGTATGACAGTTGAGAAGTCTTTATTAGGATACAGTGGAGGGGTAATATTGTTAGAAGAAATGAAAACTAAAATTTAATCAGATAATTTAAGGACAGTGTGGTAGCATTTTAATGTATATTGAAATGTCCAGTTCTGCAGGAAGCCTGAAGCCAACCCCCCAACACACCCTGTCTGTGAAGCCCCAAGGTCACAGCTCCACTCCTGCCCCCAGCACACACTGAACACAGGTTGCTTAACATGCAACCAATTGTACTCTGCTAATAAAAATACATCTCTTGGCAAGGCACTTGATTTGGCTCCACCTCACTTGACGGAAAGTGGTTTATTGAATTAGGTCAGTTTGCTTACCTAAAGTCTGCTGAAGCTGCTCTTGCAATGCCACACAGTGAGTGCCATTTTAAAGGCTCATAGAAGAACACCTGCAAGCCACCTCCTACATCAGAGCCATCAACCCCTGACTGAGCAGCAGGTTCCAGCTCTCTCTCCCAGCAGTGTGAATACTGAGCTGCAGATACATCACAAGGAAATACATGCTCATAAACTCTCTCTGTAAGTGAATACTGGATCTATACTTAACAGAGAACTGCAAACAAAACCATAAATAAAGACATTAACATTTTAAGTCGCAAATTACTGATTTTAGAAACCAAACTCTGCTCGCCACCATTATACATATGTGAACTCCTCTTGTTCCACAGAAACCCTATAAGAATTGAGGTATAAAGGTACTTATTAACAATTGATTCTCAGGGTTTTGAGCATTAAAATGTAGAGGGCAGAAACCTGAAAACTGCTTCTAACACATGGGTAGATGAAGAGTGACTAACTGAAGGGTAACGACAAGGGATGCTGAAGGGCATCACTGCAGATTCAGTCATCACCTAACACCTTACAAAAAAATAAAACAAATGAACCTCTCATCCCCACAACAGCCTCTCCTCAGGAAGAGTAGTGAGGCACTGGAACAAGCTGCCCTGGGAGCTGATGGAGCCACTGCCCCGGAAGTGTTCAAGAAATGCACAGATATGACACTGAGGGACACAGTGGGCATGGTGGTAGTGGGGGGTTGATGGCTGGACTGGATGATCTTAGATGCCTTTTCCAGCTTCAACAATGACTCAAAGCATTGGGCACCCACAAGCTCCAGCTGTCTACTGATAGCAAACAGGCATACACGCCCTTTGACTCTTAAATTTAAAATGTAGATTCCTAAGTGCATCTTCCGCTCAGTACAGGAGTAGCCAGCCCAGAACTCTATGCTAACCCTCATCTTTAGTCTACTGAAGGAGTACCTTTTGTTTACCTGTCAAGAAGAGAACTACAGCACAGCATATAAAGTCTGTATGAATCCATCAACCACCAGGAAACCTAGAGCTGAAGCACTGAAGGCTGACACTGTGGGATATGGCAACTCCACAAAATACACTCTACCTTAAGGTCTGCCTCTTCACCACTTCCCATGCACTGAAACAAGCACTGAGTTACTAGAATACTTCAGGGCAGCAACTTGGCTGAATTCCACTCCACTGGCACAGGTTGCCCAGAGAGGCGGCAGAAGCCCCATCCCTGGAGACATGCAAGGATAGGCTGGATGGGGCTCTGAGCAACCTGACATAGCTATAGCTGCCCCTGTTCGTTGCAGGCAAGTCAGCTAAACAACCTCCAAAGGTCCCTTCCAACTCAAACAACTGTATAATTCTATGATTAAAAGAAAAACCATCAGAAGATACCACAGTTCCTGCCACCTAAGTTCTCACACACAGCCTTGTCCACCAATCACTTAAGCAGTTACACACAGCTCCAGTGCCAAGGGCCACTCAGCAGTCCACACTGCAAGGAATTCTTTCCCAAGCTTAAGATAACAAAATCTATTTCTACTATTAGTCTTATATCATCTTACAAGTGTTATTTCCTTTCAGAGAAGGGATACTAAATGTTCTATCTTGAGCATAAGCATCCTTGTTTGCCATTAAAGACTCTTATTTACTTTGAAACTGAGTTACATTTTGGAACAACTGTAAAGCATAATTATGTTTCCAATTTACACCTCACTGATATAACATGGTTTAGTATTATCTACACATGTAACACTGACATTTGATAAATAATAGTTCAATTTTAAGTATATACATCAAAAACCTGAACCCTGACCCACAGAGTTCCAAACTACACAGTTGGGAGGGCTTTTATTTCTTGAATATAAATGTTGGGTGACATTTAACTGCTTGTACTGAAAAGCAATTAAAATGTTTTGTATTCTTCACTTCTAGTAAGAATAAATAGTGCACTGTGTTTTTGTTATTGATTGGTCGGTTACTTTCTACTTTAAATTGCTGATCCATAGCATGCACAAAACAGTGTTTTGCAATAATTGAGGGCCATTAATCTTCTTTTACAGGACAATGGATGACAACAATATTCCCTGGCACACAGGGCAAGGTATTGTGCCAAGAAAGCGTCACACACAACATTAAAAAAATTAGAATACCATCACCATCCTCAAAGGTACTTAAGCACAGGAATTTAACAGCACTCTCCAAAAGCAAAGGCTGAATTTAAAGGTCATCAAGAAATCAAAAGTAGAAAATACAGTGAAGAAGGTGTAAGTTAACAATATTAACTGTTAAGATACAAAGCATAAGCAGTCAAAGACATTTCTGTGCCACTGAGGCTGTTACATACAAGAGGCTCTTCATTAAAAGAGAACAAATGACGTTGTACAGTGAAAAAAAAGCTAAAAACAGAAGGAACTATTTGTGTTAGTGTTTATACAATGGTAAAAACATTTTCCAGGTAAAATGCAAGTTTGGCCATCAACTGAAAGCATCTGTTTATGTAGCAGCTTCAGGAGGTGGGCCGTAGCTTTTATCCACTGAGGTAACTCAAGAAACATGACATAAGAGGAGGCAACACGTTCTCAAAACTGAAACTGAAACTAATTGCTTGAAAAGTAGCAAAGATTGAGCAATTAGAGATCCTCATTTTTGTTTCAAGTCTGCAACTGCCAAGGCACTTCACCATCAGGAAATGCTTCCAGTGTGCAGCTGCTTATTGACATGGAAATAAGTAAAGCAGTAGAGTCCAAGGGTAGCAGCACCTAAGCATGCAATGGGCAAAAATCTAATTCATCAACTACATCCGAGTTTCAAAAAAAACCAGCAGGTTATAGAATAATTCCTGATACAATTAAATAGATTAGGACTGGGGCTTCAGATGGAATCTGCTCAAACTGAATGTCACACAACACATGCAGCCCTGAAGTAGGCACTGTGGATACAAATAATCCTTCAGGGGCAGCAAGTTAATGCAAAACTTCCAGTTCACTTGGCAGAAGTGGCAAAGCATATAAAGAAATAAAGAAAATTCTAAAAATTAATTTTAAAAGGAAACAAAAGCTGTATGCCAAACACCAGCGACTATAGAGATTTTATTTGCTCTAAAAACCACCACCAAAATGAATCCATCTTAGTTATGGAAGATTCAAGCCATTCCAACCTCTTTGGTTTTGTAAAATGATATATAATTAATTTCAATTACTCCCACAAACAATATAAGGAAAGTGTTTGGTGCCTATGATCCTTGCGGGTCCCTTCCAATTCAGGGCAGTCTATGATTCTATGACAACAGCCTCACATCCCTTCAGAAGGGATCTTCCAGAGACACAACTGTTAAAAGTAGTTAGTAATTAGGTCAGCCACCATGTTACTTCAGAATCCAAAAGACAAATATCCGTTGTGGTTCTCAGCCTGAGAAGTTTCAGTATTATTAGTTTCTGCAATGCCACAGCTGCGTGCAGCATTCAGCAGACTGCTGCTGAAGGAGCTGACAGCCCAAATTAAACACAACGCACCACCATACAACAAATCAGACTCAAAAAGCACTTAAGGAGCTACTAGAACTTCCAGGAAAAAAAACATTGACATGTTTTCTCTAGCTATTCAGTTAGCATTTCTTATAGATAGACATCCCACCTTGGAGTCTGCTGCTGGAGGAACACTTTCCTTTTAACCCTGGATGTGAGCTATGGAAGCGCATTTTGCCAAAGGGGAAGTTAGTGTTGTAAGGAACAGAAGCAGGAAAGATGTTCCAGGCAGAGTTAACAGAAATGAGTTGTGAAAGAGAAGATGGGCAGAAAGCAGTCAGGGAAGAACCTGCTGTAGAATGACACCTCCACAACAAACATGGCACCACATACACAGATGTTGATCCTGAGGTTACAAGACAAGCT
Source organism: Odontophorus gujanensis (assembly GCA_013399175.1). Lineage (NCBI taxonomy): Eukaryota > Metazoa > Chordata > Aves > Galliformes > Odontophoridae > Odontophorus > Odontophorus gujanensis. The sequence goes on along the minus strand of VXAB01008624.1, from coordinate 125,952 downwards.
AGAAAGCAAATCTATTGATGAAAAGCAAGAAAGCAAGAGGTAAGTCAGGAGATGAAACAATATTGAACCTGAGGAAAAATCCACAAAACTGAAATCATGGGAAAATAGGAGTCCAAGGGCAGGATTTGCACCAGTGCAAGGTAAGAGACTGATGTCATTCGGTGGGATGCTAAAGGGAAGGCAGGCTAGTTTTCAAGGAATTTCAGGTTAGCTGCACTTAGTTCAGCATCTTAAGTGTAAATTGGCAAGTAACTGTGTGATTTAAAAGACAATCTGTATTGATGGTGCTAGAACTGCAGCCACTCACAAAAGGATTCGTATGTAGAAGGCACCTAGACAGAACACTGAAGGATGGAGAGATAACTTAAAATCTGATGGGTCTTAAGTATAAATAAAGAGATAAAAGCATACGGAAGCCTTAGTAGGCCACTGCATTTAGCAGGTATAAATGTAGTACATCTACAGCTTGCTGTCCAATGGTTAGCAACAACAATTAGTACCCAAAGTAGTCAGGTCTACTACTTCTCATACTTAAAGAACTACTTCCTCCAGTTGTCTAACATTCCAGCAAAAGAATAAACACTATCAATATCACTGTTGTTTTTGTTTTTTTTGGGGGGGAGACTTGTTTCATACTATTAGTACTACTTCCATGGCTGTTTTGGAAGACTGACTTAGAAAAGGCAAATACATTCAGAATCAGTTAAGGGGTGCCTCTAAAAGCATTGAAGTACAGTAACATTTTATATTCAATTCATCCTGTTCTGCAGAAGCTGTAGCAAGCCTCCCTACCACGCATACCCTCAGTCACACAAAAGTCCCTTGGGCCCAGAAAGTTCTATTCATGGAAGACCAAGAACATCCAGAGCTGCAGCACACGCAAATCCCTCCCTGTCAAAGCTTCACTTACTGAACCCAAAAAGTTTTTCAGAACTCTGGAGCTAAAATACTTACACCTACAGGAGCACCAAGTCACACCCACCACAGGAGCAGAAGGTATCACAGCAGCCTTGCACTGTAGGATAATGGGAACCCCAAGGCAGTAAAACAAAGACATCTGGATGTTCACCTATACCTGGCAGAGAGCCCAGAGCTACTGCTGGTTCAGTGCTCAGCTTTGAGCAAGTGACAACAGTGCAAAAATTATACTCTGGAGGACCATACTTGAAGGCTTCTCAGGCTGCACACAAACATTCTATTCTCCAGTACACTAGACTCACATCTTCCTTTTCTCTGTACAGCACAGACAATATCAAGACTTCCTTTATCCCAAATGAATGGAAAGAGGATAAAGAAAAGCTAGAAAGGCAGTGGTGGTTAGCAATGTTGTTTTCATGTAGTCTCTGTTGTGCAACAGCACCATCCAGCTGTCAAACAAAAAAATGAAAACTCAACACCACTACCTAGATTTGGTTTTGGATCACAAAAAAACTAAAACTAGCAAAGAAAACCCACAAAAAGTCTTCTACTTTCCAAATGAATCACACTGGTCCTTTACCTCTTAATCTTGTGCACTAACACAGAACATGTACTTGCTTCAGTGAAGCAAATAGACCAACCCAGTTTATTTCTGCCCACTAAGACTGGCAGTCTACAGTTAACCTCAGTGCTTGATGTGTAAAACAGCAACTCTCAGATATGAAGACAAGGCATTGTCTTTGGCTCACAACCAGAAACAGTTAACCACACTACAAAAATTAACAAAAAAATTGTTTTGTAAATAACAGCTTATGTTTTTGCTATCATCATTTACTACTCCTCAGCTTCAGAAGCTAAACTAGGAATAACCTGAAGTGAATGGAGGAAAACATGAAGACTAAAACTTATCTAATAAATTACAATAAGAGGCACTAAACAACTTCTTGCTTTCCCAGATGTCCTCTAAAAGTAAATTTAGTAAGGCACGTGCAATACAAATAATTGAATAAGCAACATCCCCCACAACAGATGACTGTCCCCTGAAATGAAATGCTTAAGGTCACTGCTTACATCTCTGTCACTTCATAAAAGAAATCAGGTTTGCGATAAAACATGGAAGGAACTTACCTTGTGTATCCACTGATGAGCAGAAAGTCTAATACTAGAGAATCATTCTTGCATTACATGTACATTAAGCTTGCCCTGCAACTTCACATTTCTGCACTGTGAAATAGTTACAGCAGGGAATACCACTCTTCCTCTGACTTCCTGAATTCAAGTCCTAGTTCTTTATAAAGGCACAGTATAGCATATAAGCTGAACTGCTATGTATAATCAACCATCCTTTAAGAGAAGGAAAAGAGTAGAAACTTCCCAAGGAAACATTAGCAGGGAGAAAAGTGGAAATGCAAAAAACCCACATGAAACATGGCCATTCCTATACTCAAATTTGAAAGAAAAACTCAGGATAAGTTAAACAGCTTCAAGAAACTCAAATCTGATTTCTTTTGTGAGTTCAAGCCCAAATCCAGAACCAGAGTGCAGCAATGGGAAAACAGCAAGCACTAGAATAGTAACTAAAGCCATAGGAGCAAAGACACCATGCCCAAAGATGCAGCAGAGGCGCCAAATGACAAACTTGTGCCAAGTGGGAGAAAAGGTGCCCTTAGACAAGCAAAACAGCAAGACCAGAAAGTCCCGAGATCGAAGCAAGGAAAAAGCCAGCTACCCAAAACTCACAGGACAAGAGGATTAAATAGGGGGATGGCCAATGATGAAGCAGCACCATTAAGACTAACTAATGAAAGCAAGAAATTCTCCACTCAGACAGAAAACACAGGATCTTCAGGAAGAACTATATTAGAAAGTCATTGCACAACTGCATCATTAGGGCAGAGAAAGAACAAAGCTACTAGAAAAATGTTGGAATTGGAACACAGACTAAAATGTTCAAACCATTAAATAGAAGTATTTGTGCCAAACTGGAAAAAAACTGCTAAATAGGAGGGTACTGAAAGAATTCAGAAGTGGTAGGTACGGTGGAGTCTTTGAATCTACTATAGAAGCTCCAAACAAAAACAATCACTGACAACAAAGTTTGGATTTTAAGTAGAGACAAAATAATCCAAAGTAAAGAATCTCATGATCTTTACTGAAGAAGGTCTACTTCCCTTGCCAGGAACACACAAGAGAACTTATGACATTGTTTGGAGGCCAGACAGCTATTCTCAGAGAACTGCACACTCAAGAGGCATAGAGTTACACTCTTTCCAGTAATAAAAAGGGCATGATCAATCCACTTCAAAACTCAGGTAAAATGGAGAGCAGCCAGAAAGACAGGAGGAAAAGTAGATCCATTAGTTAGCAGTCAGGTCAAACAGAAAGGGGAAAGATGAAAACGGCATAAGAATTCTGCTACACAGAAGCAGGCCTTGAGTGGAAAGCAATGATACAAGCCAGACAGAGGGAAAAACAGGAAGCTGTGAAGTCTTTCCAAAACAGTCTAAATAGAGAGGCAACACTTTTACACCATCCTCCGAGAGGTCAGCCAGAGTTCTGCCAACTTAATCGCAGTATGTCTTAAAGGTTTTCACATGGAACTTGAGCTCATGACAGTGGTTTTTCCATTTTACCACAGGGTGTGATTTTTATTTTTTTTTAAGCCAGGACACCAGAAAATACTCAAGGTAAAGAAAACAAGTGTTTCCCAGACAGCACTCTGATTACACTTAGTAGTTGCCCAGTTTAGATAAGGAATCAGTCTTAAAGACTGGAATAGCCTATTCAAACTGAGCTCCATAGTCTTGTATGAGTAAGCACTTCCAAACCCAGGGCTTCAGCTGTCCAGAGTCTTAGATAGAAGTACTATAGTTAAACCTGCTATGTCACTCCAAGTGCATGTTTACATGCCTACGAAGTCCCCACCACCCTCCAACAGCCAAGTATCTATTTACTATCCACCAAAGGTACTATTCAGCTGAGAAGCGTTCAGTTCCATCTTCACCAACCTCTCTAACCTTGTACCAAGCAAAGCCTGTGCATCTGATTTATAGCACCCTTCTGTTTCCACTGTTGAAGAGCTGTAAGCCTAATGACAGCTTGTTGGATTTGGGATTTCAGCTCATGAACAGTGTTATTTAAAGAAGGGACACCGAAAACAATTTGTGAAAACAGTGATAGGACTGTACATAAGCTTAATATTAGTCAGAATAGCCATACACAAGAGATTTTGCACATGCTAGTCTTTTACTAGCCTTTCTGAACTTACTCAGCCCTTAAAACAGGACTACTAGAAAAATCAGAACTTAAGAATTGCAAATCTTAGGAGACTTTAGCCTTTCACAGTATTTAGCACTTCACAGCACATCAGCTTCCACTTCCATGGTGTCTTGACAAGCTGTGTTAGCACCCACATCTTCTAGTGAGATGCTAAGCTCTCACGAGGTAAAGTACAAACAGAACCAGCCCTGCCTTAAAAAGCTCACACTTCAAAACTTAAGATCTTACTTTAATCCAAGATACAGCAACAGTGGAGTCCAATTTACAAGAGGGCAACCTGCTGCTGACAAGTCTTCGTTTGTACAGTGAAAATAGTAAGACAATGCAAGTTTGTAGTCAATATGGCTTCTCTACTGATTCCAAGATTTTCTTTCTCTCTTCTGCTGAGGGCATCTCCGGTTTCACACCATTTCTTTTCCTTTGCATCATAATGTCATGCTGAAAATAGAAGAAAGCAAGCATGAGAACACATTTCTCAGAAGTCTCTGCCCCCTTGAGCTCCCAGTGAAAAAGATCCTTCAACAGAAGTACTCATATGCAAGGAGCCAGATACTCTAGATCTGATTAGCTGACAGCTAAATGTACCAGTATTTAACAGAAGCTATCTGATAGCTCACCTTGCAGCCTCACATTACAGCATTCCCATGACACAGAACACTGAGCAATCATCTGTAAACAGTTTTTGGAGGTTTATACAAGCATTTAAAGACATAAGCTGAAAGACTATTACAGTGGGATAAGGACTGAAGATGCAGAGAACAGCTGAACTGCGTGGGATATCACCCATACCCATGAGCACAGAAGTGCCCAGTTCCTCACAATTCTTTCCTACCATAATGCAGAAAACAGTACCATCATCACCCAGTAACAAATCCTTTCTGAGCTTTATCTTAGATGTGAGCCAAACAACAAAAACAGATCAGCTTGTTTTACCTCAGTTTCTTTACATGCATTTAAGATGACTTACTGTCAAAGATACCTGGCTCACTTAAAGAGAAATATACTGCAGGAACACTGACTCTCAATTTAGGAGGTAAACTTAGAAAAACAGTGAAGTATTTTGATGAGCATTTGCTTAAGTCCTCCAGCAGCACATCCTAAGTATCTAGTAACCTAGCATCTCTATCTGACCATATGAACAGTAGTAGTGAGTGCAAGAGTTCAAAGAGTTCAGAAAGCACTGCCAGAAATAATATACTTCAGACAAGACATGAAGTAAAATTTAGAAAAAAAAATCTATGGTGCTTGAGGAAACCTGCTTACCCAGAATTTTCTGCAGTTTTTGTACTTCAAAAAATAATCAGTACACATATCCTTTTTATAGCTGTTGTCATCCATACATTTTCTAGAGGCATCTGTTTCCTTTAATAGGAAAAAAACAAGCTTCAGAGCTCAGAGAAGTTACTGTACTCAGTGTCTAAAAATTCTAACAAGTCCCAGAATATCTACAAAGATAGGAGGCAGCTTCTCAGATGAAAGAGCTGTACCAAAGGGAATGTCCATCATAACAGATAATCAGTAATCCCCAAGCAATTACTTCATTTTGAGACTGTAACAAACATTAGTACTCCTTAAATAGTAAGAGGAGAGTCGACAAAATACTTGTTTACAGGGATCCGTGGTATAACACAAAAGAGTATTAAAAATACTGATCGAGCTTGTCTAAGTAGGATTTCAGCCTCTGGTTTTACAGACAGAACAACAAAGCAACAAGTTGTTTTACTCCCATTAGAAGGAACTGCAGGTTGTTATTTTATACATACTTAACACCACATGCGTTTCAGCCTTTCCCATTTTCAGGCTCCAAGAAACATTTAATGCATACTACTGATGCAGGAGTCCTAACCATAATGCAATTTCTAAAGGAATTATTTCTGCAATTTGACTTTGAACCATACAAACAGAAATCCCAATTTGATGATCTTACCGCTATGCAAGGATTTCTGTCATGATCTCTAAGCTGCTGTGCATACTTGGGCATTCTAGACACTTGCACTCTGGGTAGAAACAGAAAAGAGACGAGGTAAGTATCAGCTTTTAATAGTGACAGAGTATTAAGTTTGAACTTCAGTATCTAATGAAGGACTTCGGTAGTGCACACAAACAGGTTTTGTGGGTCGGTTTCTTTTTTCAGGTTTTTGTTTGTTTTTTTTAAGTAAACTTCTTTCATGAAATTTCAAAGCATTAACAACACAGCTCAGGCAAGTTTAGCCTATCAGCAAGACTGCCTACTTCTAGATTAAGTTCCTTCACTGAATGGAGCCACCCTTCTACTAGACTATCGCACTGAGAAAACAAACATCTGAGAGGAACAGTTTCCTGCAAACTTCTTCAAACCAATACACTTCAGAAACCTCAGTGAATAAGGCAGGAGAACAGATATGCGCCTACACCTTAGCATATCCTTAGGATACGTGTACTTAGATCACATCACACATACCCACACATACAGAAGTGCCCAGCCTCCTGTTGTACTGCTGTGTCAGACAGTTGATTAATGAAATTACTACATCATAAGGAGGATCAGATCTCCTTATGCCATATAAGATGACTCAAATCCCATTTTTCACCAGTTCACTAGTTTGACACAGGCCCTAGGAACTGTAAGCTGACAAGATTTTAGTGCCAATGACCTACACGGATCCAAGGTGAGGGTACCAAGAAGAGTAGCAGACCTTCACCTCCCTTACTGCTCCCCATACACTGCCTCTGGCACAGATGTATTTGTGTTCATTTGTGTATTTGTATTCATGCAGTTATTTGTTCCAGACAGAACAGTTCCAATCAGAAATACTAACTCTATCAAATGCTTACTTGAGCGAGTGCAAGCAGAAATACAGGACTAAGAAAGACCTTTGCAAAAAACTAGAAGTACAGGTATCCTTGTTCAACCTTATTTTATTAAGCCTAGAGACACTGCTGCAGTCTGTGCTTAAGTTTGTTTCTGTTCACATTAGAGAAAGAGAACCATAGGTCTACAGAGAAAATCCACTTTTACTTGATATCAACTCCAAAAAAATCCCCCAAAACAACCAACCACTGTCAGGAGCCCATGCAGTATCTTAGATAAAGGTTCTCACTTGGTGAAGAGGGCAGCTACTCCAGGTAAGCATGCCTTAGATTTCTATCTCCTGTGACAACACTCTCACCACATATTTGAACAATTCCCTGCACTGCACATGGCAGTGTCCACTGTTCCAGAAAACAGCATCAGGAACACCTTCATCTTTCCTTAATGAACTGTCCGAGGTTTGAGGTGACTCAACAAGCTAGGTAAACAGTAACTTTTTCATGGGGGGAGCACAAGAGAATTTGGATGGCAAACTTCGGACTCAAACGGAACCGCACATGCATACAACAGCAGCATCATCCCACCGTGAGCGTTACCAAAGCAAGCACGTCCGAAAGCGTTTGGAGTCAAACTGACTGCAGCCTAGCACTCCTCTGGAAGGGCAGCCGCCAGTTACGGACACAGGAACATCACCGCTCGCTAAGCAGACCGCTGTCACTACGTTCAGCCTGACCACGCCGTCGGAGCCCGCCCCACACGAGGCAGTGAAGCGCACCGTACCCACCTCACGAGCATTGGGGTCAGGTTCCCCGCACGCACACCTCTCCCCCTCTCTAAAGGGCTCCCAGCCGGGAAGGGCAGGCGGGTCACGGCGGAACACCGCCTCCGAGCGGAGCGGCAGCCGGGCAGGAAGCTCTCCCCACCGCCAGCCCTCGCTCCACGCGGGCTGCGGCTTGTAGCACAGCCACTGCCGGCAGCCCCCAGCGCTGCAGCTCTTGCTCACGCCTCAGCTCACCGGCACCGCGCAACCCTACGGCTCCGTCAGCCCGTAGCCCACCGGGATATTTCCCCACGGGCTCCGCGTTGTTTTCCCGAACACGCCGCACCGCCGCAAAGCGGCTATTTCTCAAACCGCGGAGCGAAGCCCACAGCCCTTATCGCTATAACACCGCCGACGGCTCCGGCAGCGGCGGGGCCCGAGCGGCGGCAGAA
>VXAB01008624.1:90336-116186 GCA_013399175.1 Odontophorus gujanensis | reverse complement strand
GGGGGGTGGTTGGAAGTGGGGGCTCCTCTCTTTTTCTCTGCCTTCTTTTTCTGTCCTTTTTATTATTTTTTTTTTTTCGGACCGGAATGCAGTGCCTTTGTAGTGTCACTTTCCTGATCTAATTAGGATGTGTGAGGCAAAGTGTAAACCTTTCCGGTTTATAAAGTGCGTTTTCGTTGCCTCTCAATCTCGAGTTTTCCTGGTGGCTCCCTCCTCTTTTTAAACTGGATCCTGCGGAGCGGTGTGGGGCTGAGGTAATGCTCCACGGGGAAGGCTCGGTGCTCCAGGCAGGCACCCGTCCTGCTCTGCCTGCTACCCTGCCTGGCATGTCCCTTCACCTGTCCGGGTCCCAATAGGCGGGCGTTCTGCACTCCCCTCGTTGTGTTTATATGAATTGAGGATGCCTCATCTCGCCTCACGTTGAAGTTAATGCGAAAGTGCTGCTGATGTTGGTTCCACGTGGGATCAGGGCATTTTAAAGAGACAGCTGCTCTTTTCCTATGGTTCCCAGCGCCTCTGCCTATGGCAGAGGGACGATTCGTTGACTTTTTTTTTTTTTTTTTTTCCGTGGAAAGGTATCAAATCAGCCCTGGTCTGAAAAATTAACCACAGATAACAGGGGGAAATGCTCAGATTTGTTCGGATCGAAGTGATTCTGTTGTGCGTCGCGTGACTTTTCTTGGTGTGTTCACGAGAAGGCTGCGTTTTGGAGAGCTCTTTCTGGAATGGGTGTTGCAGGAATGGAGGAGTCCCATGTTGTTACATTCAAAGCTGACCTTGCTGTGCTACCTGCAAGCTCCCTGGGAGGAGACCTGTGTGTGCTGTGTGGTTTCGTGGGTCTTTTGTGGGGGTCGCAAAGTACGTTATTTTTACTGTAAATAAGTTCAGCATTGTTGGGGACACCTGAGTTTGTTGAACAGCACCGCGGCCCTTGTTGTGTGCTTAAATATTCTGAGCAGTTCCACAGGGTTTTGAGAGTGGTGCAAATAACTGTAGGTTTTAATTGGTCGAACGAGGGGCTTTTTTACAAGTACACCTTGGCTGTGTAATAGCATCACTTGGGAGAATCGCCTCTGGCTTTGTTTGAGAAAAGGGAAAATCATCCTGACCGAGGTCTGGTTTCGTGGTATACATATGCATCTGTGTGTACACGCATACTTTTCGTGTGTGTTCCGGCTGGTACTGTTTTTCACTTAATTTTGAACTTGAAAATGTTGAACTGTGATGATGCGAGATGCTCTGCTTCTTTGAATGGTCTCCTATGGATTTCAATCTTCAGGAAAGCAACCTATTTTAAGGACATTAGCATCGCCCCTCAACGTGGCGATGTGATATCTCTGCAAGGAGTTGTAGCGTTTCCTTTCTGCGCGCTTTGTTTTTGAGGTCTGTGTTTGCTTCCAGGTTAGAAATGGAATACAGGTATGGGCTTCTGGAGAGGGAAGATGGTGCACTCCACTTGTAGGAAGACTGTTGGAGCAAATGTTTGCTTTGAACCTCTGGAATTTGAATATCAGTTGTGGCAGCCCTTTGTGTTTGATAGCATGTGTTCGCAAATGGTGCGTACCTTCCCCACGAGGGTGACCAAAGAACTGTTGTACAGTGGCTCTTGACTGGGACAGCCTTGTGGTTGGAGATTTTGGAAGAAATCTCCAAGTTTTCCACTGAGTCACAGTTGTGAAAATTAAATCACATCAGCTACTCCTAGGCTTGAAAAGGAGCTCATTAGGGAAGGAAGATTCATCAGTTTGTGCAAAGGAATGAAACTGAACATATTTCCACAACTGTCTTTCGTGGGTTAGCGATCTTTTTTTGTTTCTGGGGAGAACTGATGCTTCAAAATTCCTCCCCAAACATGTTGTTTTTATTATTATTATTATTGTTTTTATTTTTTAAACACTAGTCTCTTCTTTTTATAGACTGTGAAGGTACCTTATCCTGAAATTTGTAGAAAGCTGCTAAATTAATAGCTGTACACTGCACATTGGTGTTTGGTTATTTTTAATGTGCCATGGTAGGTAGTAGTGGCTGTGCAGAGCCAACTGCAGTGAACTAGTCAGTGGTGCTCAGAGCAGTATTTAAGATATCTTAAAACAGCACATCTGTGGCAGACAGTGTGAAACATTAAATGTGTTAGAGCTTTTTCACCTCCTTCAGAGCTTCTGAATTATTAATTTGGTGATGCTGAGGATAGGTATAGGCACCCATCCTAACAATAGGAAAGAAACACATGTTGTGGGGGATGGCTCTTGACCTACAGCTATACATTACAAAGTAAATTCGGTGTATCCAACTATAGCACAAAACTGAGGACGTAGGGAGGAGGGATGAAGGGTGTTCTCACAGAATATGATGCCCTCCTGAAGTGGATTTACTTTTAAGCTATAATGCAGATGATGAGGACAATAGAAATAGATAAATATTACTTAGGATTGTTTTTTACAAACTGAATTACTCTTTTTGTAGAAAACTGAATTCTTCTCGCAGGGATGATATGGTGTGTAATAAAAGCAGAAATAATTTTCAAAGCTTCCTTACTTCTGAGAGTTGAGATAATCTCCTCTGTTACATGTTGATTTGGTTATGTATGATTCCCTACATTTTTTTTCAAGATTTTTTGAAATTAAAACACCCAAAGAAACCAGTACTATGGGTCACTTGTTGGTAAAATTACCTGAGTTCCTGTTGGTAAACTGGGGAGTTAGAAATGTATTGAAGTCCCACTTAGATATTTGTCTATCCTATTTGGTAATATTTAAAAGTTAAAAACTTTAGTATTCTACAACAGCACAGCAAATACAGGAATCTAAACTGATACCTATTGAACTTTCCTTGAGTGCTTAGTTCAAGTGCATTTCTTGATGTGTACATTTTACATAGTAATTATCCTGAAAAAAAAAAAGAAAATGGGTTTTCCAATGTAGAACTTGGGAGATTTAAATTAAAACACTTGGGAAAAATGTATGGAATTCCAAAAGCCCCCATATCCCAAGTGCAGCCACTCCTAATGGTCGTCCGTCTGCGCACGTAGGCAGTCAAAATGGTGCCCTTCAGTCCCTTCCTTTCAGGGCAGTGCATGTGTTTTAAAAGTATGGGGTTAAAGAGGGCACTGCTGCTGCTCTAAGTAAACCACTGTTTGTAACTGTTTCAGGTTGTTTTGTTAGAAGGGATATTTTAGTTCAGTGTGAAACAGTTTCTGCGATTTGTCTGTAAACTCTGGTGCGTTTAAAACTAGTACCTGTGAGTGGGCAAACACCTCTAGGGAGGGTCCTCAAGCAAGTTTATCTGTTTACCAAGGGAAAATATTCTGGAAAATGTGAAGTATGTTGCAGCACTGAGACCATTCTCAATGCAGTGTAGAGCTAAAAGGAGCTAGCAGCCACCTCCAGCACAGTGGCAGAGTGCTTGCTTCAAAGAGGGATACTCTCAGCTACCTGCAAATAGCGAGGGTTTAGCTTGTGTGCCACTTGAAGGAAAGGTGCAGGATTTGTCTGCTGAGCTGCTGAACACCTTTATCCAATTACCAAATGTTTAGGGAGCCTTAAAAAACTGTTCAAAAATAATTCAAATGCGAGAGCAAAGCAACATTTTCTGTGGATCAAATGGAAAATGTTTCAATTTCCGAAGTATTGGGGATTTTTTTCTTGCATTTATTTGGGCATTTTGATGACAAGGAATTGTGTGTCTTTCCTGCTAATCAAAAAATCACGTCTAGAATTTAATTAAATTTATATTGATTTTTCTAAATTGTGCAAACTTGTAATTCAAATGTAAAATGTATTGATTAGCCCTCGATAGAATCATTTATGCAGCTGCCTATATTTTATTTCTAATTTTCCAAGGAATGTGGTAGCCCACTGTCTGAAATGGAGGAGATGGCAATTACTAATGAATTTTAAGTGAACCGTTTTCCACCAAACATCAAATGTGAAAAAATTCAAATTGTGTGCTGAGTTCTACGAACCTAATGCTAAATACAACCTGTGGCTGTTCCTGTGAGCTGAGTTTGATTTAAACAGCCTTGTTAAAGTATTTCCTGCCTACCTCAATGTCAGTGTTTGCTTGCTGTTGTCTTATAGGGATGAATTAGCCGAAAATAACAGAACTATATTTAAAATTTTTTTTTGTGAGAGATAACATGCTTTAGGAGAAAAGTTGTAAGTTATAAGTGATGGGGCCTTCTCACAGAATATATTAAAATTGTTAGTGTTAAAATGGACCCTGTGTGTCTTACAAATGGTTATTTTAGGGTCATGGCATTACAGTATGTAGCAGAGAGTTGAAAGGACAGCATTCGTACAGAGTTGACAGCAAAGTGTGAGAAAGCTGAAATAGTTCTTCTTGTATTGAATGAGTGTATCAATTTATATGCTAGACTTCTTTGTTATAACTTCTGTTCCTTTTCTAACTCACTGACTGTTCATGGTGTAAAGATACCTTGTCAAATACATCAAAAGCCATGGCCAGAGTGGTGGGCTAAGTTGCATATGCTCACCCCTGGCAGTTTTGTAGGCTTGCAAGGGCCAGAAGAGTGCAGAGTGCATCCTGATGTGTAGAGTTCTTGTTTGTCTGTTTGTTTGTTTAAAGGAAAGAAAATGGGAAAAATAAAAAAAATAGCCAGGACTGAACTAGTGTAAAACCAAAAAGTGAGATAAATAAAACAAATCAACGTAGACAAGCATGGCTGTAATCTACAGAGCAGTAACTCAAAACTCTGAGTTAAAATAGCTCCAATCAGTTTTGAGGAGCCAAGTGGGAATCAGGAAAGTAAAACCTAGAATTGCCATCAAATGCAATTAAGAAATAATGGTGTAATGGAACTTGGAAAAATGCGAAGTGTCTGTTACAGTAAACTGAATTGTTATAATCTTCTTTTGCACTTAATGTGCTAAATTCCTCTCTCAGAGGAAAATATCCCTAGAAATCAGATTAGAAAGTGTTTAAAGGGAATTATTTGTCAAAGTGGTGTTTGTTTTTTTTTTTAATTATTATTATTTTCTTTTTTTTTTTTTTAACTGAAGTTAAGATAACTAATAATAATTTCCTTCATGCCTCTCTAAAGAGTGCTTTATTTCCTATCATTTAACTATGCGGGTTGCACACAGACTGTAACTTCACTGTGTGCTGTACAGGTAATTTACCTGCTAGCCAGACGCTGTCACTAATTTCACCCTGAAATCTTCTCTGTGGTTGCAGTCACATTACATCTCTGAGAGTGCCAAATCTGAAGTGTACCTCAAGAATCTAGGTGTAGATGGTTGATTTTGTCTCATGCATGTTTCCTGGGAATTGCCAAGTGATCAAACAGCAAGGAAAATGTCAGAAAGCTTATCTTCCCTCTTCAGTCATTGAGTATGTATTTGTATACTACAGGATATCAGATTTACTAGTGCCTGAGTACTTTAAAAAGCCCTGCAAGTCATCTGATTCTGAATTAATGAGATCTCATTACACTAAATGTTTGAACAGCAGAAAAACCCTCTATGCAAATGAGATGTTACTCGACCAAGTGCTTGTCACTTCTCATCAGAGTGTTGTGTGGTGTATGCGTTTATCACAAATGTTATATAAGTATTTCATATACAGGCACACATATTTGAAGGAAACATCTGGCTGGTAGGGAGGAATGTCATGTCTTTTGAATCAGTTGTAATATAGGCATTTCTTTTTGAAAAGAGACATTTTTGAACAGAAACCAGTGATCTTATTACAAAAAAGCAAAAAAACCAAAAAGGCAGAAGGAAAGATTCAGGCAGCTTACTATTAAATTTCAATCAAGCCTGTATAGTTAGCAATAAAACATTTATGAGTTTGTAAATGTTAATTTGCTTCAAACTCTCACTGTCGTGTGTGGAATTTTCATTTATACTAATTGTCCATTTCATACAGCTGCCCACTTCCAGGGCTTAGCAGTAGCTCTGCTTATCATGTGGAGGTACAGATGTGATATAGATATGTAAAACTAAAAGTTTCCCACTGCTCTTTTTATGTTTTCATGGAATGGTATACTGAAAAGGTGTACATTTCTGGTGTTGACTACCTGTTATCAGTTAGTAGTGCTCTTGCCCTTGCAAGTACTGTAAGCAGGATGAGTATTAAACTGAAATAAAACCGATGTAAAATCCTTGTGGGGTTCTGTACTTTGCTTAAAAGCCGAATGTAGACATTGTTCAAGCTTATTTTGTTCTCTGGAAGTTATTGTGGTCAATACAAGCATAATTTGTTTCATCTAGGATGCTGAGAAGCTGTGAGCCTTGTAGCTTAGGGAAGAGGCTCGGCATAGCTGATCACAATAGATGCCAGTTAATTTGAATCTAGATTTTTCTTCCCTCTGTTACTTGACATTTTTCTTTGATTCTTCTGAATACTGGGATTGTGTTTAGGCTAAACCACTTCTAATTATACCCCGGCACAAACATATAGCTTATGGCTATATTTTAATCAGTTTCAGAAAAAGTAATAAAAATATTATTGCATATGCCAAAGGATGGTGTTGCTACATGCTATTTTAAATGGTGTTTAAGTATGGTTATAAGCATACCAGTACAATGAAATCAGTTCCATTCCTAAATAACGAAGTTACATTATTTGTTACTTAGAAAGTTACTGAGAATCATAATATGTTAATGATCCTAATTATTCAGGCTCTTTTTCATATGTGTTGAAATGGCTTTAAAAACTATATGTGAAATATTTATATCAAACTAGTTTAATTTCTCATTACTTGTAAAACGTATGTTTCCCAGTTGTAACTTTTTAAAGAGGTTTTGTCTTACCTATGCAAGTGTATCCTTTCCCTTTGGTTTCAAAATCCAGTTCTTTCATTTGTTTTAAACACTTTTGTTCTCCTGAAATGAATCTGCAATTCATAAGGTGTTGATAGCAATGATTTTTGTACTGCAAAAACTGTGTTGAGGAGGGCTGTGAAATTGACTTGTGCTGGTGATGCTACTGGTGTAAAAACTTGACCAGCTCAGAATATTTGAGGCTAAGATAGTAAAGTTCATCTTGAGCAATAATTTCAGTTTACAGCACAATTTTTATATGTGCCTCATGTAAAACAAACTTTGTATCTTCACTATACTTAAGTATTTGCTCTGAAAGAAAGTGCGTTTAGGAAGCTTTCGCCGTGTTGATTAGTGGTTCGTTTGGTTGGAGCAGAAAGGTGCTTTGGGTTGGGAAGGTTGAGTATGTGCTGATAATTTCAATTTTTCTGTAGTCGTTAGCCTAGTTAAAACACTGAATTTAAGGATCTTTCCTCAAGCCTCGAGTTGAAAAGGAAGATGTGGTCAAGAAGGGGCTCTGATGGCTGAAATCACTGGCCCTTGGTCTCAATAAATATTTGAGTCCTAGGAATTCATGGTTTCAGTGGTACGGTCAGGTTGCAACGTTGACACTCATAATACATTCGGTTATCGTGAGATGAACTCCAGAGTCTGCTGTTAGACAGATCTTAAAGGTTTTGTCTCACAAAGTGTTTCAGTAGCATGCTGGTTTTTCTTTTCCCACTGTGTGTGAAGTTTTCATCAGGAATGAAGCCTTAGAAAGTCTCCTTTCTTGGAGCAAACCCTCAGAGACTTAGCAGATGTCATAAACATCTCTTTGGGGCTGTTCCTCTTATGGTTTTAGTTGTTAAACTGTGTTTGAAGGTAAAATAATCATTCCTTCTAGGCTTCTAGCCTTTATCAGAAAGGCGGCAGTTTGATATCCTGCGGTGGTTTTATCATGAAGGTTTTCTGTAGATAGCTTAACAAAAGACCTTAGAGGCAGCAGAAATTAGCTATCAGCAAGTGCTCTGAAACTGGTATGTAGCGGTATTTAAATGAGACTTGTTTCATTGAGATAGGAAGACCTGTAGTTTGGAGAGGATGGAGCTCATTAAGGCTCATGCCTTAATTCTTCCCTGAATATGCATTAAAAACTGGCCACCATTTTTGCTGCTGAGAGTGCTCTGAACGGTATCTCCGATACATGTCAGATGCGTGTATCCAACCTTTGTGTAACTTAGGCCTTCCTAGCAAATGTAGGAGGTCTCGTGGGTGGAGGTGATGTTTGCATCCCTCTTATAGCTGATCTGCTGTTTAGGAATTTTGAAAATTCATTGTAGGATTTTGTGTTTGGGGTTATTGCTGAGAGAGTACACAGTCAAAGCCTGGTGTAGAGCACCGGCTGTGAGAGAGAGCGTTCTGCCTCCTTACAGTGAGTGTTCAGACTGGTTCTGTGCAGTCAAAAAATTGTTCTTGTTTTTTTTTTTTTTTTCTTCCCACCTGTTGCATTCCCCTGTTGTTTAAAAAGTCTATTTCTTGATGACTTGTTTTTTTGTTGTCTTGAGAAGTACATTACAGTGGCCGACAGAGTTATTAAATGACAAATTCTGAGCTACACAATTTGAAGATGGAAGAGGGAAACTTCTTCCCTTCTGATTCCAACCAGATTTATTTGCATGGTTCCTCTGCCTCTTCAGCAGTGCTTTGCTATAAATCAAAGTAAATGAAGTTGAACAAAAAGTCCATAAAAACTCATGTCCCAGATTCCTCTGGTGGAGCTTAAAACACAGTTGAATGCTGACAACTCTTCTTCACAGCAGTCTCCCAAGATATTCAACCTCTCCTTCATTCTCTCTGAATATCTTGGTTTCCATCTGATCCTAGCTGCATTGCTGGTAAACGTGCAGCAGTAACTGTGTAGTCTATATAAGCCTGTTTGAGCCTGTTGCAGAATAGGAGATTTATGTTAAAGTTGAAATGCTTCTGAGGGAGCAAATGGTGTTTCCACATCGTTTTTATTATTATTATAACATGCATTTGAGATTGTTTCAGGTGGCATTCATGAAAAGGGTCCATCTTTCAGGTTGCCGAGAATCAAGCTGTTCAGTATTTTATAGGTTAAAGTTAGTATTTATTTAAGCATCATTTGGAAACCGGTGGTCGTTCAGGGTACATTATGGAACAGTAGAGTCATGTGCTTCTCAGCAGGGGATGCTGCTTAATGATGGCACTGCAATGTCCTGAGTTTGGGAGGAGCGGGCTTGCAGTGAAGGAATGGTCTCTTTCTACAGTGTGAACAGGGAGCTGCTTTACTCTGGCTTTTACAAATAAATGAATTCTCTGGAATAAGATCCTTTGCTCCCTAACGTTTTCCTTTTTTTTTTTTTTTTCCTGTGGCATCAGAAATGGACACTTCAAGATAATTTTTACAAGTCTGCTGACTTGAGTGGGCAAGTACATGTAACCACATATGAAATTAGAGCGTTTGAAAAGGACAGAAATCCTTTCGATAAAAATCTTGGAAAAGTGTTAACTGTCCTGAAAGCAAAGAAAAATAACTACTATGATAATCTAATGGCATTATTAGACCGAGTAGATAACATTCAGATGTCACTGGGTTCCAGTTAGCAATAGTTTGAAACCCTCAGTAAGAGATTGTGTTTTATAATGGTAGATCAATTGATGTATCTATCTGTCTATCTATATGTGATGTATGCCCTGAAGAATATTGTTTTCTCTAACAAAACCATCAGAAGTTGATGGAAAAGAAGTTGTGTCTGTATACATCTGTAACATTTTCCTGAGGTGGGAAGGTTAGACACCTAGATTAGGTCTCCAGAACTCTGCCCTCATTGTTTGTGGGAGCTGTACAAACACAAAGCTCTTCTACATTCAGCTAGCATATGGTCCTGTGCCCTCTGATGTGACTGTATGATACTGACCTTAGTAACACCTGGTATTTTAGACCAGTGTTGAGAGTGTATATCACAAAACTTGAGTTTAAACGTTACGTGGCTTTGGGCTTCACTTTCTAGTGCTGCGGAGTGTTCCTCAGAATAAGAGTATTTTTCCTTGTAGGCATTACTGTTTCCCTCTGGTTTATTTGCTCTTTATCAATTTCTGCTCTGAGATGTTGTTATTATTTGTATGGAATTGGGCTGGTATTTTTCCTTCAGATGAGCGCACATCGCCTTGCACTCCTGCTGAGATGATTATGCATAACACCTCTGACTCAGCAGATAAAAAGTTATGTTTGTTGGGAGACAGAATTAATATTTTATATTTTTTTAATGGCTTAAAAATAGCTGTGTCGAAAGAGATTATGCTTTTAACATGCTAATCCACTAAGCCATTGTACATCATTCTGCAGGGAATGTTTTTATGCCAGGCAGCTGTCTCTTACCAGAGCCCATCTGAAAGGTTTCAGGTTATAGCAGAAATACAGCCGTGAACCCGGGAGAGGCTTCTTTAATAGAATGTGTGATGTGGGCATTTTCAAATTGCAGCCCTTTTTTCCAGGAACTGTTTTACGTGTCAGTATTGTTTGGCCTGTTTTAGGGCATTCTGGCTATTTTGAGACAAATTGGTGATTTAAAGCGGCACTCGCACAAAGCTTTTCTCAGAGCGGGGGTGTTAACAATTCCAAATTTGAATGCAGAATATTATGTTGTGATAGCCAAATATCTCGAGCGGAATGCTTTCGTGATTACATGAAAGATAAAGAACGATGAAAATTTGTGCCAGATGG
Source organism: Odontophorus gujanensis (assembly GCA_013399175.1). Taxonomy (NCBI): domain Eukaryota; kingdom Metazoa; phylum Chordata; class Aves; order Galliformes; family Odontophoridae; genus Odontophorus; species Odontophorus gujanensis. The sequence continues at coordinate 105,674 of VXAB01008624.1, read as the reverse complement.
ATTGGAGACTGGGAAATGCATCTGAACTTTGGTTGCTAATCTTGCCCACGTTCTTCTGACCCTTTGTTTTTCGAAGTTGCATTTTCCTCACTGAATTTTTGTTATTTTATATTGTCTCTGTGGAGAGAGATGCACAAAGGTTGGAAACAGCAATACCGGCTTTGCAGAAACATTTGTAAAGGGCAGAGAACAGTTGTAAGAGCAGGAGGTAGGTGTGTGAGGTGGAAATTTGGCTGTGGCTTTACTGCTGCTGCAGACACTGGTGACTTCTTTAGTTGTTAAATGTTTAGAAAAGGAATTTGCTTCGAGTTAGGTACTTAAATTTGATGAAACAGCTTAGCAGTGACAATTCCATTTTGCTTTACGAACGTGTAAGCCGGAGTGGTACAACAGGAGATATCAAGTAGTAATAACTGTCTAAATGTATCTCTGACTGGTTACAGAACTCTATTTGATGTTAGCTGTCAGATTAGGGTACTTGAAAATGTGCTGCTGCTGGACCGGTGAGTTGGGATGTTACTGTGATTTCCCATAGGTGAATAATCTGTAAAGAACATTTCCAAACAAACTCGGCTGTACTTGAAACTAGTAGAGTCAGGTAGGGCTTGACACACTCCTTCCTTATACATGCTAAAAAGCCATCTGCAATTTGGGCTAATATATTTTTGAGGTGGAGAAGTGTGTAATGTTATATAATGTAGAAGATTCCTCATTTCTGGTGGGATTAGCTCTGTAACTTGAAGTATGGCTCTGTGGTTGTTGTTGTTACGCAAGTAGTTACACATACAGCCATGGTACAATACCCTGTGTAGTACAGCCATTGCCAAGAGCATTGCCATAGTGAGAGACAGGGAGAATATGGGGAAGAAAGTAGCATGTGGTGTGGCATAAATGAGACATCATAGGGCCTACACCAAGTATGCAGTGACTGCCCAAGGAGCTGTGCATTGCTGTAAGGCTGTCTACTGTTTGTGTGTGGAAATACTTCCTATAGAGCGTGTATGGTTTGTTCATGATTGTAATGCTTTCAACAAGGAGTTTTGCGGTGCTGCGCGGAAGTAACTATGCCAGTCTTTATGTAAAGTGTTTTTAAGTAGACTGTTGAAAAGGTGGTGTTCCGAACAGCCACAGTTTAAAAACCTGATAAGGAAGGAATCGTTGTAAATTGTTTTGTTCCAGAGCTGTACACTTAGCCTCCGTGGCAGATAGTTGTTACTCCTCTAGGGCTGTATTCTTGCTGAACAGTTAGATGCTGTTACCTAACTTTGAGCTGATTCCTGGAGTCAGCCTAACTTGAATGAGGACGATGGCTGCAAAACAGTAGATAAATCACTTTGTGGATCTGGGTTGTTAGCTGTACTAGTAAAAAGCATTCTCTGAGTCACCATTTTAAGTTAAAACAAACAAACAGAAAACCACCAGCACCTAGATCTTCTCGTGTGTGATTAGGATAGGTACTACCCTGTTCATGCGCACGGCCGGTGCAGAAACAGAGAATGTCTCTAAATTCAGCAAGTGGTGTGTGTTGCTCTAAAGGCAGCAAGTGACTCATGTGACTGTCTTAGCAGCTGGGCAGCAAGATTAGAGAGCTACTATGTACACATTCCCTTAGGGGGGGTCCAAGCTGTTGCTAAATGAAGTTGTGTTACTGCCAACGGCTGAATAACGGGCATAAGGAATAGTAAATAAATGTGTCATTAGGTTAGCTGGGCGGTTGTTTCAGACCGTCTTTAGAGCGAAGACAAATTTCTCAAGGTTTCTGTTTAAAAGACTTGTCTTTTTTTTTTTTTTTTCCTAGCACGTCAACTTCAGACGTCATTACATATCTATTGTCCCTTTAAAGTTTGCAGATTTGTAAAAGTCATCTTGGAATGGGCTGTTTCTGACGCTGCAGGAAAAAAATGAAAATGTTAGTGAGCGAAGAATCTCATTTGAGAGAAATCCTTTATTTGTAAAAGTACTAAAAATATGCTTGTATCTTGAAGTATTTTGATTTGAACTGGAATTGGCAAAGCGTGTACTTCTTGGTCGCTTGCTAATTTGAAGACTTATTCATGATGTTATTCCTCATGTATTTCCTAATTGTAAGAATTTGTGAAGTTTGTTCCAAATTGTCTTTAAGTTTTCCTGGCATGCCAGTATGGATTAGTGGAATATGTGTTCTTTTTATTTTTATTTTTTTTCAAGTTTCCCTAATCTATTTTTCCTTTTTTTTTCTTTTTTTTTTTTCTGTGCTTGCTTTTTGTAAGGAAGTTACTAAACATTTGTGAATGCTTTGTTCTTCGCTGATGCATATTTACAGTTACAGATAGGTTTTTAATACATTATTTATGCACGTAAACTCAAAATAGTTACCCTGTTAAATACCACTGTAGGACTAAACCTCCCAAGAACTCCTTTTGGTCTTGAGGACCAGAGGATGTGCACTTGATGGTTGCAATCAAGTAAATTGATGCAGAAATCAAGAAGATGTGAACGTGAAGCTCCTTAGTGCTGTTCTTACCATCTACACTCAGGTCATAATTATGTTTTGCAGCTGAGAGTTTATTTACCAAAGAGGAGTTTTTGTGTTCGAGAAGACCAGGTGGACCAGGGTTGGACAAGTCCTTGATCAGTGAGTTATAGTAAAAGAGTACCATGCATGTGTTCCTAGCCATCATCACTGCCTTTAAAAACCATCAGCTGATTGATTGGTTTGTTGGTCTGCCTCGGGTTTTCTGGTTTCTACTTTCTCTTTTCCTGTTTAGAAACGACTGGTTTCCTATTTGTTACTCTTTCGTGTTCACTGCAAGTTTGTGCATCTGTTCCTCCACGACAGTTTTGATTTATGTCTCTAATAAAAATGTAGAGCATCATATAAAATTGCCTAAAGTTGTCAGTGCACCAGAAAGCTACCTTCTCAAGGTGAACCATCCTTTTAATAACAGTGTACAACACCTTGTTGATCTGGTCCTTTTGTCTTTATATACATTGATTTTTTCTTTGTAGTGAAGTCTCTTTCTGTTTAGTATTTTGAAATCTTTGATTTATAGGCATTCTTCATTTATTTTTTTTTAATGAGCTTTGATTCACCCTCTTCTGAATCTTTCATTACTATTTTTTTCATGTACCTTTTTCCTGTACCAAATTGCTGTCATCATTTTTATGTCACACGTTACTTATCAGTTGCAAAAGCAAAATATGTTCCTATTTCTTCACTGCGTAGCCAGATGGGGCTCTGTGACTTTGGAGCGTGAGCAAGCAGAACGGTACCTGTCTGTCGGTAAGAAGCTTGCAGGTACCATGCTAGCAGACTGTGGCCAAGGATATACCTGCAGAACACATTAGTCCTCTGAAAAGCAGGAACTACTCATATGTATTCATGGATTCTTGTGTGCTTTCCTTGAGATGAGCCACCAGAAATTGTCCATCTTCCAGCAGAGTTTCAGGTTCTGGGCTCTGCTGTCCTATGCTGCCTGTGCACCAGTCCCCTGGGCGCCGACCTCTCTCATGCCAAGGAACTGATGCAGCACACAGATTGCACAGGGCTGCTTCCCCATCCTGCAGCATGCTATATTTGCTCAGAGCACCTTTTGCATTGCTGGAAAAATCATGTAAACAGCTGTCCTGGGAGGGTATTTGCCTGAACAAGACCCAAATTGTTTGCTTCTTACTGATATGCACACAAAATTTCCTAGAGACAAATTTCTGTAGCCCCACTGAAACAGAAGGAAGTGTCCTCTCAGAAGGAGGAATTCTCTTAAGCTACCTCTTGCTAGAAATACAGTATGTTCTTGATAAATCTGATTTCTCAAATGGCCAAGGGGTACAGCCCAACAAAATCAGTCAAAAGTGTCTCATATTTGTGTGAGATCGCATCCTGTAAACAGGCATAGTTAACAGAATGTGGGAGTAGGAAAGCATCTTGCTTGATATGGTGCTTCTCTCCTCACCCCCTCCTGCCACTCTATTCCAGAATCATCGTGCTGTTGGCTTCTCAGGGCTGTAAGTAAATCATGGATGCTCCGAAGGAAGTGGAGATGCTGTTCCTGATGCTATTTCTGTCCTGTGGTGAGAGTCTTGCAGGGTTACTGCGGTGCTGTGTGCCACCTACCCGGTATGCTTTCCTTTGACAGGAAGACCTACAACTAAGGAAGAAAAAATGGTCTGGGGGAAGTCAGTAGCTGCTTATTTATTTTCTTTCTTTTTTCCTCAGCCTGTGCTCAACATTTCTTAGGGCTAGAGTTGCAGTCTCACACCTTTCATTGCACCAGCAGAGCCCCAGCAGGTTGACTGAGAGCTTTAAATTCATCAGAAGTGACTCCAGCTCTTTGCTTTCAGATGTGATCTTGATCTTCAGTCCTTTCGAGGAGCGATGGGCTTTCTAGTGATGAGAAAGCATCTCTGTCACTGCCTTTAAAAAGAGAAATCATGGTTGTGATATCCTCTGAGTAAGGAAGTCTTCTGGGGCAAGATCAAAAGTAAAGCATGGGAAGAAGCGGAGCCTAGATAGCTGAAACACTCCTCTCCAGTAACTATAGATACTGTAGTCTTTCACAGGAGAACTGTGGACAGGAAGAATGTTTGTTTCTAGGCACTGATGACCGTTTAAGAATAAATAGGACTAAAGGAGCCTTTAGGAGTTGTGTTGCTTTGTTCATGTGTTTAAAAAAATATATAGCATCCATTTTTAGGATTCAGTGTACTAGAGGCTGAAAAGGAAAACACAGCAGGAATCTGTCCCTCCTCTGACAGGCTCAGAGAAGAGTGGAAGGGAAAGAAACAGTTAAAGCAATCACAGTTGTGTATATATGTACACTGTTTAAATTTGTTTGTCAATTTAGCAATGGTGGCTGACACTACGGTTTTTAAATCAGATAGTGAGATGGCCTGTCCCCCATTCACACAAAGTAAGAATATATTGCCATGTGCACTCCTGGGCCCTGCTACGTTTCAGGCTCTATATCTGAAGTAACATACCAGTGGGATGCTAGTTCTCAGAGCTGTATGGATTACACAGATGGGAGTTCACAAGCCAGTTGGCTGGCTGGAAACTTATACATGGATCTTGACAATGGAACATATTTATACAGAGTTCTGGTATGCTCTCTAGCACATTTGATGTTTTGCCTCAGGCTCTGGATGCTTTCAGAAATACTGCCTGCAGCCTCAGTCTGCACCCTGGTGAATCCGGCTCCCATGATGCCCAGCCTAGACCATGGGACGTGTACTGTGAGCAGTTGAATATCAAAACAAGGCAGCTCTCAATGAGTGCCCAGGGTAAAATTTAGCCTGAAAATACAATGTATGGCTCTTATCATTTTTCTAAGGGTTGTTTATTAAGGATCAATTTTCTGTGGCATTTTTCAGGATAACCTGTTTTGAGATTACTAGGCCTAGTTTTATTCAAAACTATTGTCTTAATCATCTCTTGAGAACGTGTCTTACACTGCCTTCCACTGTGACTGCACACATTAAGTATTTTTGCAAATCACCCCTTGGAGACGCATGCCAAGGACCTGGAAAGTTAATGACTTCTTGTATAGCATTCAGTTTAAGTGACAGAGATTTCTTGTAGATTCTGAATTCTATAGAACAGCATTCAATTGTCTGACTCAAAAGGACTGGTTTCTGAATGACTAAAGGGGTTGTGGAAAAAGTAATCAACAAACTGGCCAAATTTGGGTAGAGTTCACAGGAATGACAGCTAGACCACTATTTCTGTCTAATTTTGCGTCTCTATCCCAGAGGACATGGGTTCAAAACTGTAGGAAGAGGATAAGTGGGAGAAGTCTGCCACAACTTTTTGATGAAGGAAAAACTTTTTTTCCCTGACTTTTTTTTTTTAATGGATCAATGGTTTTGAGTGACTAAAAAGAAAATACTGAAGCAGACACTAACTTGTAAAATTTCAGCCTAAACAATGGTAGTTTGGCAAAGTCATCTGTTGTCTTATATAGAGAACTTTGTCTTATAATGGCATGTGTTTGGCAGCAAAGTGAAATGTGATACTATGAATTCTGTCAATAGTGAAACACGTTGGATTTGAGTTAGCATTGTACCTACTGACAGCGGTCAGTTCTTGTGTGAATTAATGGAACAATTGCCTTCAAATAAGGGGTTGATAAGATGACCATATCTCAGGACTTGCCAGCTGAGTTAAGGCCCGAGACGAAAAATGGTGATCAGATGTTGTTCAGTGAAAATGATTATACTTGTGTGCGTATCAAAGCTCAGCTTTCTGTATCTGACAGTTGTAAAACCAAATGTGTAGGGACAGACTTGGCAGGAGGCATGTCTTGATAGCTTTTCCCATGTATTCTTGATGCCAGTAATTCACTAGTCAAGGGCTTCCTGAACCAGACTTAGTGTTTTTATATTTACTAACCCTTATTAGACTTTTCCATGAACATTTTCCTGTGACCTCTTCAGCAACTGAAGCATCTGAACATGCTGCAGCAAGAAGTTCCACAGCAAAAACGTGTAGAACATGTATGGTTCCTTCTTGAGCCCATGTCCTGCTGGTTTCACTCCCTGTCTCCAGCCTCTTTCCTTGGAAAAGGCACTACCTACCAATCTGTTCAGATTACTCTGTCATTTCCAGCCACTTCAGTGCAGATATACCTGTGTGCCGTTTCAGTTGCATCTCTCTTACCTATGTTTACTGATTCTACTTGCTTTGTGGGGCTTGGTTTCCTTTGTCCTCTCAGACGCTCATTGTTAGTTTAAGCTTCTGCTAGTTTGCTTGATTTAGACCTGAAGTTTACTCTTCTGAAATATTTCAATGAATGCTGGGAATTATTAAGAACAGAATAAAACAGGCAGTGACCTGTGGTGTATTTGTCTTGAATACCAAACAAGAGGTACTTGTGGAAGGGAGAAAATGTAGAAAGTGATGAATATGAACAAAGTAGTGAAACAGCTTCCACACAAAGAAGGCCTAAATTCTTAAGCCTTAGATTCTTCGGTCTGGTAAGAGACTACAACAGGGAGAATGCAGTAGAGGTTCCATATCACGGACAAGGGATCATAAAGGAGTCATGTGTGACATAGAATCCTAGAATGGCTTAGGATGAAAGGGACCTTAAAGCCCATCTAGTTCCAACCCCCGGCCATGGGCAGAGTTGCCTCCCAGCAGATCAGGCTGCCCAGAGGCCCATCCAACCTGGCCTTGAATGCCTCTGGAGGTGGGGCATCCGCAACATTGATAAAGGAAGAGCAAAGTTAATGAGAATGAAGAGAAATACTGGGAGTTTGCTTCAGAACTAGCTAAAAGAAAGTGATTGTTAATAAAACATGTAATGAAGCTGTGAAAATCTTTGTCATGAGGTGCTGAGAGTAAAAAAAGTTCACATGGGCACAAAAAGGAACTGACCAAGTAATGGAAAAGTGCTTTGAGGGCTATTAAGTCCATCTAGGTCAGGAAGTCCCTAAATCCCGAACAGTGATACTTCCCCCAAATGCTCTGCACTTGCCCTCCCTCGTTGTCTGTTGTTGGCTGATGCTGGGTGGGTTTTGGGTCTGAGAGCTGGGACCACCACTGTGCTATGGTGACAGCTCAAGGGAAACTGTCCCAGGAGCCGTGGCTGTCTGTCTGTGGCCATGTGTAGATCCACTAGTTACATCATCTTTTGACGTGGAAGTGGTCCTCGTCCTTGGTTTAATTATTAAAACACTTTGTGATTTTTTTTTGTTGTTTTTTGGTTTTTTTTTTTTTTTTTTTTTTTTGTCAGATGTTTTGTTGTGTTACCCCAAATAGATTTTTTGTAAATATGTATTACTAGATTTATACAGTTTTCCTAGCAAGAATTTGATAGTCTGTATCAAATATATTATACTGTAATAGTATCTGTATGTCACTTTCTTCCCTGGAAGTAGAGATGCTTTTATGCATAATTGTAGGTTTATTTCTTCTCCAACTTCAGTGACTTTTAGTAGCTGCTTCTATGATGGTCGTATACAGATGTTTTGCATCTCTGCTACTTCCAAGTAATGAATCACTAGTCTCAAAGTGCGATACTCTGTCCTTTGCTGTTACTTTTCATCCCATTTCTGTCACAGGTGTCCTTAAGATTTGGCACAGCTTTTTTTGCGAGTTGGTTCAGTCTGCACAATACTTCTAGTACCAATTAGGTTTCGTATTTTATGCAGATTTTGATAATGCCTGTGTAAAGGTGTAGCAAGAAATGTAAAGGAAAACACTGAATCAGAAAAGACTGACAAGCAGTCTTGGCAGAACGCCATGAATAACATCCTTCCACCTTTCAGAAAGAAAACTGTTTTCATCTCCCCTTGATCTTCTGCTTTTCCTGCTTTGCAATTCTGGAACTAGCCTCTCTCCTCTCAGCTCAGCAAACTGCTTCTCAGGTGGTGGTATATCAGATGTCTGACTGAGTTGGACTCGGGCTGTTGTGCTTCCTTTCTATAAAGAATATTTTGTCATGTTGAAGGAAAGTTGGATGTTTGACATGGTTTCAGCTTTTAAAAATCATGTTATATTTTATTGTGTTTTCTCTTTACCTTCATGTTTTCATTCTTTCTTCCAAAACGTGATCCAAGCAAGGAGCTGTGCTATCATCAGGAACAGTGTGGCCAGATAACTTTTTTCCACCTTTCCTCAGTGTTGAAACGAGACAAACTTTTTGGATTTGCTGCTGTTCTGAGACTCTCCTGTCTCATCACGTGGCAGCGTTGCTTCCAGTTGAATCAGATGATAGTCCTGAAATGTGGAAGGCAGTGCTCTGTTGGTGTGCTAGGTACTTCCACTTAATTCATCTTTCAGAATCCCCTGTGCCCGTCTCTGAGGTTGGCACAACCTCCGGAGCAGAGGACTGCAAGTTTCTATCTTGTTTTGTCTGTAGTGGGAGTAGCAAGTTGAAACAGTTGCTGTTGCTTCTCCTTGGCATTAGTAATTGCTGTGGATGTTTGGCAAGCTTAGTTCTGACCAAGTTCATTCAGGGAAACGCGTGCACCTCCAGTAGCAAGGATTTAGCCACTTAGTACCACTTGTCACCCCTGCTGAGGCTGGGCACCTTGCTGGGCCATGGTGTCCTGTCAGCCCTCTCTGCTCCATCTGCGCAGGGATCGGGGCCCTCACGCCTGTGGGGTGGGGATGGTGCCAAAACTGCTCGTTTGGCAGGTGCTAAAACTTCTGCTGTTCCTGATGTTGAGGGAATCTGTAGGTGTGGCTTTGTGGTGATCCACAGTGAGAGCTGCAGGAATCGCAGTCAGAGATGGGATCCTTTACCTGAGAGGCTGTTCTTGCCTCTTCCCTCATGCCGGCAGTAAGCCCCCTCCAAAGGCCAAACCTGTATGAAAACAAACTGCTTTTTCCTGCAGTTATTTGGACTGCCCTAACTCTGTCCCAGTACTCTGTGTGGTCAGACGAGCACCAGTGTGAGAAGGGAAGGGAGGTAGGAGGGAGCACCACTGAACTGTTTCAGTGTGCAGGCCTCTTCAAAATAGCAGAGGTCTGTCAGATCTGACAGATCTGTCCCACTCAGTGGGACAGCTGTACAGACATTTGTCTGTCTCAAGCCCTTAGCTATCACCCTGGGAACAGCACAGGAGGTGTTAGCCCTTCCTTAGGGCTACTGGGGGTCCCCTGAGCTCAGTGCTGCTGTCCCTAGCACATGCTGGGTGCTGTGTCCTCTGTCCACAGCAAGGTGCTCACTTTGGTGTGGTCACCTAATTCTGGAGATGGCTGCTTGGCTTCAGAGGCTGGGTCCAGAGAGGGGAAGGTAACAGCTGAGGCTGTTTGCCAAGCCAGATATCAAATCTGATGAGGAATCAGGCCTTGAGGTTAACTGCCAGCAATTATCTCTATCTGAGTGATTCTTCAGTGTTTTGTTTTCAACTGGGGAGGGGTGGAAAGTGAGGTCTCTCAGTGGGTGGTTCCTATGGCCTTGTAATTCAAGGGAAGTGGCAGCCCTCATTCAGACTCTTGGGTACAAACCCCAGTGTTTTGATGACAACTGAAATGAGGAAGCTGAAATACAAACCTGTGGTGTTCTCAACTCCCATTCAAGATGCAGACTTCTCTGAAAGCACTTCCCTGCTTTGATAGGGAAACAGTTTCAGATAGGGACACATTGAAGTCATCAGACCCTTCTGCCTGTTTGTATCAGCAGTGAGCTGCTCCTTTGCTGCTCCTTCCCGTAGCCCTTTCTGGCCGCTTTGTACTCATCCTGCCAGCAGATGTTGTCCCCCAGCACCCGTTGCAGCCTGGCCAGGCAGGGAGAACCATGTGCTTGAGATGAGGGAGGAAGATTTTCATCACCAGGGGTCAGAAATAAGCTTCTTGTGTGTGGTCGATAATACGTAGCACGCGTGGTTTAGTAAGATGAGCTTCCAGCTCTCTCTGCAGGAGAAGGGGATGCATACCTTTCATTAACTTCTGCAGATTTCTGCGATCTGATAGGCAGGAAAGAAATTTAATTTCTACAGCCAAGTCTCTGTGTGTTACTTTCTCATGTGTTGCTGATGACGGAAAGCTTGGGCGAGTGCCGTGCTGTCAGACTGGATTACCCAGCGCTCGCTGTCAGGAGTCCACACTCCATGCTCACAAGCACAGTGTTCCTTCTTCCTGAAGGGCTGCAGGTTTGTGTGGCACAAGTCCTCTGGTATTCAGATCTGTGTATGCAAAGCACCGTGAAATTTGTAGTTATAACGTTGTCTGTTAAGAGTAGAGTAAATCCTACTAAAGCAAGTAGTGTAAGTTATGCTGGGTTTACTTCAGATTAGTCTGTCTGCTGTTGTGTGCAATTTAAGTTTTGTAAAGGATTAATAGTTGTTATATTGTAAGAGATTGGTCTGTGGTAGGAAATGAGGCTTCCGGTGAAAATTTTCTTTAAGCATCCAAATGCAAAGATTCCTTATTAAAATTTATCCAGTTGTTTAGCTTTTCTTAGGGGAAGTTTCATAGGTCATAGGAACAAGTGCTATATGAAATTTCAAACCAAGTGGTCACATGCATTTAAAGAAAAGCAGTAGTATTGGGTCATTTTAGAAAGCAACACAGTTATTTAACTTCTGTGTTGTGCTGTCATGATATGTGTCTGCTCATTTGCATTAATCTGTATGCTAAACTGTTTGGATTATTCTTTTGTTAATTTTATTTTGAGCTCCAGAAGCCAGCACAAGCTCCTGAGGATTTCATTGATTTGCTTTCTGGATGCTTTTTTCCTAAGAAAAGGTGACCATACCAAGGCTGTAAATAACCCTCTCTGTGTTTGAATCTGTCAGACAGCAAGCATTGCCTTGCAGTTAAGCTTTGCTTCCTCACCTCTGTTTCACTTCACTACGCTTTTTAGATCCCCCTTTCCTCTTCATGTTATTCACTGTTTGTTCTGTTTCATTTTTTTTTAGCCAACTTATCTGCCAAAAAAATGGGTATGGAAGAGATTTCATCCTTATAGTTGTTCCTTATTCACCTATAATTTGCTTCCTCTTCCTTACACTTTTCTGCACCTATCTCCTTATTTTCTCACCTTCATCCCCATCCCTCCTCCCTTCACAGTCTTTAGTTTTGGAAGGAGCAGGGAGATGTGGTTGTATGCCAGACAGGCTCGGTTATTACTTACATAGGGAAACTTCATCCTGTCCAACAAGTAAGCTATTCGTAGCCTTGAGGGATATATCTAAAGGGCACAGAGTTTCCACTCAAAATTTAAGTAGATTAGATTGTGTGTACATATTTGTTGTGACTTGGCAGGTATCCCAGCACCCGAGGCCTTAGAACATATACTTTGCTATACTCGAGGCAAGCTCAACTGCGTGTTTCAAGAGAGGCTCTGGAGCAATGGGAGGCTGCTAGAAGTTCACAAAGGTGTTGCCTTCTCTAGGTCTTACGCAACAGAAATTCTGACTGCTGTTCTGTCTAGTCCTGTATTTTATCTTGATATTAACTTCTATCAGATGCTTCAAGGGGTGGCATAACTGCAAGACAGAAAGGAGAAAATCCTTTTAACTCTCTGGAGGTTTGGATTCTGTCCTGGAAAAAGAGAGCTGCTATTATCTTTGTCTGAAGCCCTCTTAAAATCACGACGCAATTCTGGATGATCACATTAGAGATAAGTGTTGTCTGCATAACTGTATGCCACTTCCTGGCACTGCATCTCACAGGCTAATTGTTGTTAAATACAAAGTATTTGTGTTTATTAGTTTGAAATTTGCTGTGCTATGGTGTTACTGGGTATCTCTCATATCCGTCGTAAGAACATCTGAAACTGTGCGGCCAAGTTAATCTACCACAAATTATTTTAATAGTATTCACTTGTGGTCGTTTTCTTTTTGTTGTTTTGTTTATTTGTTTGCTTTGTTTATTTGTTTTTGTTTTTTAAGTGTGGTCCCAAAACTCAGGTGCTGCAGGCATGCCGGACGAAACTGTGAAGTTAAAGCAGCTGTATTTTGTGAAATTCTGTTTGGTATGGCACTTTTCCTTATAAGGTCCAATGACCAATTGTTTTGATTATTTAGAAGGGAAAAATTCCATGAGAACTGTTTCTGAAAATGACTAACTTGGCATTAGTGATCTGTCGTTCTCTTACAGCATTTGATGCAACTCTGAAGTTAATAAAGACAGCCGAAATATCAGCAGCTGAAGCGCTGAGTGGCTCAGATGTTTTCAAATTCATATGTGATCTGCTTATTACATGGTCTTGTAAATCACTAATGGTATCTGTAAATAAGTGTGTTTTTTGTTTGATCTCGACATCCAGGCCTTCGTAAGTAAAGAGCAGCCTGGATATCTAAGAGAAAAAGGCAAACAATTGTTCCACAGTGCAGGGTGACCGACAGGCGGCTTGGAGCTGAAGGAGTTGCTAGGCTTTGCTGGTAGAGAGGTGAAACCTTTGCAGAATGATGGTGGCACTGTGCTGGAGAATCTGCAGGAGCCCAGTGGGATTGTTGGGTCAGGTTGCGTGGGAAGGGGATGTCTGACAGGGAGGTAGACTGGATTTATTTAAGTGGGTTTGTTTCTTTATTTAAGCAAGGGTTGGAAGCTGGTAAGAGTGCAGTAGCTGGTAGGCAGTACCTGTGGGCTCATTTTGCTTGAAGTTACAGAGAAGTATAAGAGAGATGGGACCAGGATTTACCTGATTTGCAATATACATCCACCTGTCTCGTTCATTTGGCATCTCAGTGCTTTGGGAAGAAATGCTCAAAAACAGCTGCCTAAACCCATTTCTACTGTCTGTTAGAGCAGGCTCTTAGAGGATGAGGAATGATCTGTTTTTGTCTTCAGTATGTTGAAATAAAGGTTTGCCCAAACAAGCAGAAAGTGCGTGAAAAAATACTGCATTTCTTTTACTTCCCTTACGCTCTTCTAAGTACAGAAACATAGGATTCACTCAAGCAAATAATGGGTAGAACTGTCCCTTTTGTAAACCTTATAACAGAGGTAGTGAGAAAGCTTTTGTGATCAACAGTCTAGACATCCTATTTACTATGGTTTTGTCTACAGTAGGCTGCTACTTTGAATGTGTTAGTTCCTCTGGAAGCATCGTGTGTCTGTGCTGTACTTAATTCTGCAGGTTGTGTTGAGAAAGGACTACTTGCTGCAGTAAGTGCAGTAAATGCACGTTGCAGTGAGTTAGATTCCGCTCTAAGGTATCTTTCAGTTACTGGTTTATATATGCTAGTTTGTTCTCTGCATTGTATTTCTTCCCACCTGGCTCCCTACCCATGTTCTTCTTTACTCCAGGATCATCCTGATTAGAGGTAAATGTTCCATACGTGTTGGCTGTTGCTTATGATAATGATTATTGAATGATTATTAATGAAGAGGTTGGTTGTGGTGATATATTGGCTACAAAGGGCCTGCATAGTGTCTGGAATTGTGTGGTTCGTTCATGTCTGACACTACTCAGATGAAAATCATTATGGGATGGACAGGTACAGGCCAGTGCCCAAGTAAATGAAAGCCAGAGGGCACACCTGGAGCTGGCCATGGGGATGAATCAACACAAAGGGCTGTAATGGATCTGCCAAATGACAAAGAAACACAATGAGATTCCTGCTCAGCGCCCTCAGAAATTCCTTGGGCTGGGGTTCTGCCAGTGACATTGCCACCAAATCCAGGAGTGATGTATTTATTTTTTTCCCCGGATGGTGCACAGTGCCACAGCAGAGGCTTGAGGCAGCCAGATAAAAGCCCAGCAGTAAAGGTCAGTAGCCTCACCTATGCCATACTGTCCAGCCTGGCCTGGGCTTGCTGGAAGCACTGACTCATCAGATGCGAGCAATACCCAAGAAACAACCACAGGATCCTGCAGAGGCTGGAGGAGGAAGCCAATCCAGTAAGTACTGCATGCCCAATTGCACAATAATTTCACAGTAGGGTTTGAACTACTTTTTGTGGAGTGGAGAGCTCTGGCTCAGGTAGCGGCCTTCCACTTGCCGTTTCACTCGGCAGTTCTCAAATGCAGGTCAGGCATGTCTTTTATTTATTAGCCGTGGGTTCCTCATCCACACATACATGCTCTCTCTCACTGGCCACCTCCAACCTTCTGTGCTCCAGCTGTGATTCCTACATGTCTTTGCTTCTCTTACCCTCTCACCTGAAGAATAACAACTTTACCATTGGTATTCCTTTCCCATCTCAAATTCTTTTATGTCAAACGCAGTGAATTCCACACAGCCCTCACTCAGCTAACCTTTTGCTAATGGTTTGCTGAAGTACTTCTTGGAAACTTTACTGTCAGTCTCCTTGTGTCTCGTTCTTCTCCTTCCCCTTGTTGTCTGTGCTCCTTACCCTCTGTGTAAAAGACCCATCCCATGATGGAGTTCTCTTTTCTGCCCAAGTCTCTGCAGCTCCCTCCCATAGTTCCCTACCCTGTTTGGGAAGCATAGAGATCTCTGGAAGGACTGGAGAAGTGACTCTGCTCTTGATGCTGAACTCAGGAGCTCAAGGCTCTCTCCCTGCGTGCCTAGAGGAGCAGGGTGTGCTGTGGGAAGGGCATAGGGCTAGGCACAGCAAGGAGCAATTACTTCCCTGCTGAGCCAGAGCTGTGGCACAGTTCTCCTTCGCACTCCTCGTCATCTCAGCTCATCACCTGGGTGGAAGGAGAGAGGGTTCAGAGGCTGAAGGGAGGTGGGTGTTTAGGGGAGGCACAGATGTAGTGGATGGACCGTGTTCCGTGGGACTCTTCGTGTTTCCTCCTCCTGGCTGCACCCCTCACCTCTGTACTTCTCAGTGCCATCTGTGCCAAATCTGCACTGATTAGATGGGATTTATTAGTGTTCTCACTTTGGTACCAGACCCCAGAAATAGAATAATTCTTGATCACACTTCTTGATGCTTATGCATTTTTCTCACTGTGTGGTTTTCTTTCTATTGCCCCCCTTGCTGAAACAGCACA
>VXAB01008624.1:0-90306 GCA_013399175.1 Odontophorus gujanensis | reverse complement strand
CCCCCCCCTTGGTCTGTTTTTAAAGCAGCTCATTTCTTTGCTGTGCCAGCTCCCAGATGTGAGTTGCACTTTTCTGCCTCCTTTCTCAGCTGATCTGATCTCCTCATTTCCTCCTTGCTAATCGCAGCCTTCCCCAGCTTTGGTTATGCTGCCCCCCTGCTCCAGACCTTAGTCATGCTCAGAGTGTTTATAAATCTGAATGCAGCCTCAAATATAAAGCTTTGCTGTCCCTGAGTTTCGTTAGCGTGCTCAATCTCTGCTGAGGGCGAAGAACTCAAGGAATTTCAAACTGCTTTGCTTTTCTAAAACTTTATTTAGTGTAGTGGACTTGTGTATATGTAACTACGAGTACAGAGCTGCCTTAATTTTGCAGTGTGCTGTACAGTAACTTGTAGGAGCCACAAAGAGTGTGTGGGAGAGAAGTTTAACACAAATGTTGCCAGGTGAAGGAGTTCTTTGGTTGGTTCTTTTTCTTTTTTTCTTTTTTCTTACCTTCCTTCTAGGAAATACACACCTAGTAGTCCTGGATGGAGGCTGTTAATAGGCAGCCTTACAGTGTATTATCTCAGCTTACCTATTGCCTGAAGAAATGAAGCCCTTACGTCTGCTGGGAACTTGCCAGGGAATAGGACAGCTAGTGGCACATGTGTGCAGTTACAAATGTAACGCCTACTGTCTTTATTATTATTCTAATGCAACCCAAACCCTCTATTTTCAAATGCCTATCCCATAGAGTCTGATGATTTCGAGTTTGGAAACGATAGTGACCAACTTTTCCCATCATGTACATCCCAGAAAAACCTATAACAGCATATATAGTACGTGGAAGCAATTTGGAAAGCATATTGCAGTTCAGAAGAGAACATGGTGAAAAGAAAAGTTGGGGGAAAAGAATTTGAATGTGGTTGAGGGAGGAAGCTAGTTAGCATTATTAAAATAGTTTGTAATGAGTGGGGTGTGTAGTAACGTCTTTTATTTTTTTTTTTCTGATTTCTCTTAGCACATAAAAAGCTGCAGCCCGTATGAAGAGGGGAATTATTAGCTAAAAGATAGCCATCAGATTTCGGAAGATAAATGAAAGGTGGATCTGAACCTTGAAATTGTCAGCTCAGCAGGAGCTTGCAAAGGCAGAGTGGTGAAAGGAGGGTCTGCCGCAGAACTCCCAAGAAGATTGAAATGGATTGTGCAATTCTGGAAGGGGACAAGAAACGGGCAATACAAAGGTGCTAAACATTAACAGTTATAACACAACACTGGTCAAGTGCTTCACCTCTACCTCCAACACTCAGCAATACATAGAGATGTTCCATGTTAAGACCACTTTGTTAGCTGGATTAATTAGAAGTATTTTCTGACAGTATTTGGAATCTCGTGTGTATCATCTGGAGGAGCACTCCTTGCAGTACCTGCTTTGTTTTTAAGGTCTTTTTTTTTTTTTTTTTTTTTTTTTTTTAAANTTTTTTTTTTTTTCTTTGAAAACACACCATATGGGTAAATAAATCCCTTTCCTAAGTACCTGTCTGAAACATGAACTGAATACATGACCATTGTAAAACTCATCCCTTCACAACATTTTAAAAATAAAACTAAACTAAAACTTTTTTGATTGCAAACTTTTCTCTAGTCTACAGCTACTTTCCCACAGCAGGAAAGGAGCTGTAGTGTCTTGTTGGAGAGCGTGTTATAGGAATGTACTCTCTGGGACTCACAAAAGCATCTGCCCTCCAGGATTTTTTTCCCATAATGTGCCTGAAATATTGCTGCATACCATACAGTCATAAGACCGTATTTATTCCATCCTTTTTGTCACCGTCTTCCTTCCACCTTTCTGGAAGCTTGCCCCATTGGCAGTCTGCAGCTGTTGAAGGCAAAGTCTTGCATATGTTTTTCTCCCATCACTTAATGTAGGTTTGGAAATTGGGGAAGCAAAGTCTTAACTATGTTGCTTTTAAAACAAAGCAAAATTCTGTGCTGGTGTCTTGGACTTTGGAGAACAAATGTGACACATCTTTCATCACAGACCACTCAGTATTGATACTGGTGAATGCTTACTGTGATCAGCTGTGTCTGGCAGAATGTGAAGGAATGTGCTTATGCCTGTGTGTTTGAGAGGTGGAGGCAGAGCAGGGCAACAGGTATGCGTCTCACAACCTGCTTCTTTGCAGGAACCCTATCCCATCAGAGCTATACGTGACCTGCCGTACACTTACATGATGTAGAACAACCTCCTTGTGCTGCTGGGAGCCTTCCTGGCTTAGTTGCCCTGCCTATAATGAGCCAATTATCTAATGATTAATGGTAAAGCTGTTTGGTGGCCATGTGCTGATGACATATCATCAGGCTGATAGGAGCTGCCAGATTAGTTTGCTGTTGGTGCAGCTCCAGGGTAGACGCTGTGTGGACTTTGGGGAACTTCTGCCTTTGTTACTTGAAACTTGTAGCTGCTGCCAATCACCTGATTCCAAAAATCACTCTCCAGGTGACTACCCTGGATGCTAACTGCTTGGCTTCATTTTCCCTGATGGCTTTCAGTGGTCTAGGTCTGAATTGTGCACTATTTTTTTTAAATTATTCACTAATCTGACCTCAAAACTCAGAATTCTTATGATTTCACGTGTGCCCCCCAAAATATGCAGCATGACAAACTGAATGCACCGCTCAGTGCACTGAATGGGAAACAGGAACAAATGCAGAGCTGTGTCCTTGTCTTGTTAACGAGGATGCTCTCTTAACAAAACAGCAGGCAAGCAAACACTGTTTATTCTGCGTAAGCAGAGTAAGCTGGTTATGTATATGCTAGTGTCACGGCTTCGGTGAAGCTGGTATGGAGGAACCAAATCAAATTTACCTTCAGTACCTGAGCTGGTCAGGTTCTGAAAGGCTCACTGATGGCAGCTTGTTGTGGACAGCTGACCAGTTTGGAGTGAGATCTGCTTTGTTGCTTCAATTTTTCCCTTGTTCTGTGTTCTCTTAAGTCATTCACATACACATGACAATTGAGTATCACCTGAGACTTAAAGCAGCAGAACTCATTGTATCTCTCAGAATGCATGTGTTGTTTTTTACCCTGAGTATTTTGCATCTTCAGTTACTCTTTCCTAAGGCTTTTGTGTTTTATCTCATAAGGTTTTGTGATACGATCATCCAACATCAGAGCTATAGCTGTAGTAGCAAGGCCATCTTGACTAAATGTAAGTGACACTTCATTTAATGTAAAGTTACAGTAATCTGTGAAGTTCTTTTATTTTCAGATAGAGCAGTGGTTCCTTGACTGTAAGGTTCTTGGAGGATTTGCTGCTGCTTGGAAATTGCACACACTTTCTTAGTTTTCACCTTTCCTTGGGGCTGGGATAAAAGAAGCAGAGGACACAGGGTAGACATGATCAAAGCTTTAATTGAAATAGCACCAATAAATGATACATCCAAGGTTGTATTCCAAAAACAAAACAACAAAAACAGGAAAAAAAACCACAAAACAGACAAATAACTGGCAATGCTAAACCTTGTCACAGTTTTCAGCCCCAGTCAGTGTTGCTCAGGCTGTGTGAGTAAGAGCAGGACTGGGCTTCAGTGTTCTTTGGGCTGCTGCATAGTTAACACATGACCTCAGGGTGTGACACAGGTACTGGGAAGACCACTTTTCCTCTCAGTCACTTTATGTTAGTCATGAGTTGTCTGTTTGTCCCAAATGTAAATTTTCCAACAATCATCGTATGTCTTGTCCTATTGCAGCCTCTCATATTTGAGCTTGTGTTGGTAAGATGGGTATTGGTTTTTTTTCCCTTCATTTCCACCAGGCAAAAATTGTGCAGGAGTAGAGGGTTTCTCCAAGCCCAAGGGATGAATCACTGATTGGATTATTGTAGTCCTATGTTTTCTGACTTATTGTTCATGCTTTTTTTATAGCCTTTTTATTTAAAATCTGTTCCTGCCTTCTAGTACCCTGTTAATTTCTCCAGTGGGGCCAGTTCCTTTGTGCTGTCTGCCTAGCAGACCTTCAAATGAAGTTACTGAACTCTTCCATGAGTTTTACATTTTCAGCTTAAATGATGAGCACAGTACAAAGTAGTGTGAGCAGTGGCTGTTTTTTTTCTGTGCTGTTCCAGTTCTGACCTTCCCTCTCTGGCTGAACGGTGCAAGATTATGTTGTATGGTGATAAACGTGAGTGGAGTTTATCTTCGGTTCACCAGTTTCCTTGTGAATTCCACCTTGCAGACCAAGCAACTTCCTTAATTGACAGAGTACTGAAACTGCTGAATAATATATTGTATTATGTTTGAAGGTAGATGACTGTCTGAAAGAGTAAAGCTTTTAACTTTCTGTCTTACCTAGTTGTGTTCTGCAGCTTAATTGTGATGTTGAAATTGTACATCCTGAAGTACGCAGGTTTAGAAAAATGTTCTGAAATGTAAGTGTGTAAAACAGTTTTGGGGGTGGTCTGAGCCAGGCAGACCTGCACCAGCAAATCTGAGATTTCCATCAGTTGATTTTGGTAGAAGCTGTTATAAAGCATAGAATTGATGGTCACCTGGTGACTGTGATTATGCTGGAAGAGTCAAAGTGATGTTTTTAAGAGAGCCATGTGTTACAGGGTTCTGTTCTTTGAAGGCATTGACAAGAATTAAAGATGCTGCGGTTTGAAACTGTATTGAAGGCTTTTTGAGGAAGCTGAGGAGCTGTAATGTAAGAGGGAATGCCTGTAGGTCTTTGCACAGATAAATGACAGATTAAAAGGTGAGATCAAAGGGTAGAAGTGAAAAGAAAACTCTCAATCAAAGGTGTATCCCAATTACATTCCACAGAGATCTATGCTGTTCCTTGCATTCATAAATGATATGAGTAAGGGATGAACAAATGGGTTAGCATGTTTGCTGTGAAGAAAGGAAACAGCTGTAAAGAACAGTGGCAGGATGCTGAAAGACTGCAACAAAACGAGATCTGAAATTCAGTATAGATAAATGAGGATAATTGAGGAGCACATACGTGATTCTGAGTTTGATCTCAGTAGTACCACAGAGATGTAAGACCTGGGGATGATTCTGAACGACCGACTCATTGATCAACAAAGCACAACTCAAATGATAGGGGACGTTAGGAAAGAGATGGACAGTAAAGGGGAGAATATCATTATGACAGTGTATAAATCCATGGTTCAAATGTATCCTGAATGCTGTGTTCACTTCTGCTACCTTGATCTCAGAAAGGATTTATTAGAACTGAGAGAGGCTCAGAGAAGGACAGTGGGGTTGGTGAGATGCATGGGGTTGCTTTCAAATAAAGAATGCTTCTGGAAGTTGGGTTTTTGGTTTGGGAAAGCAATGACTTCAGGACAGTATCATAAAAATTTGCAAGATCAGACACCTGCAGAGGAAGGGAGAGTACTGGCTACTACCTTTAGAACAAGAACATTCCAAGCTAAGAGAGAAGGCCACTTCCAAGCCTTTGAAAATAAGAGGATCTCCATAAAATTGGTAGTAGAGAGACAGTGTACTAAAAGTTGCTAAATTAACAGAAACAATTCAGGAAGTCCTTTACATCAAGGTAGCTGGAATTCAGAGGAGTATTGGTGGGGGATACCACACTTTCATTACCTGTTTTGGCTATTACTAGAGACAGAACACTGGAGAAGATGTACTGTTAATTTGGCTCACACACGTTAACATATGTCTTTTTAAGAGATCTGAGTGTCTTGTTTTACTCTTGGGACAAAGGCAAATAACGGTACTTATGGACATGAATTAATTCTTAATTGTATTAGTGTAGGGTCTCATAGCTACTATTTGGGTATGTGTTTGTGTTTACTTGTACGTATTGCAGGATTAGCTTCTAATTAGAGTTTATTGTAAAAAATGCCATGGTCCTATATGCAGATTGTGTAGCAACCCAGGTTTGTTGTCATCAGTTTAAGAATGAATGCAGATTGTCCCTGGTAGGTTTTAGTGGTGGTGTTTTATGTTTTTATTTTTAACTCTAAAATATATGAAGACACTTTTACATGTTTTAAACATTCTAAAAGCAATTACAACACTGACATTGTTTGCATCACCACCTTTCCAAAGTTTTTAGAAAAATCTCTATGCAGTGTTATAGAAATTCTTAAAGCATATGAAAACATGAGCATCAGGTAGGTTATCTCTAGGCAGTTCTTGCTTTCCTTGATTTCTTATATAATCAGGAATCCTTTGGAATATTTAGGAACCAAAACAAAGCTCTCAAGACTCAAAGAGGATGTGTAATTTAAAATATGGAAGCCCACACAGAGTTCCCAGATAGTGTTGTGATAGGTTCTTTTTGTTTTGAAATTACTATTAAGTCATGATAAAATAAACTTTGGTAAATTCATGTTCTAGTTTTCCAGAAACTTAAGGAAAAAAAAAAAAGGAAAAGGCAAACACAACAGGATTTTATGTAATACTCTTTCTAGTGTTGCATATTATAAGAATGAGTTATTTTGTAAAATTAAGAAACGAGTTCTCATTTCATTACTGTAGTACAGCTTTGAAGAGTTGCAGCTAATTTTATAATCAAGAAAAAAAAAATGTTGTATGTAGTACTCATATCTAGATAAATACTCACCATCATGTAATTGCCATTATCCCAAGCAACTTAGAGAGTTTTTTCCCCAAGTTTGCTTTATTAAGTTTAAAATACTAAAGGAGATATTTTTAAAAGTACATACATTTATCAGATGTTTACTGGTGAGATATGTGTGTTTACTACTAGAAAAAAAAAAAAAGAATAGTATGGGGAATTTGTTCCCCTTGCTTATTCACCTTTCTCACCAATTTTAAAGGATGTGGATATTTTTCTGCAATCTTATGCAGTTTCAGAAAGTTTCTCTGCTTTGTGTGAATGTGTTTCGAGGGAAAAAAAAAAGAATTTATTAAAGTTTTGAATTGATAAAATATCTCATTTCTTATATTTTCCTGCCTTTTATGTCATACTCTTTTTGGCATAATCATTATTGCATATACTAGGCGTACGTGATATTAGTGATAGGACAAGGGGGAATGGTTTTAAACTCAAGGAGGGGAGAATTGGTTTAGATGTTGGGGAAATTTTTCACTGAGAGGATGGCAAGGCAGTGGCACAGACTGCCCAGAGAAGCTGTGGATGCCCCATCCCTGGAGGTGTTCAAGGCCAGGCTGAATGGGGTCCAGGGCAGCCTGAGCTGGTGCTTGATCTAGCAGTTGGCAACCCTGCCTATGGCAGGGCTGTTGGAACTCAGTGATCAAGGTATCTTCCAACCCAAGCCATTCTAAGAAAGGAGAGTTTTAGGTTGGATGTTTGGAGGAAGTTCTTCACTCAGAGGGTGGTGATGCACTGGAACAGGTTGCCCAGAGAGGTTGTGGATGCCCCATCCCTGAAGGCATTGCAGGCAAGGCTGGATGTGGCTCTGGGCAGCCTGCTCTGGTGGGTGGTGGCCCTGCCCATGGCAGGAGGGCTGAAACTAGAGGATCTTTGAGGTCTTTTTCAACCCAGGCCATT
Source organism: Odontophorus gujanensis (assembly GCA_013399175.1). Lineage (NCBI taxonomy): Eukaryota > Metazoa > Chordata > Aves > Galliformes > Odontophoridae > Odontophorus > Odontophorus gujanensis. Next base: position 82,817 of record VXAB01008624.1, on the reverse strand, counting down.
CTGTGATTCTGTGATAGGCATTAGCAATGTGCTGTCCCTAACAATAGGCTAAAGCGGTTGCCTCACGTTAGTTTCAGTGCTTATGTTAATTTGTTATGTTTTAGCTGTTAGACTGTTTCCCCCAAGGGTGAAGTCCTATGCATTATTATTTTAAGTCACTCTTATGTTTATACCGAAGATCACTGGATAGATAGTTCTGTTGTTTTGGCCACACCATTCCATTCTCTTGCAGTAGCTTTTCTCCTGCTGTGTGCTTGGATTTTGTTTTGTCTTCCTGCAGCCTGTGTGTGCACTTGCTGCCATGGTTCTTCAGCTATCCCTGCACAGGGTAGACGAGAACACGAATCCATGCAAAAAGATTCTTCTGAAATTGGCTCCCAGATAATAAGGGAAAGCCCTGAAGTTCAAGATAAGATAAATACAGCCTCATGTTAAAAAAAAAAAAAAAAAAAAAAAAAGAAGAAGAAAAAAAAACCCCCTCAAAACATTATTTGTTCTTTTGTGATGTTTGTGTATGTACATGTGCTCCCCTTACATGACATGATTCTTTAAAGTTGTGCCAGTGCCTACATCTCTGAACAGCTATTTACAATATCTGTTATCTAGAACTGTAACAGGCCAAGTAGCCACCCACCTCTCAGTGCCATCTCATCACCCTCCATGTGTGTTCCTTGGTCTTCTCACAAGTTTCTTTAGGCTTGTGAGAGAAGGGCAACTTGAAAAACCTCAACCAGTTCTGTGCCAGTACAAGATAACGTACCTGGTGGCTCTCTTCCTCTCACTGCCATCCTGCACGATGGCCAAAGGCAGTGCTCGGGGTTTGAAATCTGTCCCTCCTGCTGTTTGGCAGTGCCATGCTTATAGACAGTTGTGCCAAGTGTCTTCTTTGCTTTGGGGTGAAACATGTGTGTACTTGTTGCTTGCTATTCAAAACTCTTCCAAATTATGCTGTAAAGCAGACAGAAAATTAAATGAAGTGTAACCTTGTGGAACTGCAGGCACAAACCCTCCTGGCCTAGGTAGGTGCCCTGGTTAAATCAACTTCTGGTTATCAATCTCACAAGTGGAAACTGGGGAGAATCGACAGCTTGCTACCCAAGACAAGATTGTCCTTAACACCAGTGGCAAAGGTGACCAGGCTTTTTCCAGCTGAGATCTTCCCGTACTGTATCTCTGGTATCTCTGGAAGACCCGGATTGGAAGCTAGACCTTCTGCAGCTACTTTGAGGTGTTTCTCCTGCTGCAAAACTCCAGCATTTTTCTACAAAGTCAGATGGACTGAAACCTGCCACTTGCCCCACAGTCAGTACAAGCCTGCAATCGGCATGGTGGTCCTTGATGATCCAGGGGGGATGCCTGAAGGCTGCAGGTTCCAGCATGCTGTCCTGGAGCAGCGTGAGTACTTTGCCAGCCCCTTCCAGTAACTGATCTAACAGAGAAATTGGAAGGAAAAACGGTTAAATCCACACCTCTGCAAACTGAACTGACTACTGACAGAGCAAGGAAGGTGGGAGCAGGCTAAGTGGTGTGTCTTCCTCAATTGCCTTAGCCCAGTGGTAGATTTATTCATCTCCAGGAGTCCTGATGACATTTATGCAATTTGGATGGCCCTGGTTAACACATGCAGACCTCGTGCAGAGTTTTATGGTTCAGTTCTGCTGCACTGAAGTGAAGGTGTTGCCCGTCTGCCATCTTAGTTCTTCTGTGCCAAAGGAAGTGGCTACATTGACTGTTTCTTGAGGTTTCTTCCAGGTCTGCTGCCCTTGCTGTCCCTGACCACTGCTATCAACCTGGCAGCTCAGTGTGCTAGACTTGGTTTCCTCAGTCAGTATTTTTGCTCCTCCACAGCTACATATTATTCCCCTGATATACAAAAAAAAAAAGACAAACAGTGGCTACTTACACTCAAGTAGTTGTAGTTCTTCCATACAGGTTTTCCACAGAGACACCAAAAGGGATCTTTCGTCCTTCACTTGGAAAGAATCTTTACTTCTTGGTGGCAAATCTGGGAGAGGTTAGATGGGGCCATCCTTGGTTTTCTTAGCTGCAGCTGCTTTTTTTTTTCCTTGTCTGCACATGTTTATCCTCCATCTTCCCAAACTAAGCTGTCAATGTTTCAGCTCTCCTGTCCTCTCACCGTGCTCCCAGCTAGGCCATCAACCTCCCCCTATGTATTTCCATCTCACACTAGGTGTAGTAGTGATGGGCATGGCACAGTTTGGAAGTCCTTTCCCTTATGCTACTCTTAGTAGCAGTCTTGAGGTTTCACAGGCCCAGTCTGGATGGATGTTAGTGCCTTCAGAGAGCTTGGTCTTGTTCATGTTAATTCATGTTCACCTGGGATCTGTGTGGACAGCCCTTCTTAAAGAATCACACTATCCATAGGGTAAGTAACCCCTGACATTCCTCCCTCGTTCAGTTCAGCGTTTCAAGTACATCTGGCATTTACTTTCCTTATTTACTTGTTCCAGTTGCTCCATTTTCACCTGCTTTGATAGACTTCCCATGCCCCTGATGACCTGTCCCTGTGGCCATCTACTTTTTGCTAGAGCCCCTTCACATGTGAAAATTCAACGCAATAATCATTTAAGAGTCAAGGGGGCATTAAATTATTGTAGACAGAATTTTTATTTTTATTTTTTAATCTGGAAGTAGTCTGTAAATACCAATAGTGAATGGACTAAGTCCCTTAGGACATAGTTCATTAAATTTTTGTGGCTGTCTGAAATGTTGTCTGCTTATTATGAACTACTATCATGGAAAATTTTGGATATTGATGCTCTTCCTTTCTGCTGTGACAGAGTGGGAGATGTTGAGGTAGGCATCATAGGGTAACTAGCTTGTAGTAGTCCTGCTGGGAGACTGCCCAAATAGTCAGAAAGTCCCACATAAATGCCCTTCAGCTGCCAGGAAGCTTCGGTGGGTTACAGTGAAGCATTTTCACCTTTGATAGATATTCAAGCACACTGTTTCTCTTACATCCATGACTACCATCAGAGGAAGTTGGGGCAGTGCAAAGCTAAACTTGGTACCCAAAAAGATAACTTGAGTGGAGAGAGTGGAAAAGGGGATGGGAAAATTGTACAGGGGGCAGTGTTGCATGATACTGTGGTTCATACCAGATACATTCAGCCTGATGCAATGCTAAGTGTACGTGTGCTATACAGGGCTTCTCCCTTGCATACCTGGATGAGTTGGAGGGGGTAAGCCTATCCCTTAGAATGACATGTTGAGCACGTTTCCGTTGCATTCCTGTAACATCTAGGAGGCCTTCTAGCAGGAAAAGGGAGATGTACTGCAATTTTATAAAAGGGTAGTGGCAGGGAAAAGGGAGATGGAAGGGAAATTCCAGAAAGGCCCTCTGGATTTGCTCAGGCACACCTAGGCTTGCCCTCTATTGGGATTTACCTGTAGCATGTACATCATTGAGGTGCTTTATTATTTTTTAAAATTAATTTTATTTTCCTTTGCAGGTCACCTAATTAAGCTGCTATTTCCTGTATAATTAAGCAGAATGAAGGCATTAGGTTCTAGTAGAGTTGGGCCTAATCCAGAAATCTTCTCTTATTCAGTCTTTTCTAAGTAAGAAACTCAAGTCTGGGCCCAGCGTTTTACATGTTTTGCTGTTATTTCTAAATTATTTGTGGTCTGTGGATTTTTTGTTTTTAACTTTATCGAAAACTCCTTTGCTTTTGTCTAATTTTATCTCTTTGTATCACTGTCCAGCATAGCGTTAGTTGAAATGATGTAAGTATATTGGAAATTGAAGTGCATAATTGCTACTGATAATGCAAGAGCAATTGATTCATACAGTTTATAATTAACAGTACATAATGTTCTGTGCATGGATTGGTTCTATCCCTTTTAACTTTTCCTTTCTGATTCTTTCCAACTCCCAGTCTTGTCACATTCTAGCCTTTCTAAATATCCTGGTTTAGCTAGAGTCTAGTCCGTTCTTCCTTTTCTTTTTCAGACCAGTAAAAATGGGAAGTACTGGATTCTGGTTTCCTCCAAGAAGAGTCAGCGGAACTGGTTAAGACCAAAATCTGAGGACTTTAGTGGGCAAACATCAGGTGTGCACTGAGCAGAAGCTACTTTATTCCTGCTTTAAGTATATGTTTCTTTAAAAATAGTATTTTATATGAGCTTTTGTGTAATATGTTATATTTGATACTGCATATAATCATTCATCCTGCAGTTGTGAAAGCACCAATGAGGATTTTAAGTGATAATTATGTTGAGGCACAAACAGGCAATATTACTCATAAAATTCTTTCAGCTGGTCTTTGGAAAGTGTAATATTTGAGGATCAGTGTTTTTTTTAACTTGTATCTCCATTGCTCAGTCTATATATCCACAAGAAAAAAAAGTGATTATTTACTATTCAGAAATCAATACTGAAGTTCTTAATTGCCTCATCTGTTGAGAAATGATACTGAGATAAAGAGTGCTTACATGTTCTTTTAATAAAACGCTGTCATTGCCAAAGATTGAATCCATACTATATTTGTTCTAATAATGCATTTTTAAGGACACTTAAACACAGTTCAAAATCAGCTTAATTAGTTTTGGTCATAGAGAAACAAAACTTGAATTCTTCATTCATACAAATGTGCTGAGTTACGTCTGGTACAGCAACTAAGTTACCTGAGGTTTTGGAGAAGGTGAAAGTAACATAATATTGGCCTGAATATAGGATGGCCTCAAGCCTGGGATGTGATCCTTGCAGATAAAACAGGAGTGAGAAGTTGTCAGCGCTGTTTATATTAGCAGTCAAACTTCATATACTGTTCTACAACAAGCATGGCTTTGCATCAGACCCTGCATGTCACCTTTTGCATGATCTAATAATATCCTGAGTCTCTCCAGCTTGATGCACGTTCAGCTTTCCCTCACCTCAGCATTACCACATTACCCCGCTGTCTTGTGCTTGGATATTCCTATCCCTATACAGTGTTCCCCACAACTGTCAGTGCCCCACTTCTCAAAATTTTGTCCACTCTCTCCTCTTTTCACCTTGCAGCTAACCTTCCCTGCATCCCATAAGTCCTGCCTGCTTCTTCACTTGTCGCCTGTTGAGTATGGGGGCTGCTTGCTGCTATGTATCAGCGTGGTCAAATTAATCATGATCCCCTATAGCATGCAGTAGAGGTAGTTCCTTTCACTATTTGCACTACTGCTACCTGCCCTTCCTCAGGCTAGGTGGGGATTTTGCAAAGGAGTGGTGGCCCACATCAAGGCAGCAGATGCTTCAGGACATTCCTGGAGATGCTGCTGTGCAGTGAGGACACGTAGGTGCCCATAGGACGTGAAAACACTATATATAAGCATAGAGTGTGCTGGTATCTTTTTCTTCCCCAGAACTTCATTTGTCAGGAGGACTAGATGATCTCTAGAGGTTGCTTACAGCCCCTACAATTCTGTGGTTCTATGAAAATGACTAGAACAAGTTTCATTCTATCTTCAGGCCAATGTACTTAGAAGACCAGAGCATTTGTTTATGGGAAGGCACAATAAATTTTATTACCAGATCAGGATTAAAGTGTATATTGAAAAATCTTTCAACCTACAAATTCATCATGTGAATTAGATTCTCTTCTTAATTACATTAGCAACTCCATTGAAGTCTTTGGAATTGGTCTTCATTTACTTTTGATGCAGAAGTAGTTTGACCTCAAGCCTCCAAACAATTTTTCAAAAGTCTTCAATTTTTTTTCACTTATAAGCTAGAAAGTCACTTATGAAACTGAAATTAAGCTGATTATTTGAAGACCTCTGCACATTCCCATTCATGGAATTGTTGTCCCCAGACTTCATCCCATGAGTGGGAATGAGTCAGAGGCAAATCTGAATAAGAGTCCTTAAAGAAATACCTTTACTGTTGCTGGGTATCTTTAAAGAGGTTAGCGGTTCCATGTGAATCTGGGGGGAGGAAAGGTGGTCTTACAAAACTTCTTGCTTTAGGAGTGCAGTACAGCTTAATCTGCTGTTAAAAGACTATAGGATTGAAAGGCAGCAAATTTCCATCTTGGACTGCCGGTGTTTCTTCCCTTTAACAAAGATGAGGGAGAGGTTACGGGTAGGAGGGAGGAAGAGGCATAGACAAAGATGTTACTCTGTATATGCGTTTCAAATGGAAATCTCAAATCTGAGGCATTCGTAAAAATGCACATGCAGATATTAAAAAGGCACATTCCTTTCTGTACCTCCCTGCTGCCACAGCCTTCCTGTCCTATGATGGCCTGAGGAAAACACAGGCCTTCCTTCCACCTCTCTGGGCTGTGGCAGGGACCTCGAAGCCTACCAGGCCTCCCCTGCTGCCAGCTGGGATGAGTTTGCTTTGCTTACTGGGGAGATGGCACGAGGCCGGAGCAGCTGCTGCCTGGTGCTCCCTGCCTGACTCCTGGCTGCTCTGCTCCACCTGTCCCAGCAGCTGCTGGCTTCTCTGGCCTCACTGCAAGCGGACATGGGGACAGCCGGCCACCAAGCCCCCAGCTTGGCCTCTGCCCCCAGCCTTGTTGCCGTCTGGCCCAGTCCGGCCTGTTCTTGCACAGCTGTGCTGGTGGAGGCCGGGCTGGATGGCAGCTGCAGGGCTGTGACACCAGGGTGGGAGAAATTGCCAGTGTTGTGGGAGGAAGGCCCAATGTGGGGCCTTTCAGCCCTTCCCACTGCTTGCGTTGATGTGGCCCTCCTGCCGCCCTCCTCTTTGCCCGTGCCACTGCAGACCTCGCATTTGGCCCTTCACACCATGGATAGAGCTGGTTGGGGTATCTAAAGTAGCAATTGCGCTCCGATGATTTTGTCAGTGACTTCTGACAGTGGAGGACTGTTGAGTGCCCTGTAGTCGCAGGCACCCAGTTGCTACTATACATTACCAGATCACAACGTTAAAGTCGTCCCTGCCCACAGATCAGATGTGAGCATCACACACCTCCTGTAGTGAAAGCTGCTGGTTTCCTTCACAGTTTGCAGTACATCAGAAGGGGCTAGGTTCCTCCTGGAGGTCCAGAAGGCTTCGTCCCTAGCTAACCTCAACCTCAGCACTTAAAACCTTTACACCTTGAAGGGTAGTGTGAGGAAAATGCAGGTTTCCCATGCTGAGCTGATAAAAAGCCTAATCCGTGAAGTTTCTGTTACTGACGCATCACATCTCTGTTAGCAGAGGACAGTTTCGCTTGGCATTAGAAATTAATTGGAAATGTTTGCATTTTGCTAGAATAGACACATAAACAGTAACCAGAATTAGCTGGTGTGCCAGAGAGTGTGAGCTTTGCACCCCCCAAACTGCCAAAAAGCTGCTTTTCATGTAGATTTCCAAACTCCCAGTTGCATTTCAAGATGTACAGATTTTCATTTTGATAACCGTGTATGTGCATGTGTGCGTGCATGTGTGTGTATGTCTGTACAAACACCACAGGCACAACTTTTAATTCCTTTGAAACCTGAAGCTGCCAAAAGCCGTCTTCATACGTTCTGAAGTGAGTTCTTTGTCTGATGCCTCCTGAAACCTGACAGAAACTTTGCTGTTCTCCATCAGTGCCTGAGGGAAAGGTTGTGAGGTGTAATTTCAGGGCATATGTGGATCTGTTCATCCTGAGCAATGCATTATAAGAGTTGCAGCAAATAGTGTAAAGAAACCTACAGGTATTACATTAGACCAGCTGAACCTAATTTTATTTTTAACTTTTATTCAGAAGCATCACATAGCAAGTAAACTTCAGAATTTAAGTTTAGTTACAAACTAGTTGTTTCTTATTTTTTTTTTCCAGTCCCCTTTTGCTTTCTTTTACGACCACATGAAACTTGAGAAGCCATCTAAAGCTAAATCATTTAGTGGAGTTGGGCAATTCCCAAGTGTCCAACAAGAAGGCCTGGTTTAGGCTGCGATGGCCACTGTCATTCCTGGTGATTTGTCAGAAGTAAGAGATACCCAGAAAGTCCCTTCAGGGAAACGTAAGCGTGGTGAAACCAAACCAAGAAAAAACTTTCCTTGCCAACTGTGTGACAAGGCCTTTAACAGTGTTGAGAAATTAAAGGTTCACTCATACTCTCACACAGGAGAGAGGCCCTACAAGTGCACACAACAAGACTGCACCAAGGCCTTTGTTTCTAAGTACAAATTACTAAGGTATTAAACTCTATTTATCTTTCAGATTATATTATCTATTTTATGTTGGCCGTGTTAAGCCGTGTAAAAGTATATATTTGTGTACGCCTTCAGCTGATTGCAGAGAGGATGTGTTAATTAAAAGTAGCCATTGGATTGTTTCTAGAAATCTAAATTGCATAAGTTTGCAAGCTATTGTCTTTGATTTTGTTTCTTAATTTGTTTTCTGTTTTTGTTTTCTGTTTGTTTGTTTTCTTAATGAGAATAGAATTTTCATTTGTATAAGGAATTGTCACAAGAAAAGAGTATGGACTGAAAATTTTTGGCTATGGACTTTTACACAAGTACTTTCATACTTGCCCTGTTACAGTAGCTAAAACCCACCAAAACTAAAGTGTCGATTTAAGAGAAATGGCTCGTGTTTTGCTATATTTTAATTTGTCAAACTGTCTTTGTAGTGTCATGCTTTCAGTTAAAAGGTTCTGCTGAAAAGCAACCTTAGTGTAGTATTTAGCTGCCATTAAAAAATGAGCACGTGTGTTTTTTGATCAAAATAATTACTTACAGAATATATCTGTGTTTAAAGGCATATGGCTACTCATTCTCCTGAGAAAACCCACAAGTGTAATTATTGTGAGAAAATGTTTCACCGAAAAGATCACCTAAAGAATCACCTACATACACACAATCCCAACAAAGAGGCCTTTAAGTGTGAAGAATGTGGAAAGAACTACAATACCAAGCTTGGGTTCAAACGTCACCTGGCTTTGCATGCTGCAACAAGCGGTGACCTCACCTGTAAGGTATGTTTGCAGACTTTTGAAAGCACAGGAGTGCTGCTGGAGCACCTAAAAACTCATGCAGGCAAGTCATCGGGTGGAGTGAAGGAGAAAAAACACCAGTGTGAACACTGTGATCGTCGGTTCTACACCCGAAAGGATGTCCGTAGACACATGGTAGTGCACACTGGAAGAAAGGACTTCCTCTGTCAGTACTGTGCACAGAGATTTGGGCGGAAGGATCACCTAACGCGCCACATGAAGAAAAGTCACAACCAAGAACTTTTGAAGGTCAAAACAGAGCCAATGGACCTTCTAGATCCCTTTACCTGCAACGTTTCTGTGCCTATCAAGGATGAGCTGCTTCCAGTGATGTCGTTACCTTCCAGTGAACTGACATCAAAGCCATTTACAAACACTTTGCAATTAAATCTCTACAACACTCAGATTCAGTCCATGCAGAGTTCTGCATCTGCACACCAAATGGTTGCCACCTCGTTACCATTGGGAATGCCTTGTCCAATAGATATGGAGTCTGTCCACCCTTCGCACCAGCTATCGTTGAAATATCCGCTCAGTTCTACCTCATACGCAGTTTCTATGCCTGAAAAAGAACAGCCTTTGAAAGGGGAAATTGAAAGTTACTTAATGGAGTTGCAAAGTGGTATGCCTTCTTCATCCCAGGATTCTCAAGCATCTTCATCAAAGCTAGGGCTGGATCCACAAGTAGGGCCGCTAGATGATGGGTCTGGGGAGGTTTCCCTTTCCAAGAGCTCCGTTCCTATTAGCGAACCTCTAAACACCCCGTCATTGGACTTTTCTCAGCTGTTCAACTTCATACCCGTCAACGGCCCTCCCTATAATCCTTCTGTTTCAGTGGGAAACCTCGGAATGAGTTACACGCAGGAGGAGGCACATTCTTCAATGACTCAACTTCCACCACAGACACAGGATCCACAAGATCCTAGCAATAGTATAGGTCTTGGGTCTCTGCACTCATTGTCAGCAGCTTTCACGAGCAGTCTAAGCACAACCACCACCCTACCACGATTTCATCAAGCTTTCCAATAGGATGTACAAAGCTGGCTTGTTACTGTCTATTTGTAGAAATGCCTTAGGTGACCATTTTTAACTTAGTGCCTACTATAAGACGTTATAAATTCTCTGCTTTTGTACAGTACCGATCTCATGAAGCCAGTAAGAATTTTAAATTAACTTTTTAAAAATGTTTTGAAAGTGTTTATTCTCAGCTGTGTTTACTTTGTTGTTTTTTTTTTCCTAAAAAAAAACAAAAGGTCTCATTGTATTGTTTTCATTTTCACTGCCAATTGACACATTTATAATGTCCACTAGAAAGTCATCCCAAGCAAACTTTCAACACGCATCCCTTTTTGAAAAGCCTTCTCAACCCTTACAGCCGCTCTGTTTTATTGATGTCAGTGGTGGAACTGCCATTTTTACCTTTTATACGTTACAGCATTTGCAAAGGATCCGGGTCAAACGTGTATCACAAAGGTTCCTGAGGACTGGGGGAATAAGTTTCTCCGGTCACTTTCCAAAACACAAAATCCTCTTCCCAAATGGTGACATCTGATCTGTTCTATAACGACAAATTTTAATTTTTAAATGAAGATAGAATTCAGATTTTTCTGAAAATTTGGATGTGTATATATAGAAGTCCATATATACACATGTACATATATATAACATTTTGACTTATATTGAAGTCATTATAAAAGGTGTTAAGAATTTTGCCATTTTCTGGCTTAAATTTTTGTGGCTTATTATGAATATTGGAAGAAAAAAAAATACAGTTTAATTTTCTAAAATCATGTCTGAACAGAACTTCAACAGAGAATCTCTGCTTGCCTAACTGACAAAAGTTTCAAGTTGAATTTGGAACTGTGTTGTGCTTTCATGACTCTGGTAGAGGAGAACAGGCAAATTTAATGGCTGATCTTGAAATATAAAAGTGTTGTAATTTAGTGATGCAGAATATTTTGTCGCAGTTTTTGTTCTAATTCTTAACTTGCTGTTTTTGCTCTTTAGTAGCATAGAAAGAGTACTGCATAGGAATCTTCCAGTAGTGTACTCACGTTTGTAGGCATCAGTCTTCTCCCAGCTGCCACCACCAAAGGGTGGATCAAGTCCAGCCAGAAAGCGTGTCTATTTTCAGTTCAATATTAGTGTGCAGTCAGAGAGTGAATGTAAATTTACAAATACCAGTTTTTTTCGTTTTTGTTTTCTTTTTTTAATTATTATTGGAATGAACTTTTCAGTTGTGTTACATGGTGTGTTATGTCCTCCTAAGCAACAAGTTAGATGTTAATCATACTTTCTACACCTGGGTACTTGGTTAGGGACTTTTTGCCCACTGCCAAGATTTAAAGACAGGACTCTTAGGAGTGAAGTAAAAGCATATTGCTTACACCACTTTTGCCTAATGCAATATTTTCTATTCCCCAACCCCTAATAACCAAAAGAGGAAAAAAGAAAAAAAAGAAAAAATAAAAAAAAAAAAAACAAAAACAAAAATGAAAACAAACCTGTGATGCATGAAAGCATGAGTTGCTGTAAATTCAACAACAACAACACGCTTTTCCTTGTCATTTTTGCACAAGGAATTAAAAAATAGAAATTGAGTACATTAGTATCTCTCAGACAATAATGAGGATTCATAGAAGGTTTTAAGTGGTTAAACTAAATATACTTCACAGAAACAAAAGTTGCTCCCATTTAAGGAGCTCGTGCTCCAGATGTTTTATCAGTAGCTCCTACTTTTTTTTTAATTCTAGGAGCAATATGCAGGTGTAGTTTTACTATTTTATACATATATGTATTTAAATTTTATTACTGAAAGATAACATTTTTATAAATGTGTTTGTGTTCCAAAGGCATTAAAATAAGGATGTATTAATAAGGAAAATACCTTTTGAAATTCTACAAACTGCTCCTAGATTTTGGGTTTAGGAGCTTGTTATCTCAAAGTGGGCTTTTAGCTCTGCTTCATGACTGCTTCCTCTGGTTTCTATGAAACAGATCGCTTGCTTACTTACATCTTTAGTTGAATGATTTGTTCAATATTGCTTTTTTATTTTATTTTATTTTATTTTTCTCATCACCTTTATAAAGAAAAACACAGGTGAACAGAGCACACGGTGAACGCCACAGGACGTATTTCTGGTTAAAAAATCAGCGACCGTGATGCGCATAGGGACAACTTGGCTTTCTTCTGAGTCTTTGCAGACAATTTGGGATGAAGATCAATGGCCTCCCTTCCTCTGGTGGGCTCTGTTTCATGTGAAGCAGAGCCCAGCAGCTCCCCCTGAGCAGAGGGCTGCCATGACGCTCAGCTCTGGCAGCAGCTGTGGAGTGGCTGGGCCGCGCTCTTCGTCCTGGCGATGATGCACATGGGCCTTGGGAGCTTCAGCTCTGTGAGCAGTTTTTGGATGGCCTGAAGGGAGCTCCGTGGTCGAGTGTCCCAAACAAGTTCAGATTCCTCCACCGCTGCCAGATGCTTCGCCAGACTCAGTTCGCTGAAGGGTCCTGATGTGGCACATCCAACACTCAGCACAAGGCAGTGCCACCTGCTTAGCGATCCCAGTTGCTGATTAGACTCGATTAAAAAAGCCCAACAAACACCAGGCCGACACCCAGTTCTTAGTACTTAGCCGGAGTCCTTACTACTTGGTTAGTGCCTTAGCTTCCTGAGAAGGGGTTGACATTTCACTTCAGAGGTAGACGTACATTTCAGTGGAGTTGCGGGGACCTCAGACAAGGTATTGAACCTCATTCAGTCAGGGCTGCAGCGGCGGCTGTGCGCGGCCTGCACCGCTGAGCCAGGATGTAGGACGGTGTGGAAGCAGATGTGACACTGTAAGCAATATGAACACGTTAGTGCTTTCGAATATTATTTAGGCAGAGTCAGTATTGGCCACTACTAAAATGTCATTTTTGAAACCCTGTTTTCTAGGTTACAGATTGGTTCTTTGAGGGAGGGGGGAGGGCTGGCTGATCGTGCACCACTCTTTGTGCAACTTCTAAACTTCTAGTGAGGTTTGTTGGTTTTTTGTTTTTTGTTTTTTGTTCTGTTTTTTTTTTTTAATATATATATTTTTGTGTACTTGTTGCTTGTGCTTAATTTAGTAGTAAATTGTGGAATAGAGTGATTTATTGTTAATTTGGCAGTAGCGGTTTTTAAAAACCATATACTGACTGAAACATGAGCCAGAGCTGATTGCTTTATTAAGCTAATAATGAATGTTAAGAGTACATATTTTCAGGATCATTTGCCTAGTGAGCTAAACATGTATTATAGGCCAATATTTTTTAAAATAAAGCTTGGTCAACCTCTATGTTACACATATTACAAGATATAGCACTTTCAAAAAGAAAACCTAAACCTTTTAAGAAAGTTTCTTACAGGTTATGCTTTTTATTATAAAACCTTTTATTATAATTTGTTTCAAGTGCCATTAGATTACATATATGTAGGCCTTTGGTATAATGCTTTGTGTACAAAATGGTAGACATTGTAATTTTAAACAGGTACATTTTTACAGTGTTTTCTTATCAATTTGCTATATTGCACAGAACCAGTGTGTCTTTCTTAAGGGTTTTACAATGGTTTTTACTAGGTTTACATGTTTCAAACTACACTGTCTTCTACTGCCATTTTGAATACCGGTCAGAAAAAAAAAAAAGAAAAAAAAGAAAAAAAAAAGAAAAAAATTAAGAGTTTGTCCTCACCAATTGTAAATCGTGTCCTCTGGAGTTCTGGATGGTAACTATTGCAAAAATATTTAACACGCAGTATTTGATGCAGATTTTTTTACCATATGCTATCGACGCTATGCTGCTGTCTGAAGTTGACTTAGGGCCTGATCCTGCAGCCATAAACGTCAAGGGGAGCAGGGCTGCATCCTTCGTTATGTCTGTCTCATACACTGGTTTAGCAGCTCATCCTGTATTCGTCTCAGTCTATAGATAAGCCTCCAAAATAAATGTACTTACCTGGTATGTAGTAAACTGTATAGACTTAGCTGCCCATCCTGCATCTTCCCAGTGTACAATTAAAACCGTAGGCATTAGCATTACACTCAGCGTACAGATAATGCCACAGTAGTTCAAAATGTGTTTGGATAGTCCCAAAGCTTTATGTAATAAGGGTGTCTTACTTTGTTGGAAGGCAGTGTCTTTTGATAACAGTTATCTAGCCCTGGAAGTGACACAGAACTATTGCTAATCATATGTAAACACTTTTCAGTATAAGCTTCAGTGGTACAGTTGAACCAGAGTGAATGTTTATCTTCTCAGAAACACTCCTGCAATATTGTTATATTGGATCATGCTGCTAATGTAACTTGGGATACAACTCCTCTCATGGTGCTACAAACCTCCCTGTCTCATTCAGATGTATTTTTACCCATAGAAAAAAAAAAAAAAAGGACTATACTAGACCTATAGTTGTATGATATATTTTTATACTGTGACTTAATTTGTCATTAATGAACTTTGTACAACACCACAATGTATTCATATGCACTTGCAAAAGTAAAATGTTGGACATGCAAATTTAAACGCTGACAAGCCCAGCTCTCGTTCACAAAAATAGATGATTTAGTTAAAATTAAATGTGGGCTTTTTATATGGTGTGGAGTGAAGAACATACTATATATTACTAAAATCTTCTGAATTTAGACAAAAACTGGGAAAGAGTATATTGGGGAATGATGGCACACCCAAACCTGACTTGGATTGCTGAAATTATATTTTTTAGCTAGTGGGAAAACCGTTTGGACTTGAATGCTAAAATGTTTTAACGATAAATTTTTTTGAGACAAAAATAGAGAAAAAAAGAACACAGAAAACCCTGCATTCCAGACTGAATTTGTGTATGTTTCTTGCATTTAAAATTTGCTATCCTGTGATATGGGAAACTGAGTTGCTTATCATGTATATGTACTTTAAAATGTATTCACAAACTACTGTTGTATTTGTATAAAATATAGACAAAAAGATTGCGTATATATTTTTGTGTATAAGCTCTGTAAAATAGCAATCACATTATGAAGCTGCAGCAGAATTTCATTTTAAACATTCACATCCAAAGAAACAGACTATTTATTGTCCACATACCCTGATTATAAAATATACCTTGCTGCTATTAAACAATAGTGCTGCAGCTTCTTGTGGCCTACAGTGTTATGTTTGCTGTACAAAAATATGTGAACTCCACAAAATATATCAATAAAATTACAGAATGGTTTTAGTTAATGAAAAACTGATGCCTGGCATTTCAATAGATAACCTCGGTCTGCATGCTCGGGATCGCAACAAGTAATTTTACAGCCATATTTCCTGGGTGTAGTTGTTCTGTTTTCGCATAGGTGTAACTGTGTTTGTGGCTGATGACTGGAAAAAAAAATGTCAGAAAAGCTGAAAAGCAAAAGTTACTGCGATTCATGGTTTTACCAAGGAACAGATCGGATGATGCCCCTGTGTCTGTGACAAGACAGAACCTGACCAAAGAAAGCAATTGCATTTGCCATCAGACTGCCCTGGAAATCCTGTGAGAAGCTGGAAGGTGAGTTGGGGGTTCTCATGCGGGAGAAGCAGGCGAGTGATTCTCCCCATCGCTGCGGAGGAACATGAGTAATAACAATTTGATTGTTGTAGCTTGTAGGATAAACTGTGAGACTGTGGCATGTGTTATGGGCACAGTGTGTGGGTTGCCTCCCTGACACGCTTCCAGGATAAATTTCACTGTTAGATACTGCACACCTTCTGTCTGCCTGTGGCACTGCTGTGGAAGCCTTGCTGACAAGTCTGACTAATGCACTGAGGGAGAAGGTGCCACGAAACCAGGCAAGCAGCCTACCCGCAGTTGCAGACAGTTGCAGGAGGTGTTCTTTGTCCATATAGCCTTTTCCCTTGCATGAACTGTTTGCCAGGGAAGTAGAAGACTAGCATTTGGTGTAAAGCTGCTTCAAATTGCTCATTGCTCTTCAGATGTATACTGCTAATGCTCTGCTCTTCCAATTCTTTAATTTTTAGGTTTTCTCCTGTTCACTGGTCTGAAAGAAAGGATCTTTCCAGAGTCATTGACTGTGTCGTGCACAGACACTTCTGCTTTCTTGTGACTCCCACCTGTTTCCTCTGAACTGACTTATCACTTCTGTGTCACAGGTTTCTAACTGGCTTGAGAGAGATGGTATGGTAAGAGTCAACAGCTCTACGGACGGAGGAAGAAGCGGTTCCTGCCTTCAACTGCTTCTTGTCCAAATTTGCTTGAAATGTGTAGAAGGAAGGTGAAAATTTAACCCATAGTACACCACTGAACTGTCTGATACTCTGCAAAGTCCCAAGAGATCTCCACCCCGTCTCATCGTGGTAGATGGTGTTGTCCACCAGGACAGAATTAAGGTGTTCTCCTTCTAAACTGATACCCTCTGTGAGAAGTGGGAAGGTTGCGTGGATGGTGTCCGTCTTACAGTCAGATATCTCTTCCCAAAGTCTCTCCAGAGCTTTCCCTGTTAAATTCAGGGGATTCTTCCAAGACTTGGAGGAGTTGGGTGTAGGGTTGAAAACCCCCAACATGACAAGAACCTTTGTTCTTATGCCTGGCATGTCTTCGACAGGGAAGGGGATGTTTTGTACTTTCTTTTTGAAAATTTCTTATTTGTTGAGGGAGTAAATTCTTTCTTCTGTAGTAACTAAGTGGGGAAAAAGCCCAGGTATCCATCTCAATTTCTGGAAGGCTAGAACTAGGCAAAAGGGTGAAAGTTCAGGGTTTTACCAATGTACTGAGGGGCTTTCAAGCTCAGTGAATTCTTTTTCACATCTTGCATCTTTCTTTGGCAAGAAAAGAAACTATGCTTTGTTAAAAGGGACGTTCAGAAAGATGAACTGAGTTATACAAAACCACAGCCATCCTTCCCTTCCTTCTCTCTCCTGTAGCCACCCCTATCCAAAACTTCTGTAAGAACATACAGAAAAATGGCCCTTCATTACCGTCTGTATATCTGGTCTCTCCACCCTACAGAAATAGAAGATAGAGACTATTATACTTTCTCCCTTTGCTCTCCCTTCTTTCCTTCCCATTAATAAGTGTGCCCAAACATACAGAACGTTTGGGGTTTTGTTTTTTTGACAGAGAAGTCTAAAGCTGCGACCCAGAGCTTCTATTAGACTCGCAAGAACTGAGCAGCTACATGCTGTTGGCTTCCCTCCTTTGCAAATCAAAACATGGTATTACGCCGGATAGAAATTTGGGTTTCCGAAGCAGTGGTTGCTGTAGTTGTCACAGCAAGGGCATGCGATCCCAAACAGGCAGCAAGTAGGCCAGCAAGATAAGCTGGATTATAACATTTAGTCTGTGCTTACAAGTTTGAGAAACGCAGTAGAGGATTAAATGCTGCTACTGCTGCTTATTGCTACTGGCTAGTGCCCTTGGCAAGTAGACAGCAATGCCTTACTTCCATTTGTTGAACGACAGAGGAGACAGTGATGTTGGAAAAGACAGACCACAGTGGTGTGAAGTAACAAGTTCCTGGTCACGTGTTATACACCAGGTAATTCAACTGCGCTGCTTTTCACTGTTGGACTGCACAAAGAAGAAATGTTTAGTGTAATTTCATATAAAGCAGTCAGAGCTCTGCTTGATGGGCAGAAAATAATGCAGAGTACCAAAACAGTCACAGTTTCTGAAAATCAGTATATTGCCGAAGCTTTTGTTCATATATATATATGTACACAAGTGAGTGTGTGTGTGTCTCTGTGTGTGTACGTGTATGCATGCATGGGAAAACCTGAGGAATGCATTTTGTATCACTTCAAAGAATTTAAGCATAGAACTTCAGTGTTTTCCAAGTGAATCACGCAGTTGGTAAATGCATCTCCTAGTTAACGCAGTGCTTGGTTTCCCAGACACATTGGAAGAGTTTCTTCCAGTTAGTCCATTTATCTATGGGAGACAGCAGCTTATCTGCAGGGTGCACAGCCTCCTTTGAGGAAGGTGTTTGTCAGCTCTCCCTGTGTAGCATTAGATAGAAATTTGGTAGGAGAGCTTCGCAGGCAGTGCCTTTGAATTTAAGCTCAGCTCTGCTTATTTTTATTAAATAAGTTCTTCAGTTGTGATGTTAACCCACTGCACCAGGTTCCCAGTTGCTATCCCTGCTCCATTTGCAGTCAAAGAGGCCACGGTGAATGGGCCATGAACCCTCCTCTGCTCTCCTCCAGGTGCCTCCAGGTAACACCTCAGAGCACTGCAGCAGGGACAGCCTTCGCTTGGTGCTCTGAAACATGGAGTAACCTTTCTGGGAAGAAAACAAAAAGTATCAAGCAACTGTTCGGCTCTGCGTGTTTGAAACTTGATCTCATTGTTTATAAACCAGGATTTTAAACCTTTTAAAATGTTTATTATTATGGCTTTATTCTAAAGAAGTGCTGTAAGATTGCATCACAGCTCCCACAGATGCACCTGTTCTTGGCTTTCCAGTTTACCTCCAAACATTCTCATGAAAACTTGTCTTCATTTGTTACTACAAAACAACCAAACTAAAATACAAGCTGTATTCACTTCTGGTTTGTCCTTGCAGTCATATAAGTGGTCAGCCACGGCCTGTCCTCAGAGCAGGCTGTGTGTATGGACTAGCATCAAATGGTGATATTGCTTACACCTTGATAGCAGAGTTGTCCTCTGTTTTGCCCACCTATGAACAGCAGCAGTAACTAACAGCACTGGCAGGTGGAGTTCTTGGAGTACAGCTGAGATACCCACAGGTGATGCTGAAGCACAGCCAAGGCTGGGAAGATGTTGCAGCACCAGACGTACATTTTATTGTAGAAAAGTGTCACAGACGTGTGGAATATCAGGATCCTGCCACAAGTTATTGGCACTGCCATACATTACAGCCCTCAGGACACAGGCTGTATGCTTTGCTGTTGTTACTACTAGAAGTTCTTGTTACACATTTGTTCTTAATGACACTTAACAGCAGCCAGAGCTCAAGTCATGCTGCAGTTCGCTGCTGGTAAGCACAGGTTCACACAGCTTCCTTTTTCTTCACGTTGCTGTGGATATCACAGCAACAGGGGAACAGCGTGGCTGAAGGCCTCCCTGGGTGCTGAACATGGCTGGGAGGCGTGGCAAGGATGTCCTGCAGTAGCTGTGACTCAAGGGAAACAACTGGGCACATCACTCATCAGAGCACAAGGAAATTTGTTCCATAAAGGATAAAAACTTTGCTGGTTTTAAATTAGCTGTAACTGCATTTACAATAAAATAAATCAGATGCCCCCCTGCTCCAGCCCTCAGCTTGAGAAGAGTTGGCTACAGTTAGTTTGCACCAGCCCCAGAATACACCCCTCTTCCTGTTCAAGAAGTTCAGTGTGTTCCTGCAGAGTAACACAACCTTGCCGTGAGGGGAGAAAAGCAGAAAGGTTTTCAGCAGAAAAGGAAAATTACTGAAAAAGGACATGAAGCTTGGAAAAAAATACAAATAACATGGAAAGTTTGCCATAGTATCCTGAATGAGACTGCAGGCTAAGAAATTAGGGAGAAGTCCTAATACTAACCCTCTGTTTTTTGTTACTGTGTTCTGCATCTCATAGAACCACACTCCTGTAATTGCTAAGCAGGTCTGCTCACAGACCCTTCATCCACACCTTCTCCCACTGACTTCTTTTCCTCACCCAACCTTCCCTGTTCAGCTTCTCTGAGACCTTAACACAGGAAAAAGAGGTTGCAGCATGTATACTTCTCCCATAAGAAGAGATGAAACTCTTGAGGAATTAGAGCCTTTATGGATCACTTACCAAAAGTGCATTTCTTCTGGTGATTTCACACAGAGACACCTTCATGCTGGCATACAACCCCAGCACTGCTGGGACCCGATGTCTGTACTGGTTGCTTCAGGGTGTATTTAAAGCTGCAGTGAAGTTCCTTGCTGGTGTCCTCCACTGCCCCCAGGTGACCCAGCGCGACTGATGTCAGAGCAGGATCCTATCCCTGTGAGAGCCTCTTGCATCCCTAGCTCTCCTGACCTCTACCTCGATAACAACTCCCACTGTACATTAGCACCTATTTATCTAAAGCTCCCCCAGCTGATTTGTTTCACATCACTGGGTGTTAGCACAGGTTTTCCATCCTCATTCATCTCTTGTTGACATCCAGATGAAGGACCTGAAGGATAAGGAGATGGGAAATAGGGACAAAACTTTCCAAGGTATGCCTATCCCTCCTGTCACACATGACTTGCAGGTCCCTTTTAAACTCACTTTTGAATTGAGTTATGCCAGCCATAAACTTACCAAGTGCCAGCGCTTCCCATCTCAGCTGTGTCCTCTGAGAATGACCCTGAGTTCTTCAGTGCATCTGACAATTGCCATTGTTGTTTACAACCCCAGCAAAAGTGTATTCACTTTATTTAGTGCCACAGCATTTTGCTGGAGATATTCAATGAGCAAAGTATCTTTCTCATCTCTTGTGATTAAAAATCATGTGAAATGCATGTGAACTAATACATTTTAGTTTAAAAGCCTTTACATTCTAGAGACTGGCTTAAGGGTGGAAGAAGAAAGTTCTCAGGTGGGCCTGATAATGGGGTCATCTCATTGAGACAGATGCGGATCATTTGGGAGCAGGAGGGGAAAGTTGTGCAGAGAGGATAAAAGAGCCTTTAGGAAATGCCACGAGGAAGCTTTCCAGTCTCTTGTCCTAGTAACTGCTTCTGGCATCTTATTATGCCATCACCTATTCCTTTTAATAGCTTTATTCCTTTGGAGCTCTCCCCATCTGCAGACTTGAGACCTTGCAGCAGCCCTGTAGTTATCCCTGGCAAAGATGGGAGGGCCTTCCTAGGAGGGACCCCCTCGCCCAGGACACGCCGCCTGCCCCCACGCTTGGCCTGGTGCTCCATTGACTGGGATCGGCTCTGCCTCCTGCAGCCCCTGGGCTCTGGGGGCTTTGGGGCTGTCTACAAGGCCACCTACCATGGTGTGACTGTGGCTGTGAAGCAGGTAAAGAAGAGCAGCAAAAACCGGCTGGCATCCCGACAGAGCTTCTGGGCTGAGCTGAACGTAGCCCGACTGCAGCATGATAACGTGGTGCGTGTGGTGGCTGCCAGCACGTGTGCCCCTGCCAGCCTGAACAGCCTGGGCACCATCATCATGGAATATGTGGGCAATGTCACCCTGCATCATGTCATCTACGGCACTAGAGATGTGTGGAGGCAGAGCGAGGAGGAGGAAGGAGGATGTGGGAGGAAGGCTCCGAGCACGGAGGAGGCTGTGTGCTACTCGTGTGACATTGTGACCGGCTTAGCCTTCCTTCACTCGCAGGGCATCGTGCACCTCGACCTGAAGCCTGCCAACATCCTCATCACTGAGCAGGGAGCGTGCAAGATCGGAGACTTCGGCTGCTCCCAGAGACTGGAGGACGGCACGTCCCAGAGCTACCACGTTTGCCAGCAAGGGGGCACGTACACCCACCGCGCCCCTGAGCTCCTCAAGGGTGAAAGAGTCACTGCCAAAGCAGACATCTACTCCTTCGCCATCACCCTCTGGCAGATTGTCATGAGGGAGCAGCCCTACCTGGGTGAGCGGCAGTACGTGCTCTATGCCGTGGTAGCCTACAACTTGCGCCCTTCTCTGGCGGCCGCCATCTTCCACGAGTCACCGGTGGGACGAAGGCTTCGGAGCATCATCAGCTGCTGCTGGAAGGCCGACGTAGAGGAGCGCCTCAGTGCAGCCCAGCTGCTCCCCAGCCTCACAGCCCTAAAGGGGAACCTCTAGGGGAGCTCAAGGTTACCTTCATCTTATTTCCCTCTGCTTTTCCTTTGAAATAATGAATGTAGCCTCTTTGACTTTGATATTTTTTATATTAAAAAAAAAAATGTTTTGTTATAAGAAAATAAAGACATTGAACAAAATCTTTTTTTAAATTTTAGAGGGGAGAGAGGTGTGAGGATCAAGGTGTTGGTGAGAATATAGCCTTTTTTTTTTTGTGGCTCTTTAGTTGATCTCTGGTATGCCACCTCATGTAGAACAAAAACTGGAGACAAAGAGAAAAATAGTTTTCAAGTGCAAAAGAGTGCTGTTTCTGGATGGTGTTTTGTAAGTAATATTTTCTGGTATTTCCAAATTTGAGACACGCCTAGTTCTTTAGATTAACTAGGCCCATGCATCTGAGCTTTTTGTAAACAAATACAGAGTGCTGATGTTTATTGTTGTCGATTCTTTCCCTGTTCTTAGATATAAGTGTATCATTTCTGAAGTGGAAGGTGTAAAATACCTTATCTCCCTGTGGGAAGGAGGGGCTTTCTGACATTGAGTAGCCTCTGACTGACGAGAAGGTGAACATATTAACAACCTGTTCTTTTTCCAACTTCTAGTCTTTCTGTGCTACCAGGTGTTTGTTGGAACTTGCTAGCTGATATATTGTGAACTGTGTTATCTGAAGGATTACTAGAGTATATTGTGGGGAACAGAAAGTTCCTAGATCTTGCAGATAGAGGAAATTAAATATATATAATGTATGAACCATCAGGGGGATGCATAGATGCAGAAACCTCAAACTGTGGAAAGAGGCAAGAAATTACTTTCTCTTCCTAATACATGGGTCAGTACCAGATAAGATACCAAAGAGACTGAAAAGGAAGATTGTTTAATGCAGTAATGATGATGCATTTGCCGGTGTTTAAAATGTACGTTGTTGAACAAACCTCTGCTCACGACTGCACTGTTTCTTATCTACTGTCTTTCCTAATCTGGTTGTAACGTGTCGGGGAAAGGAACTGCTCTAGGCTATGCTATAGACAGAGAGCTCTGGTTTTTGATTTATCAAAGCTAATCATGTAGATCTGTCTAGAGTTCAGCCCTTATCTGGAATGACAAAGATCTGGCTGTTGTAGCTGATATTGTCTTAGAAAGGAAGCACAGTTTAAGAATGACAGGAGAGCAGGGGAGATGATTTGATCCAATTGTTTTCTTTCCCTTTCCTTCTACTTTCTTCCATTCTGGGGAAAAAAAAAAATCCCAGAGGAATTGAGCCATTTTTCCTGGTTTCTGACACACATCTGTTCTCGGCCACATGAGATCCTGGAAATGAGCAACTACATGAATTTGAGACGATTCTGTAGGTCTTTATGGCGTTTGAGTTGGTCTTTGAAAATGAATGCTTTATAAAGCAGAGCTAAGCTTAACTCTTTCTCTCTTTCCTGTCCCTCCTAAGTGGAACTAAAAATGCCTGTTGGAATTGAGGAAATGTTGTAATTTCTTTTGTGTTTTCTCTGCCAAAATAGTTACGCTATAAAGCCAGAACTTGTTTTTCATGTTGCATAAATTTTCCTGATGAATGGTTACGATCTTACAGGAGTTATCATAATAAGTCAGTTCCTCTCTAAAATGATTAGCTTAGGGCACATAAAATAAACTGTCAGATAAAACCATTGGTACATCTCATGTTAACTTCAAGCTGTAGACAGAAAGTTTACCCCAGTCTTCAAGAGCATCAATTACCAATCACTAAGAACATTGTTAAAAATAAAGTTTTCAGTAGTTTCTAGATGTTTGTGTGTTGTATTTAATCAGTTTGATGTCTCAGCAGTTCATTTTGTCAGCTAGGAACTCGGTGTTTTGTGCTAGTTGATGTTACTGGATCTTGTTGAAAAACACAGTTCCTTTCAAATTGCCTTGACAGAAGAATGTTGCCGAGGCCTACTCCTAAAGCATAACTGACACTGCAGATGCCTCTGTCCTCTGCAGTGCTGTATGGGGACTGCTGAGTCACAGCCGGAACCACTGATTGAGCACGTGAAGGAAAGGCCTGGTCAGCCCTGGCCACGCATGAGAAGGCAATTCACCTGTGTGGCCAGAAGGCTCCACCCCTTTTAGACTTCATTTAAGGGCTGGCTCCCTATTGGAGAGCCTTCCTTTTGGAGATCTTCCCCTGCAAGCCTAGATCCTCAGAGATGGATCCTTCCTTTTGTCACATCTTCTTGTTTCTGCTGCTCCTTTAAAAGAGGATTTTCTTTCAGGATTGAGTGAGAACTCTGCACTGTACTTACATACATTGTAATATGCTGTCATAACAATGTGGTCAGCTTGCTTTTTTTTTAATGGGCTTTTCTCAGAAGGAATACAGAGACCTGTCAGAGCATGCAGAGATAGGCCTTCACTTCTCTAACCCATCTGAGATTAAGGAACATTCAGACAAACAGGTCACACACAAGTTCTTGTGCAGGCCCTGATTGAGTGCATACGCAGAGGGATCCTGCTGATGTCATTGTTTGGCCACTCCAATCTTGGGAGGCCATGGCAAGTAGAAGAGGCTCTGGCAGGCTCACAGAAGTTAATGTCACTGCTATCTGCGAATCATCAAAATGGAGGATCTGGGAAACAGCAAGTCGATCAACTGCGCATCACTCCCGAAGTAAGTGGTGAAACAACAGGTTCTGGAAACAACTCCAAGCATAGGAAGGAAAAGAAAGCAATTGGGTGCAGTCAGTATGGATTTATGGAGTCCAGCTGGAGGTCATTCACCAGTGGTGTACCCTGAATGTTAATACTGGAGATAGTACAATTTAAAATTTCTATTTATAATGTGGATGATGGGTTGGTGTGCACCATCAGTAAGTTTGCAGGTAATACTGAGTTGGTAGGAGCAGTTGATACAGCAGATGGTTGTGCTGCTGTTGAGTGGGACCTTGCCAGGTTGGAGAAATCTATTGGTGGTGACCAGTGGAGGGAAATGTAAAGTCCAGCACCTGGGGAAGAAGAGGCCCAGATACCATTATAGGCTCTGGGCCGACTCCCTGGGAAGCAGCTTTTCAGGAAAGTACCCATCGTTCCACGTGCCAACTTGACACCAAGCTGAACATGAGCCAGCAATGCGCCCTTGTGGCAAAGGAGGCCAACAGCATCTTGGGCTGCGCTGTGAAGGGCATTTCGAGCTCCTCCAGAGCATCACCAGATGTGATTATTCTGCTGTGCTCAGAGCTGGTGAGATGTGTTTGGGGTGCTGTGGGCAGTGCAGGACTCCAATGGGACCAGAAGAACATGAGTATACTGGAACAACTGCAGCAATAGACCATTAAGCTGATAAAGGGTTTGGAAGCTGAGAGAGCAGGGAACGTTTAGTCTGATAAAGAGAAGAATCAAATAATGGTTTGGGTTGGAGGGGACCTTAGAGATCATCCCTTGCACCCTTTTGTAGTTTAAAACCATTTCCCCTTGTTCTCTTACTATATGCCCAAGTAAAAAGTTGGTCTCCCTCCTGTTTTGAATCTCTTTTTAAGTTTGGAAAGATGCAATGAGGTCTCCTTGGAACCTCATCTTCTCCAGACTGACCGAGCCCAGCTCCCTCAGCTTGTCTTCATAAGAGAGGTGCTTCAGCCCTCTGACCACCTCTGTGGCCCTTTTCTGGGGCCACTGCAACAGCTCCACATCCTTCTTGTGCTGGGGGCCCCAGTCCTGGACGCAGTACTCCAAATGAAGCCTCATGAGGGCAGAGTAGAGGTGGCCAGTCGTCCCACAAGGATCACTGAGTCCAGCTGTTTGTTCCACACAGGATCACTGGGAATTCAAACCATGATCATGGTTATAAGTCAGAATAAATGTTAAGGGCTCCTCATCCTTAGCTTATTTTCTGCATTCCTGAAACTGATCACCAGCAGCTGATTAATCCAAACACATTTTTTATTGATGGCCTGGAGAGTGTGCTACAACCAGGTAATTGTGGTTTATCAACACCTTTCTATAGTTTCTGAGAATGAAATGCTTAAGAAGCTAGTGCTGACAATCCTTCCAATTCCAGTTTGGGAGGCAGAGGTCAAAGAAGGAGGGAGGATTTTTTTCTATCTTATTGTCGCTTTTGGTGGAAGGACATTGCTGATAGCAGTGTTTGCTGTGATGCAAAACATAAAAAGGATCATCAGGTTTTCAGTCTGTGGACTAAGTACCTCAACAGTGTATATACGAAGACATAATGAGTTTGACAGGCTGGACTAGCATTCTTGTCCTGATCAGCTGTGTAGGTTCTTGCAAATTTAGAAGTATGCGACCCAGCATTGTGTGGATTCAGATAATGCAGCATCACTGGTACTGCAGGGTATCTGTGGGCTCTGCCCTCCAGCTGTCTGCCAGCCGGTGTGCTCTGTTCAGCGTATGAGATTGGTGATGCTAATAGTGGGCCAGACCTCCTTAAGCAAGAGTGGACACATCATGTGGACTGTGCTTTTTGGAAGGAACAGAGACTCATTTGTTCCGATTGGTAAATGCCAGATCTCTCATGCCTTACCATCAACTAAGTTCCACCATTTGATATAGATATTTTTCTTGGAGGCTAAAATATTCTCCTGTTGATTTAATAGCATAAGTTTTGGCACAGCAAAGTGCCATTTCTGGGATCCTGGGACTGCTGTGCCATGCCACAGTGGCTATCTTCTTACCGTGAGCTCTTTTTGTTTATATTCCCTGTTCATTAGTGGGACCCCAGCACAGGCTGCCTTCCTAGATTCCAGCTCCGCAGCACTGAGTTAACTAGACCAAATAAGCTGGGTTAGCTGCTGCCTCATAGCAGTCATGGGTAGCCACAGCCTGCATGGAAACTTCAGCTAGTTCCCATCAACACCACAGTGCCTAACTCCCAAATCTGGCTGCCTTTACTGATTTCAGACAGCTCATATTAAAAAGGATATTGTGAAATGCTTGCATTCTCTTGCACAGTCAACAGCAGCAGTAGAGCAGTAGCTTTGGACATATCAATCATATCAGAGCGTTACGTTTTGGGCTTCTTTGATCATACAGATCATATTGTCTACTATGGGAATGCATTAACTAAATATTTTATTTCCAGCCTTTTTTTTTTTTTTCCTTCAGTAGTAAATGGCATCCTATCCTTTGCACCAAAATGGCACACTCAGCACTGGTGAGGCCACAGTTCAGGTACTGTGTTCAGTTTTGGGCCTCTCACTACAAGACACTGAGGCTCTGGAGCGTGTCCACAGAAGGGCAGTGACGCTGTGTGGGCTATGGAGCACAGGTCTGATGGTGAACAGCTGAGGGAGCTCAGATTGTTCAGTCTGGAGAAGAGGAGGCTCAGGGGAGACCTCATAACTCTCTATGACAACTTGAAAGGAGGTTGTGGAGAGGTGGGGGTCGGCCTCTTCTCCCTGGTAACAGCGATAGGATGAGAGGTAATGACGTTCAGTTGCACTGTGGGTGCTCAGGGTGGTGGTGGAGTCACTGTCCCTGGAAGCATTCAAGAAACATGTGGCTGTGGCACTGAGGGACACGGTGAGTGGGCATGGTGGGGATGCGTTGACAGTTGGACTAGTTCTTGTTAGTGGACTTGTTCTTTTTAGTGTTTCTTTCCAACCTTAATGATTCTATGATTCCACAACTTTATCTAAATTTATCTAATTTTAACTTAATCTTCACAACAGCCAATACTAGGGAGCACTGAAATGGTTTCAGATCAAAATTAAAGACTTTTGCCCATGATGGAAAGCAATTTCCATATACTCTCTTGAGCTCTGTAAAGCTCCAAGATTTGACAAAAAAGTCAAGAAAAATGGGTAGAAGCATGGGTACCGTGCAATTGTAATGAACAGCTTATAGGAAGAATGAGAAAAGAAATAGGATGGAAGTAGAGTTTTATTTTTTACTCTTTTTTGGGGGGGGGTTGGAGGGGGTGAGAGGCGGAAACATTACTGTTAAATTAAGCAGCAATGGTTATTTATTTCACTTTTACATACCTTCTGGCTTCCCATCAGTGGGTTGCCTCTGGAAGCCTGCTTTTTGGTTTGTTCTGCTGTTTGCTTCTCCTTCCTTGGAGGCTTCTTCTGTGTCACCTTATTTCATATTCCTCCACACCCTCTTACCCTTCTTATCAGAGAACCCAAATGCAAACAATTTCAGCAATCGTGATCCAGTTACTTTAAACTCACTATTTTTACATTCTACGATTATATTATAGTCACAGGCACCTAGTTTTATTCTCTGCAGCAAAGAAAAAGAAAAGAGCTGTTTCACAGAACACCACAAATATTTGTACATTTAATGAGGCTTAAGTGGAAGCTTCAGTTGTTGACTTGTCTATCTTATTTTTTTTTTTCCCACTACTTTTATATCCATCCTCTAGAGCAAAGACAAAAACAGAGGTAGAAAATGAATGGCTATTTTTTAATATTAACTATACTTTGAGTATTTTATGTATACTTTATTTTAGCCATTCATCTGCTACAAGTATCTTACACAGTGTTCAAAGAGCCTCTTTCTATGCTTCAGTTAGCCCAGCTGCCAAATATTTGTCTGCCTGTCAAACGAGCAGCCTTAAAACCAGTTAAAGAAAGAAAACGGAACACAAAAAAAAAAGCCTCCTGGCTTCTGTCCCAGCATGCCATCAGCTCAGGATGCCATGGGACAATTTGATAGCAGAGGCACCATTGGACCTGGACTTCCCAGTCCACGAGGCTGAGCTGCCGTGCTCCCTACTCAGGCTGAAGTTCAATGGCTCGAGTGTTCGGCAGAGCAGGGAGGTGACTGCATTTGCCTTTGCAGGGCACCTGGGATAATAGGGTAATTCATAACTTAATAAATATTCTACTGCACATGTGCCAGGCTACAAAGAGTGAAGTAGGCTGAATATTGGAAACATAAATGTCCCTCTCTTTTTAAGTTACTCCCCCCCAAAAAGGGGCGGAAGGAAAGGCAGTTTTATTTTCAAGCCATGTGTTGTTTTCAGCCACTTCAAAAATGGTGACAGGGTTTTGATTCACGTGCCACTGGTGCAACTGGCCCCAGAGACAAGTATGGAAAGCTGCACCTTAACAGGGGTATTAAAACAGCTGACTGTAAATACGGGAACTGATACACTGGGCAGGCTGCATTTTCTTAGTGGCAGTTAATATGTATGTAATACAGAAAGTTTAGACGGACCGATACCATACGCTTTGGCCACCTCCTTGTTTCTCTAATCCAATGATTTGCAGACAACATGAAAGCCACACACAAAGAGTTCAAAGGAATGTATCAGAGCTCAGGTCCCCTGAGCTTCTCTCTGCATAAAAAGTGACAGAACTCCAGAACTCCAGACACCCACAGCTGTCATTCTCTGTGTGTCCCTGGGGACTCAAGTGACTGCTCTAAGTTGTTTTCTGACTTAACAGGGAGAAAATGGATGTTCTTGACATTTAGTTACTCAATTCATATTTTTTTAGCTCTGCATTCTTTAATATTACGTATTTTATTTTACAAAGTTGTGTGTTGAATCGCAAACTGTGTTTGTAAAAGTGCCGTAGCAGTAAAGATTAGTGCAACCTGACAAAGTCATGATAAGGGCAGTATGAAAGAGCCATTTGTGCTGGGGGACAAGGGGTGGCTGGAGGGGGGCAACGAGACAAGCCAGAAACTGGGGGAACAAAATAAAATAAAGGCAATTTTCTACAAGCCACAGTCGGTGAGGTTCTCGTTGAAACATCAGCTTATGGCAGGGCTTGGATCAAATGATTGGATCTAAGAGTCTTGAAACAGTGTTTAAATTTGGGCAAGACCGTAAACTCGGTTCAGACAGGACACCGGAGACCGTGGGCCACAGCAGTCTGGTTCAGCTGAAAGCAGCACAGCCTTACGCTCATCCCCACACTCCAAAACCCAACTGCCCCAGATCATCAGTACAAAAAACTGATCAACTGGACTCCTTCTGCCTACCACTACCAAGCCCCGAGCTACGCGAGAGGTTTTCTTCTTTCTATCCCTGACGACTGCACTAATTAGCATGACAAGTTACTGCTATACTTCAAGGGGATAACTCGAATGGCTTAGCAGTGTATACAAGCACACCAATAATGGTGGATTCTTCACTGAAAAAGACATTTCTTTTACATTACAGAAAAGGGTAAGACTAAAGAGTTCAATTTCTATATCAAAGATGTTATTATTATTTTTTTTTTCCTTCAGGAAATGGGAGAAGCAGTCCCTGGACATTAGCATACACATTTGTGCCACCCAGAACAAAGTGATTGGCTTTACCTCACACCAAGAATATTTCACAAGAGTGTATTTGAAGCAGTTTTTCCTCTGAACACATCAGGGACTTTCAAAAAGGAAATATACCTGCTGCAAGTTCATGGGAAGGGGGTCATTGATAGAATGAAGTACAGGCTGGGTGGTCTCAGAAATATCTTCGTACAGTCATAGTTATTGAAAGATTATGTTGTAATGTAAGTATTTTATCCTTAAAATAAAAGCATGAGATCATAATGCTGGAAAATCTGCAGGTATTGGTATTTATTTTATGTTTTAAGGGGGTATGGCTACAATACTCAAAACCACCTTCTATGTATAGCACAAAATTTAACTTGTGCTGCATAAAAATTGAATATATTTGACCACAGCCCTCTTATGTTATACTACCTGTTCCTCAGTTTTCAGCATGCTGCTCCCCTTGATCCACAGATGGAAGACCTGTTGCTGGAGTTTTCACTCCACACAGGAGTGATGATGTTTGGAATAGATGCGTGACTGATGGAAGGGAATCCACCCAAAGGTACCTGGACAAGCTGGAAAAGTGGGTCCACCCGAAATTCACCACCCGCTACTCTGCCCTCATGAGGCCCCTGTGGAGTACTGCGTCCTGGCCTTGGGCCCCCAGCACAAGAAGGATGTGGAGCTGTTGCAGGGGCTGCAGAGAAGGGCTCCAGAGATGATCAGAGTGCAGGAGCACCTCTCCTATGAAGACAAGCTGAGGGAGCTGGGCTCGGTCAGTCTGGAGAAGATGAGGCTCCAAGGAGACCTCAATGAATCTTTCCAAACTTAAAAGGAGATTTGAAACAGGAGGGAGACCAACTTTTTACTTGGGCATATAGTAAAAGGACATGGCTTTAAACCACAAGAGGGGAGATTTAAAGTAGGTGTTATAAGGAAATTCTTTACAGTGGCAAAGCACTGGCACAGGCCCACAGGGAAGCTCTGGGTGCCCCATCCCTGGAGGTGCCCACAGCCAGGTAGGATGCGGCCCTGGGCAGCCTGAGCTGGTGGGATTTCAGCAGCCCTGCCCAAGGAACTAGATTGTCTTTAATGTCCCTTCCAACCCAAACCATTCTATGAGTTGTGTGCACCCAAGTATAGTTGCTCTTAAAACCATTTAATGTATTGTTGCAGGGGAAAATTTATTTTTTTACTTTCTAGTATTTTCAATAGTACATTTCCAGGGACACCAACAAAACTATATTCTTTATTTGTAATGATAATGTTTTACAGACCACATTTTCACTACAAGGCAAGTAGGAACTTCTGCTGTGTATTTAGGTCAAAGACATGTTTAATAGTGTTCCCTTTGGCTGCACTGAGTTCTTAACAGAACAGACTCCTCTATGGAACAACATTACAAACTCTACAGTTGTTCCTACCCCCCAGCCACCACCTCATAATGTCTAAGTAGTAGGCTGCAGCTGCCACTTTGCCACATTAGCCTTTTGAGAAGTTAGCAAGCCCTTTGAAACCAAAACTTCTTAATCTCTGATGCCTCTTGGATCACTTTCATGTTACACTGTGGATCTGACCATCTGTTCCAAACAATCACCATGTAATGATCTCCTCGGTAGCTACTAATTCCTGTTTCTAAAGCACAACTTTAACACCAAAGTAACCTGTTTAGCTCCAGATCCTAAGTTTTATGTTATTATTCCAGTTTCTGTCAGTTTTTGAATAATTTAACTTTGCTAATTCACACAGGGTCAGGCCACAATAGAAGAAGTGTTACTGAATTGGCTTTAGTTTTCATTTACAGATGGGAGGATTGGGAAGGGCATCTCTTCACAAGTCCCACAGAACTCAGCCTGACACCGGAATACAGCCTCAATGAAATTGTGATATATAACAGATCTGCTGATCTAACAGTCCTGGACCATCAAGATGATGATTCCCCCTTGCTTTAAATCTCCTTGTCATCTACAGCAAGGGTTTACTACTTTTTTCCAGCACTTGCAAACATTCATCATCTGAAGACCAGGAAGGAAACTAATCTTAAAGCGAAGAGAAAAGAAACTTTGGAGGAAAAAAACAACCCAATACAGTAAACATGATACAGCAATGCATTTGATATCAGGAGCTAGCCCTTCAGTCATAAGACAGTGTGAGATCACAACCATTCTTTACATTATCCCTGCTCCATGACAGGGAGGCAGCACAAGAACCGTGAAACAATTCCCTCCTACTCTGTCTCAACATGGAATTAGATTAGATTAAACTGGTCTTTGAGAGAAAAAAATGTCATCAGTGACTTCAGAACAGGATTCTAAAACAGAAAACATCATGAGCAAAATAGATGTGTGGTACATACATTGGTAAACATAATTACTACAAAAGCATCAATGTTTTCTTCCTCAAGGACGAAACCCAACCACGCAAATCCTCTGCCACCGGTAGCTTTCCACAGACTTTGCAGGAGGCAGACATTAGGATGAAAAACAATTGCTACAGTTCTTCATTAGCACAAAAAGCATTGTGGGAGCTTGTACACACTGCACATGCTGCTAATTCCTCAGTCCTCCGAGTACAAAATCGGTCAAAAAGCCAGTGAGGCAAGCAGCAAACCAACACCTGCACTGGAAGCCACTTCCAGTTCAGTCAGACCAGCTTGCTGAGGTCACATCAGTATGAGGTGAAAAGAAGCAGCTCTTCATGACATGCTACAAACCTTCCAGTCCAGTCTTCCTTGCAGTCTTCCTGCACAGACTGCTTTTTCACACACATCGTGACAAGCAGTGCCAAATGGTAGAGCCAGAAGCAGAATTGAAAAGATTTGTGTTGTTTGGAATTTTGTTTTAACACTTAACCTTTCCACAGATTGATTTCTAAAATGAAAACTGAGTTCTGTTTCTGTGTCCACTTGACCTGCTTTTACTGGACTGGCGCTAGGGGTTTTCTGTACAGGAACGGCACGGCTCCCTCCCTTGTGGTAGGGTGGCCTGGATAACAACAAATGGCATGGCAGGAATGCAAGTGTCAATAGTGCGTGTGAACAGAATACCCAAATCTGGCCGTTCTGAGAGGATGTTTGCCCAAAAACTGATAACACTAAGGGGAAATTGACAATAACAAAGTTTGCTTAAGGCAACGATCACCCAGATTAAACAGTAACCAGGGGATTAGCCAGAGAAAAGAAGTTAACTTGAAAGGAGGTATCCTCCCC
Organism: Odontophorus gujanensis; assembly: GCA_013399175.1. Taxonomy (NCBI): domain Eukaryota; kingdom Metazoa; phylum Chordata; class Aves; order Galliformes; family Odontophoridae; genus Odontophorus; species Odontophorus gujanensis. Next base: position 49,735 of record VXAB01008624.1, on the reverse strand, counting down.
ATTGTACACTGCACATCACTACCAACCCACCCTAATACAGGGGTATGGGTGAGAGGACGGCCAGCCTGAGGCCACAGCTGAACCAATGCTTTCATCAGCATGTGGGGTGCAGGTATGCATGCCTGCATCTCCAGCTAGCACTTAGAAACGTCTTGCTTTCTTATTTCTAAACTGAGTGTTCAAAGACATGTTGTGGTGACATAACACAGATTCAGCGTCACCAGAAATGCTAAGTGTATTAGCTGGTTAGCTTTCTACAAGGCAATGCAGGCTGACAGAGAAGCTTGAGGGAAGTCAGGTCAATGATACTGGAAGCCAACTACATTTTTTATCAGCAGAAAAGTACTTATCTGCAAGGAACGAGCTCAAGATAGTTATGAATCTCACACTGCCCATTTGAAAGTCCCATTATCATCATCAGTATTTGTGACAACATTTACCACCTGAAAAGGACTCCATCAAAGCACAATTGCTCTTTTTCCAAGTCACAGATCTAGATCACATTCTCCTCAAACAAGAAAAGAGTGCCCGACTCCTGTTACATTTTTATGGCAAGCTTTATACCAGAAGTGACTCAAAAAATGGGTAGGCTAGGTATGATGTAGAATTCCAGAAGAGGGCTGGTGCTGAAGCATCTAGCTACCCAGCTGCACATATCAGTCTTTAGAAAGCAAGGCTGTTTTCAGTTCTGGCAGGTTTTCTGGAAGAGTTCCAATAGCTGATGCAGCTGTGGACACTGTAAACATACACATTCAGTCTATACCGGGATATTAACAGGTTCTATCTAAATGCCAAGCAAAGAACCCATACACTTCTCAGATAAGACACAATTAAATAACTTCAAGTCAAGACAACAGCAACTACAGATATTTGCAAGTAAAACCAAGCAGATTATGAAGGCTCTCCTAAAACCCTTGAAAATTGCTTTTATTGGATTGCTGCACTGATTGAAGTACTCCACAACCCACTGATGATTTCCAAAGAAGCCTCAAGTACAATCCCGTTTCACAGGTATTTTATGATCAGAAGTTCAAACAAAATCCCCAAGAGTCAGTTCAGTTTTCAAAGAACTTGGAGAAGGAAGTCATTTTCAAAGTAAACATGAATATATTTTGGAAATAGGTTCATCACCATTGAAAGTTAACAACTACAGGTTTAGGCAGGAGTAATCCAGGCCCTGCTTCCAGTGAGCTGCCAGCATCATATCATCACTATGAAAAACAACATGGCAAATTTAAGGAAGCTACTGCGCACACTGTCAAAAAAGGCAGTAAATTAGAGCAAATCTAACCCAAAGGAGCAGTGCTGTTAACAAGCCAGTCTGCAAAACCTGCAGACTACATCTGTCCTCTGAACCACCCTACAGCGCAGTCAGACTTCAGAGATAGCACTCACCAGGAGGCAGCAGAAGCCTTCACTTCAAGAACAGTTGCTGTAGTCCTTCAAAGGGTGCTGAGTGCCAGCACATGCTGCTTGTTCGTGGACACACTCCAGAGCTATGATCATCCTAGGATGGGATGGGACATACAGGAATTCTCCTCAAAGATTCTTTCTGTCACAGGAGCAAAGGAAGATAAAAGGTCAGCTGATGTCTAGACTAAAGCCATTGAGATTTGTAGAATACTGGGACATCTTTTTAGGATAAAAGTCTATGATTTAGCCCCAGTCACAGAGAAAAAAATCTGAGGCTAAACCTGGAAAGATTAAATTCAGCAGCAACAAACAGCTGAAAAATAGGATGACCATTCATTCATCACAAAGTAAAGATGCTCAAGTTAAATTAAGCTAAGGACAACAAATGATGTCAAGAAACCTATTCTCAACACACACATAGTTAATTAAAGGAGTAATTGATTTATTAATTTGCAAGCATCACTTGAGTTTAATGGATTTTACTGTAAGAGAAATAGGCGCAGTACAACATGTGACTTAGAAGCCAAAAACTGCCAAATATTCAGGAGGTAAGCAAAAATTATTTTGATAATGGATATTTATTTTCCCATGAGAAGAGCAGGAAGGAGTAATTTTTATTCTTTTATTCATTAATGTATTTCAGAGAAAGCAGAAACTTTATATAAATTGCTGTTCTACTTTTTTTTGTTGTTGTTGTTGAGAAAAGCAATTAATATCACGGAGTTCTAACAATAACTAAGGAAAGCCTTAAACACAGGAACCGAAGGAAGACGTTTTTTAAATCAGCAGCTCCAGATAGCTCACATCCAAGAATTTTAAGAGCTGGCAAAGGAGACGTGTGCTGTTAATGTGGATTTTCCATAATCTTTGACTTTGAGAAATAGGAAGCTCAGGAAGAAAAAAAAAAGTCTAACTGAAAGCTGAGATTGTTCCTATACATATATATACATATGTATATATGCTCAGCCTTGCAGTACTCCCAGGGGGAAAACAGAAAACAAAAGAAAACTAAATAAAATGAATCCTTGGTATAGGAACAAAAAGAAATGACAAAGTTTTTACTTCAATTGTACAGCTTAAAAATACGGAACATACATTTTAAAACTGAATGTATTTCTCATGTGATTACAGCACGTCTGGTGGGCAATAGGAGCAGTGCTGGTGTAACACATCTGTACACGGATTTATTCAGTATAACACCAAGAAAATGGCATAGTTGTTACACACATAGCGTGTTGCTAGTAAATAAAAACGAAGGATACAGGTCTGTGTTGAAAGTGAGGAACTGGTCACAAGTCTTTCTAATTCAATCTCACTGGAATTAGTTGTTGGCACTAAGCTCTTTAATATTTTATCAGTTTATCATCAGGAAATAAAGTTCAGTACTAACATTCACCAAAGTTGCAATTAAACAGCACAGCAAGACAGCTGACTGAGAACCATTTGAATTACTGGAAAATTGTTTCAGCACGGTCAGTGTGTGGTTATGCACTTAAGAATGACAAATATAGAACACTTGTAGGATGGAAAACTTCCTCAGAAAATTGGAATAGCTGATAATGGAGTAAACGTGGATTCTTTATGCATAACTCGGTACAAAATTGTCAATATAATTGTTGAAATGATCAGAAAACAAACGATCAGAAACAAAAGCTGCTTTTGCTGCAGGGAAGAAGAGAAACAGGACTGCCACCAGAGGCTTTTGAAGCAGGGACCTCCGTTGGCAAAGGACACAGCAGCCCTGCAGGGAGCTGTGACGGGGTGCTGTATTCTGTTCTAATATTTATTGAAGCTGCTTTATCAGGATGGAGTACTGAGTCCAAAACTGATGTATTAGCGAGAGACGACGACAAGCAAGAGCAGGTGCGCAACAAGCCCACAACCGAGCATCGCAGCGCAACACTGGTATACAGAAGTTATCTTCAGCAGGGGGTCGGACTAGATGATCCCTTCCATCCCCCACAGTTCTGTGATGGCGAGGAGACGCACGCAGCGCGGACACGCGATGACGGAGACTCCAACCAACAAAACGATTTCAAGTGAATGAAATGAACGAAACCAGCGTCCTTCCTTCCCGCTCCTCAAGACTCGGGTAGAATCAGCAGCAGCACACAGGCTGAGCGAAACCCCTCCCACCCCACAGGCTGAGGAGCACTACACGCCAACACCACTCCCGCCCCTTCCGTGCGCCAGCCCCGAGGTGAAAGGTCCCGCAGCTCCCGGATGGAGGCGGTGCCGCCCGCCCTATATAAGCCGCCCGCCGCCGTAGCTCCCTCCTCTCGCCGCCTCCTCCTGGCTCACCGCTGTTCGCTGGGCTCCGCGCCCCGCCCGGGAATAAGTCGGCCAGGAAGGCCCCGCTGCCGCCATGGTGAGGCGGGGGGCGAAGGGCTGTGCCGAGGGGAGCGGGTGGAGGGGGGAGGGTGGGGTCCACGCCGCGTGGCTGTGAGGGGGCCCGGCCGGCCGCGTGCCGCCCGCTGTGCCCGAAGCGCGGCGTTGGGGCGGAGCGCTGTGCGGCCGCCGCGCGCATCCGGATCCGAGCGGGGCCGGGCCGGGGTAGCGCTGCGCCCGCCCTGAAAGTGGGCTCTTATGTGGGGAGGGTGGTCAGCTAGCGGGGCGCGCGTTGGGTGGCCGGTCGGAGAAACGCGGTGTCAATCATTGGTTTTAAAACGCTTCTTTCTTGGGTGCTTCCGCATTCTTTCATAGTTTCGGGCTTGTCCGCTTTAATACAATTCTTTGCAAGCGTTTAATCGCGTGAAGCTCTTCAGATGAGAAATCTTCCCGGCCAGATGCAGCTTTTTGCTCCAAGTTGCAGCCGTTTGGCTGATATCCTCGCTACTTTATTCACGGTGGGGCTGTCGGAATGATAGAATTGTACGGGTGTTTGGATACAAGGGCATCACAACCACACGGGTCAGAAGGCATCTCTGAGACCATCTGCCCAGTAAAACAGGATCCCTAGAGTAGGTCACACAGTTAAGTGTCCAGGTGAGTTTTGAGCGTCTCCATGAGGAGACTGCACAGCCTCGGTGGGCAGCCTGTTCTGGTGCTCTGTTACTCTGGTGGTAACAAAGTTCTTCCTTCTGCTCATGCGAAACTGCCTGTGTTCCAGTTTTTGACCATAGCACCATTGCTGCACACCATAGTCTTGCCCCCCCACCAGCTTGGTTCCTGCGCTTTAGATATTTACAAACAGTGCTGAGATCCCCCCCCTCTGTCTTCTCTGGGATGAACAGCCCCAGGTCTCTTAGCCGTTCCTTATAAAGGAGGTGCTTCAGGCCCCTGATTATCTTTGTAGCCCCCCACTCGGCTTTCTGCAATAGTTTCCTGCTTTTCTTGAACTGAAGAGCTCACAGCTGCACACAGTACTGCCTCACCAGGGTGCACTGGTAGGGAAGGAGGAGAGTTGGGCACAGTCAGTACCTGGACAAGCTGCTTTATACACAATCATATCAGGCAGGGGTGTTCTCAAAGCTTTCCACCCTGAAAAGCAGTTACTCTTCACACTGCTCCTCATGTCAATGACAGATCTGCTGATCCTTTGTTCCTGCTGTTTGGACCATACCATTGTACATGCCTGATCATGTCAGGCAAATAACATAGTCCCAAAGCCAAGTTGTTCTTTACATTCCACAAACGTGTTTTCAGTAGTGTTAGTTGGTGTTGACTGTAGTGTTTGATATCTGAACTTTTGCATTTTAGGCATTTAAAGATACTGGCAAGGCACCTGTGGAGCAAGAGGTAGCAATTCATCGCATTAGAATTACTTTGACCAGTCGCAATGTAAAATCACTTGAGAAAGGTGAGTGATGCTTTTTTTTTTTTTTTTTTAGTGAGAGCAGCAGTAAAAGAAAGCTTCTGTGCTTCTGTTTTTCTGGGGATTTTAGATGTTACTGTTGGGATGCGTGAGAACTGAAAGGCATTGGTTTCTTGTTTGATACTTTGTCATGCTCATCATTAAGGGGTCGGTCAGAAGTTCAGTGTTCCTTAAGGCATTAAGGCATGAGATTAATCTCATTTAGGAACTGACTTGGGCAACATTTAAATCAAATGTTGTAAATATTGTAGAAGCAGTGCTTGGTGCCTGATCTTTGGGTTGCAAGGGGCTCAAATGTGGGTTAAATGGTAAATAACAGCTTCCTGCTGCTGTTGTGATTTTTGTTAACTGTGGGATAAGTCATTTTGTTTTGATGTGGTTGGCTATGAGGATCAACTCATAAACCTGAATTGCAGTGATCGTTTTATACGCTATTCTGAGCCAACATATCTTTTTAAAATCTTCGCTTAAAGCAACAAACGAAAGATTCAAGTGCCTAAAACTGTTCTGTCCTTTCAGTCTGTGCTGACTTGATCAGAGGCGCTAAGGAGAAAAACCTGAAAGTGAAAGGACCTGTGCGCATGCCCACCAAGGTATTTAAACTTTCAGGACTGGAAAAACCACGTTGTTTTTCTGTAAATAAGCACCTAAAATGTATTTAAAAAAGAAAAGTTGAAAAGCTGTACTGTTAAGTGGAGAGGGATACTATAAACAGATAATGACTTACCAGGGTACTTTAACACCTGGGACAACTGTCATGTGATCAGTATTGAAAGCAGACAGGGCTTCCTGTGTGCATCAGCTTGATACCCTGTGTTCATGGTTTTGCTTCAGACTCTGCGGATCACTACCAGGAAGACACCTTGTGGTGAAGGCTCCAAGACCTGGGATCGTTTCCAAATGCGTATCCATAAGCGACTCATTGACTTGCACAGCCCTTCTGAGATCGTGAAGCAGATCACTTCCATCAGCATTGAGCCAGGTGTAGAAGTCGAAGTTACTATTGCAGATGCCTAAATGGCAGTCATCTACTTTGAATAAAGCTGGTTTACACCTTTTCCTCGCTGTCTGTTTCTGTATTTGTGCTGAGAGTCTTTGGTAGTTCTCTGATTTTTCCTGAAGGACAGCGGAAATCGTAGCCTAAATGCTATGTGGGAAGAACATTTTCCTGACGTTTTTATTTTTTCAGGAAGACTACATCAAGTGTAAATGAGAAGATGAAATTCGGGTGCCATAGTTTGATTAGAGGTTGGTGGCTATGTGGACATGCAGCACTTGAATCCTTTATGGAAAATATTAATGCAGATAGCCTTGAGCTCTTAAATAAGACTTCTGTTTAGGTCTCATGCATTTAAGGTGATATTGCCATTCTGGCTTTTCATCCAAGCATTAAGTAAATTTCAATTTAAAAAAAAAAAAAAACAGAAATGAGGGCATGTGCTTGTGTGGAGCCTGATGCTTTGTTTGCCTTCCCCAAAATCTAAACCAGAGTGAAATCTTCAGCCACCTTTGACAGGGGGCTTGGGTGTCCCTCATCTGCACGCTTGTCCTCGTTACATTAACCTTCAAGCTGTGGAAGGGTTCTCTGTATGGGAAGTTCCATACTAACATGAGAAAAACTTTTCTGTGAGGATGATGGAGCACTGGAACAAGCTGCACACAGAGGTGGCAGTCTCCTCTGGGTGTGCTCAAGACCTGCGTGGATGCTCTTCTGTGGGAACTGCTTCAGCAGGGGTTGGATGACCTCTAGAAGTCCCTCCTAACCCCTGTGATTCTGTGATGGGCATCCCTAGATTTATCTCAACAGTCCCAAAAGTTGTAGGGGAGGTGAGAAGCCTTGTTCCTTTTACACCTGGCTACATGCCTGCTTCTGCTGGGAAGCTGGTAGGAGTAGATGAGGAAGCACATCAGCAAGGAGTGAGAGGAAAAAAAAGTGGTGCACCTAAAGATCAGTTTCTGGCAATATGTAAACAATGAGCTGCCTGACAAATATTTTCAGTCTCATTATTAAGATCAGGGGTGTGCTATTAAGAGTGCTTTGAGAAGCACAGCAAGGACGCGATGGCACCAGTCAGGGCAGAGGGGGTGGGCTGGGGCAGACAGCAGATGAGGCTGGTAGCTCTCACCCATCATCTCCCCTCCGCTCAGCCCAGCTAGGACCTAAGCCCCGACCTAGGGCAATCTCCTCCACCTTCCAGATTCCTTTTTTAACGCCTCCAAACATACAGCGCGGTATCAAGCGGTCACGCAACAGCCACCGTAACTGAATAGGTTTTGATGGAGATATTAACACAGCTGTAGCTCCCCCTCCCTCAGGGTCGCTCAGCCCTCAGCTCTCCCTCAGCTCTCCCCCCGCTCCTGACAGCCCGTCACACCCCCCGGGGGGCGGTGCCGCGCGTTCAAGTCCTACGCTGTGCGGCAGCGCCCCCTGCCGGCCGGAGGGAGCGACGCCGAGCAGTGCCGGCGCAGGCCCCGCCCGTCGGCCAATCAGCGCCCGCCATCCCCCAGCCCTAAACGTTCCCGCGCCCGCCTCGCGTTGCGGTTCTTACTTTGCTACGGAGCGGCTGTGGGAGCGCTCCTTGCTTTTCTTTCTGCGTGCTCTGCGAGAAAACGAGCGCCTTTGCGCAGAGCAATGGACGATGAGGGGAAGAGCCGCGTCTCCGCGGAGCTGTCCGACGCGTCGGAGGCGGATTCGTTCCTGGACCCGGTGGGTGAACCCTCAGCCGGGAGCCAGCGTTGCTGTGTGGTGCAGAGGAGCAGGAGATGCGGGTCGGTTTTGTAGCGCATCTGTTGGATAAAGGAACAAGGGTGGAAGAGCGCGCTGCAGTCGTGCTGACCGCGGTGCTGTCGGTTTTCACCTCCCTTCCCGTGCTTTTTTAAAGAGCCGCGACCTTGGCATCATAAAACAAACAAAACACCAACTTAGAGGATGCCGCTTTAGGACGTGAGGACGTCCGGAAGCAAATAACTGCTCGGGCTCTGAGCCTCACAACGATAGAGAGGGAAGCAGTGAGAGCAGCAAACAGCGCTTCAGAGATGTGTCGTGATACGATTTGGGATGTGCTCTGTTTAAAAGGTGACCATCGTAACAGAGTATCTTTCTTTTTCTGTGAATAGGCCTACCAACCTTTGAAAGTTTTTTTGAGGGTGAGGCCCTTTTCTGTAGCAGAACTGGAAAACCACGAACCTCAGGTTAGTTGTAGGATTAAGAAATAAGTGTTTATTCTCTCCTGCAGAACTCCTAGTACCTGTCAGCTGGGACTTCTTGTTTGTTTTTAAAGTCATGTACTTATTTCAAACAGAATTAATGGGTGCTTGCATAAATATGACCTTACCACCGTTTTTAATCATGTACATACCTCTGTGAAACTCCAGTGGTACGTTATTTCAGAGTAACTGTCACTGTTATCCCTGTCCATGACTCATGAAATGAAGGAGTTTCATGAAAGCTATCAAGCATCTCTAGGAGTAATGCATGTATTTGACCCTTGAGTTGCTTGAGAACGGCCTGGTCCTGCTTGACTTGCTTCTCTTCCCATCAACTTTTTCTTTAACTTCTACAATTTATTCTGGCATTTTTAGATGTTGCAGTGTTTTACATGTTCACATATATGTGTGCATATAACCACACAGGAATATTGCTCTTTCTCCACCTCTTTATTGTTAACGCTGATACAGATAATGCATTAAGCTGTCCCTGGAAGGTGAGGTCTCTGCAGTCTGTCTATCAGCCCTGATCTTTGCTAGGCCCCGTGGGTTTCATTTAGACCTCTTGTTCCTGACCTGTTTGAAGAAGGGTTTGATATTTGTCCTTATTTGCTCCTTAAGATTTGCTACTTTATTTTATTGTTGTGTGTGTTCTAGTATTGAATCTGCTGGAAGGTTCAACTACTGTAGGGTTTCTACTCACAAGCTTCTATGGGGCTGGTGGCATTTGCTACTGGTGTAGGACTCTTCTGTAGTTCATGAAGGGGCTTAGTACATGTGGCCTGCCTTCCTGAAGGGGATGTTAGAGAGTGTAGGAAGTTGGAGCCTGGTGCAGTAAGTGGCTGGTCTGAGTTCAGTACCCAGCTTCCTAGCGCTGCTAAACCAATTGAAAATGAGTTGTTAATTGAGACTCCTGGGGAAAAGCCGTATGGCCTAGGTGCGTGCTACAGTGGATAATTTATATGGCCAGCTCTGGCCAACCACAGAATGCAGATGCCAGGTTTAGCTACAAATGGTAATCCTTACTGCTGATACTTCAAAACACTGCCAAGCTGTACTGATGGATGGGTGTAAGCTCCAATCACAAAATACCAGGGTTTAGAAAAGATGAGTTGAGGGTAGAAAGGAGAAGATGTGGTAGGGAGGAGAGGGCAGAGAGAAAGGGAAAGGAAAAGAGAGAGAGGGAGAGAAGATGAGGAGGGAGGAGATAGGGGAATAAGACAAGGATGTGGAGGGGGAAGAGAGAGAGAGGCAGAAAATGAAGGAAGCATGGGAGAAGTAAGGAGAAAAGGGAAAAGAGAAGAGGGAAGGTGAAAGGAGGGAGAGAGAGATGGAGGGAGGAAGTGGGAGAAAGGAAGAAGGGAAGAAAAAGGTGTAGAGAGAAGGAGGAGGCAGGGAACTAGAAGCTGCTGGAAGGAATCCAAGTAAAAATTTAAACCTCTCAGAAGGCTCCAGGCAATTGCCTTAATTTTATCTATGTTCTGGCCTTCATGTGAAGCGAATGTCTCCATTGTTGTTACATACCTCAAGAGAGACTATCTGTAAACTTTGCAAGTGTTCATAGCTCTTTTTTTTTTTTCCTCTCCAGATAGGCTTCAACCTGAACAATTTTGTGGGATGTTTTAGTTCATATTTTCTTGTTTTTAAGGGTTGTGTAACTATTGAAGATCCCCAGACTGTAATTCTTCACGCACCCAAAGAATCTCCTGCAATGAAAAACTGTGAGAGAGGAATTGGTCACTCTGTACATAAATTCACCTTTTCTCAGGCAAGCAGGCCTTTTCTTATTTTTAGTTATTTTTAGTTGCATTTTTCAATTGCATTTTTCAATTGAAGACTTTCTATGATAACTGTGTAATTTCATTTTTTCTTCTTGGAATTACATTTGGTACTTTTTAACTTAGGAAAGCAAACTGCTTACATTTAGACCATTGTAACTGCTGATCTTCTTGTCAATTACAGTTGGCACAGAGCAGGAGTAAGTTGTGCATTGCTAACAGAGCTGCTGAAAGTATCCATTGAACGGTGTGTTTAATAAAGAGAATTCTCAGAAATTAAGAAGTAAAAAAAATGTAAAAAAATAAAATAAATGCAAGTCTGAGTACCTCTTTGAATTAAGTAGGAATCCTGTAAGAACGCAGCAGAAAATGCTGAATTCATTTTTAGGCAAGGCAGAAGACTCATCTTCTCTCTCATAGGTGTTACAATTCAGTACTGCTATATGTTGAACTTTGTGTTTATTGCTTTTCTTTTCTTTCCATTCCCTTCTCCAAGGTCTTTGGGCCAGAAACTACTCAAAGCAAATTTTTTGAAGGCACAACAAAAGAGATTGTAAGAGCATACATTAATGGAGTGAATGGACTGGTATTTACTTATGGTGTTACAAATGCAGGCAAGACATACACTATCCAAGGTATTATTTAAGTACTAAAAAGCATCTGTAACAACTAAGCCAGGACTCCACGAGAGGCTTGTACAGATACCTAAATTTTCCTTATCTATTTTAAGGAACTTCAAAAGACTTTGGTATTTTACCTCGCTCACTTGACATGATTTTTAACCACATAAGGGGCAGACATTATCTGAAGATGAATTTTAAGCCATGTTTGAGTAATGATGTTAAGAAATTGGAAGATGCACAAGTTAAACAAGAAGAAGCCATAAAAACCACTCTTCTGGCATCGCTGAAAGAGGTCAGTGACTGTGTGCTTCCTTATTACTGAATGGAGTTTAAAAAATCCATAATAGAATAGTCTTGTAAATGTTTTACTGTTGGGTCTTCAGATTTATCTTCATCTACAGTATGGATTCTTTGCCAGCTTTGGAGTAGTAAGGCAGCTGGCTGTGTTAGGACCAAAGGTAATCTGGAAGAGCTTTCTGCAGAAGGCTGCTCACAGTTCAACACAAGAAATGCAACAAAGCCTGGATTTCCATAGAGGAGCAGTTCTGATACTGATGACACCAGCCCTTGAAAAGTCTCTGAGAGATCCAGCCTGTCTAAAACCTTCTTGTTGTTGCAAAGTGAATCTTCTTTTGGGTCATGTCTGCATACTGCAGGGCAGCTGTTCTAATCCCAGTCCTAGTTCAGAAGTGTTGATGGTGACTTCTTATCAGGCAGAGCAGAGAGGAGTTGTCCTTTTTGGTGGAAGACTGTCTTAAGGCAGGTTAAAAGTTTGTAAGTCTGATTTATGTAGCTTTGTATAAAAAGTAATTTTCTGATAGCAGCAAGTAAAATGAGATGCCACAAAGCCGTTTTCCTAGAAGGATTACAGCCTACTTAGGGGATTTTATGCATCTTGCTATATAACTCTGGTCCTCAAATTGATCATAGAATGCTTTGAGGGTGGAAGAGACCGTAAAGATATTTAATCCAGCACCAGGCCTATAGGCAGAACAGAGAAGTTTCTACCATAGCAGCTAAAGTGAGTGTGTCCTGTTATTTGCAGTGTAAGAAGCAGCTCCACCTGAAAATGGATGCCCTGGTATATTTGATTGCTCTATAATCCAATCACCAGTTTTCACAGGATGTCTGTTTCATTTTTTTCTTATATCCTGATTGCTTACTTCTGGTAAATCAGAATTATAATTCCATATATTAATGCCAGAGTTCAGTCATTTCATCTGATTATGATTCAAAGCAAGTCTGAGTTCTGAGAAGTATAGAATTAACAGTAGCCTGGGTTTTCTTTATTCAGTGGTCATTAATACCAACATTGTAACTCCAGTTATCTCTGAAGGAATATCCTTTTGTGACTCAATTCCTATGTAAAATTCCACTCTAAAATCTACTGCTTAAATTAAATTCAGCAAACTGAACTCGAGACACTCTAGTTAACTTTGGAGGTAAGACCTCAGATGAAAAGCCTAAAAGGTGCTAGGGTTGACATTTCTTTTAAGAGAGTCTTAAAAGCTCTCTCAATTCAGTGTGTGTACACATGTTTGGAGGGGGTTGAGGAAAAACTGAAATTATCAGGAGTATAGTGGGTGACCATTTTTAGCATCTATATGGAATGTATAAGCTTGCAAGAAGGAACAAGCAGGAACATGAGGTCTAGAACAGGAGGTCAGATACTGTGTTTGCAAGAGAACTTGATACTTCACAAACATTCTTTTCTGTTAAATCACCTTCTGACTTTGCTAATAGTTTAGTTACAGTAGATGATCTAGATGCTGATGCACTACAGTGAGAAACAAGCAAGACTCCACCATCGAGAAAGAAAGGTAAAAATGCATCTAGAAAATAATGCATGACAAGAACTTGCTTATGTGTTGTGATATGTCCTCACTGATAGCTCAGCTGTCCCCCCCCCTGCTGCAGGCATGCTGCTTGGTAGCTTGTGAATAGCATTGCTGTTTGAATGCTCACTCAAGCTTGTAATCTGAGAGCAGATACGGTTTGGTGAGCTTGGTTTTCGTTTACATGGATTTCTGTAGGCTTTTTTCCCAGGCTCAGTTTACATGTCATGCAGAAAGAATCTGCTGTTGCTTTCATTCTCTGTTGAAACTGCTCTGAATTAAATACAAGTGTATTACAGTAATGTTCTCCTGTTTGTTTGTTTGTTATGTGGTATTGGTGCAAAAAATATGCTCAGCATACTTCCACCCTCCTTGCTTCCCTTCCCTTTGTTTTTTTTTCCCCACTGGATTAACTATTGCTTTTTGTTGGACTAAAAGCTGCTTTACTTGCACTCCTATTTCCACCTGTCCTCTTGCTACTAATTATTAGTTTCTGTTCTGTTCCCAGTTCCTGCTCGTGTTCAGATAGTCGTCATGTTCTTTTCTGTAATCTTATGATCTGAATAATAATATATAATACACTGTATAATTCACTTAATTTTGTTGAAATCTCATTGCAAAAATTCTTTCACCATAGAAAGCAATATCTATGCATATGACGTTCAATTTTTGACATACACACATGCACTACACCATCAAGTCCCATATCCTGCTGTAGAATGTTGCTTTGTGCTTGATAAAGTGGCAGTGACTAGAGTCCCTTCTTGTAACTACTCAAGCGGTGTGAACACACTGACTACACAGTCTTTGTAAAAAGAACTTCTAAAATAGATGGGAATGAAATAGTGTATTTATGTTTAAAATGCAAGATCCTGTGTTTTACTTAATGTAGGATTCCTACAGACGTATATACAAAGTGAGTTACACAGGCATCAGTTGGCATTCCATAATAAATGTACCCCTGTGTTCTGATAGCTGGAACACTGCATTGCTTTTTTGCATCTGTTCCCTTCTTCTACTGTAAGGTGAACCTCTATGAGGCCTGGATTTTGGGAAGTCAGTGTGAATGGTTTGCTGAGAGTTTATACTGGTGTATAGGATAGAGGTGGGGCTGTCTGGAAGGGAGGCAGTGCCTGAAGATGTAGGAATCCCTAAGTAGTAGGGACTGCTGTTTTTTTACACCTGTTGTCCTAGAGGTATTTTGATGCCTGTGTTTTGATAAGCCTTGGTCAGTTTTTAAATGATTTTGTTAATGTGAAGAAATTCAGCAAGGGTATATATTCAAACTGTACCATCACCTATACAGGATTTTTTTTAATGACCTTTCAAATTAGTTATAGGCTGTATTTTATCAGATCTTTGAGTCCTTTATGAAGATCTCACTTATGTGAGGTCTTAAAAACAAAGTTTGACTCAAACACTCACAGACATAATAGAAGTCTAGTTGATTTATGTTTGTAAGTGACGTCTGCTGCTTTAATCTGTCCTCTGCCCCACGTCCTGCCCTCTGCCCCTTGAAGAGACTTGCTTCTCCAGTCTGGTTGGTTGACCAAAATACTGGTCAGACTTAAACAGCAGTTCATAAAGGCATTCTGGGTTGTCAGCCCAGTATTTTTAAAAACATTTCATTTACAGGTTGAGTAAAGTTAGCTTAACAGTTTGTTACTTCAATATTTAAACCATTTAAATACTAGAATTACTGTCATGTTTCACTTCTGCTAGTCTCATAATCTGTTCGTTTGCATGTAACAGTCTCTTATTTCCTCAAGGAGACAGAAAGCATCTCAAATGCTGTTGCAAACATGTGTCATGTGGAGTCAACTTCTTCCAAATGCACTTCAGAAAATCTGCCTTCTGATTCACTAGGTAAAGTGGAAAACTGATTTGGAAAGAATAGTTAGAAACTCTGGAACTTATAAGTAGGTAATTACTGGTGGATTTAAAAAGCTCAGTGTTAGTTACATCTTTACCAAATTTAAATAGCTGAACTTGGGAGGAAGAATAACAGAATAACCTCCTGTGGGAGGAGGGAGAACTCATTCTGCAAAGCTTATGCATGAAATACTGGAATACTTGCAATAGAGGGGGGATAGCTTACAACCCATGTGTGTTCTGGGTTCAGCTGGCTGCTGTGAACATCCTTAGGGTACAATCAGTTATCCAGTACTGCATATCTCATTGTAAAACACATATAAATGCCACCTTACTGTAGAAGCTTCTATATATTACCTTGGCTGCTAAAACTATTTACGGTCCATCGGTTTTGTTGTTTGACCACTGAACTAGTTTTCCTTTTTGGTTAGCAGAGAAGAATTTTGTTCCAGTTGACACATACTGGACCAATATACACCAAAGAACACAAGCATCTGTGTGGATTTCATTTTGTGAGATCTATAATGAATATGTGTATGACCTCTTAAACATATTATCTACATTAAAAAATCAGAAGCGAAGAGTCTTAAGAATTTGTGAGGATCAAGGAGGAAACTCTTATATTAAAGGTAACAATACTGTTTTATGACCTTGGCAGTTTCTTAGAATGTCTTTGATCAGAAGATTAAGTAAAAGGTCTCTTTTTGCAGACTTAAAGTGGATTAACATCCAGAGCACTGAAGAAGGCTGCAAAATTCTAAAAATAGGAAACAAGAACCGAAGCTTTGCTTGCACTAGAATGAATGAGCAGTCAAGCAGGAGGTTTGTTCCTCCAATTATAAGCATGCTCTGTCTCTTTTCTTTTAAGGAGAGGAGGAGGGGGAGGGAGGGGGAAACTTTGGACTGCCTATTAACTGACCCAATCTTCAGTAATATCTTAAGACTTTCCTTGATTACTCTGGTTCTGTTATGACATTCTGAAAGACAGCTTGGATAAGCATGGAGAGGCTCTAGAACTCTAACAGTAGCAGGAGTTGAGATGCTATTCAATGCCTTTGACCAACCAAAACGATCACATCTTTTTTTGAGTGCCAACAGGCAAGTGTTAGCCACTCTGAGCAGGGATGGCTGTGCAAGGACTTTGAAGGGAAAAGCTGGGAGTATAATTCCTGGAAACCTAGAGCCTGTCAATAGGAAATGCAAGAAGGAATGAGTCTTGCAGGGCATTTTGGCGTTGCTGGGTTATCTAGATGCTGTTATATTGCATTTCTGTCACTGAGTTTACTCAGTCTCTTAAGAATTCAGACACCAGCTCTTAATCTCTCTGTGAGAGAGGGATCAGGAAGAATCTGATTTGACTGAGTGGGAGAGAATGTATGAGAAAGGTGGTGTACTTGCTATTGACACTGTCTTCCTTTTTTGAAGTCCTCTTGATAATTTGTTCTTTAACTGTGGAAGGACATGCTGTATATTTAGTTACTATAGTCATAGTGCTATTGAGCCTGCTTCTTCTCTAAAAAGCAAATTATACAATTATACTGTTTTCTTTTAGCTAAAGACAGCTTCCTTCAAATTTAAAGTGGTGCTTCCATATGAATTTCACTCAAGATTAGAGTCATGCAGAAAATAAATGAGTGCTTGTCTGGTGGAGTTTTGTGCCTAGAGTATTATTATGTATTATTACTTTTGCTCCAGGGAATACCCTGGCATCCACTTAACTTGTTCCCAGAGTTTGCTGTGTATACTTCTGGTTTGTGTTGCTGTTGTTGAGTATTTATTTATTTATAAGAAACTTTACTCTTGAACTGTGGGTTGGTGATGAGGAGTAAAGCACTGCTTTAAATCCATCCTGGAGAATTTTGTTTTCTATAGTATGTGTTTCCTGATTTACTGGATAAACTGGGGGACAGAGCTTATACAGTTCTGGAATTTTCTCTTTGGTTTCAGATAACAGGTCTATTATTTATTTCGTCTTTGTAGCCTGATGTCTAAAACTGAACAGCAGCAGCTTTTCAATTATTAGAAATCTGATCTTTCTGGAAATCAGAGAATAATTTTGACAGTCAATGCATAACTGTGTGCTATGAAGTAGGCAGAATTGCAGAACTATTGAGCCTTATTCCTCAACCTTTTCATTTCTAAGAAGTTAATGCTTAAAATTTAATGAGTTCACATACTGTCTACGTTTTGTGTACTAAGTGGCTATGTGAGTATTCATCTTCTGATGAGTAAACTTCAGGGAACTAGCTTGTCCTTTCTTCAAGACAGCTTGTAGGTTTGGTGTGGTTTTTTTTCCCTCTCCCTTTATTGGAAGAAATGAGAAGTCACAAAATACAACTCGTATTGCTGCTTGCTGGGTGAATGCACTGCAAAGGTAACTAGTGTAGATTGGTGGGGTTGTTCTTGGCACAGAATTTTCTGTAGCATACAGATATTACTTTGCTTCAGTGACTGCCTAATTCTTGTAATTCTAGTTTATTGAAAAGGTCTTCTTTTGTGTTCCAGTCACAGTATATTTTCAATCCGGATGCTGATTCTAACTGATGAACATCAACCACATGTTCTTGGAGTTTCAGAGTAAGTAAATGCTTCAGCTGACAACCAGGATGCAGATATTTTAGGAAAAAGCTGATGAGGTGTAAGCATGCTCAAGTGGAGAACATCCTTGGTTTTTTTTCATTTTAAAAATGAAATAAATCATCCAAGACCTGAGAATGAAATCTGAACTGCCCTGGTTGCATAAAACTGGCTGGAAACCTGATAGGTACCAGAGTAGAAATATTTCTTTGTATCTATGTAACTCTAACGTTTAGCTGAAGGAACCTTTATTATAAGAATGCCTACGAAGTTCTAAATGAAACCTACCAGCAGACTTCTTTAAATGTGCTGAACAGAGCAGCAATCTCATTCAAGAATCTTCATACACACTGGGAAGATAGTTCAGTGCTGTTAATGCTTAATACTTTGCATAGTGCCTTCCAGATGAGATACCCAAGAACAACTCTCTCTGCAATCTAGGTAGGCTGAAATGAGTCACGTGTTTACACTTCTGAGATCTGAAGAAACAAGACATACAATTCTGTTTTCATACTGTTTAGTAACATGCTTGTTTATGTGTTCTGGATAATTCTTTCACTCAGGTTGACTTTCTGTGACCTAGCTGGATCAGAGAGGTGCAATAAAACACAAGCTTTTGGTGACAGACTAAAAGAAGCAGGAAACATTAATAATTCTCTTCACATCCTTGGAAAATGCATTGCAGCACTGAAACAGAATCAAAATCCGAAGTAAGTAACAAGTTGTAAGCAACATATGCTGAGTGTCAGGTGGAAAACCTAAGAATCCCTTTATGCTCCTGTGAAGGGTTCATGTGGTAAGAGGAAAATGTGAATTTTCAGGATCTTGTAAGCCTTCTGTATTCCAGATATCACTAGAGTACCTGAAATGACCACTTTCTTTAAAACTGCATTGTGGGGGGGATAGGTAATTAGAGGGGAAAAAAGCCAATTAGCAGCAAAACTGCACTGCTTTTTCCTTAGTGTTTGCATTTAAGCCGTACACTTTGTGTGCAGAGCTTCTGTTTTGTCCTCTTCCCTTCAACCTCCAAGTTATACAGGTGGACTGATTAGACAATTAACTGGTGTTCTGTAATAAGAGACTGGAACAAGACGACAGCTGTTTTCTAACACTAAGCAACAGTGATGCTGACAATTTATATTCATTACTTTTAAATACTTGATGAAGAGTTTATTAGATCTAGGTAAGACCTCGTTCTTTTTGAGGTGAAATAGTTTAGTTTCAAATACGAGCATCCTACTTCAAGTGCTTCCTTTAAAGAGAAACAGAGTTATGCCAATCTACAGTATTGTACAGGCCTTTTCATGTATTTTTTTTCTTCTGTTTCACAATTTCATTATTCTTTCTTTCCATGAGGATGAAGCCAAGCTATATTCCGTTCAGAGAGAGCAAATTGACTCGTCTGTTTCAGCCATTCTTTTGTGGAAAAGGCAAAGCTTGTATGATTGTAAATATCAATCAGCATGCTTCTACGTATGATGAAACACTGCACGTAATGAAGTTTTCAGCTATAGCCAAGCAGGTAAGAGCACATCTATTTTCCCTGCTCTAGAATCACAGAATATCCTGAGTTGGAATGGACTTGGAAGGATCGCAGAGTCCAACTGGCAGCTCCACACAGGACCACAAAAAAACAAACCCTATATCTGAGAGGATTGTCCAGAGGCTGCTGGAACTCCTGCAGCTTGGTGCCGCAACCACTGCCCTGGGGAGCCTGTTCCAGTGCCCCACTGCTTTCTGTTAAAGAAGCTTTTCTGATGCTAAGCTTGACCATCCCCTGATGCAGCCCCATGCTGTTCCTTCAGGTCCCGTTGCTGTCACCAGGGAGCAGAGCTCCCTGTGAGGAGCTGCAGGCTGCTCCTCACGCATATCTGATATATTTTTCTAATAATCTTTAGCTGCAACTTTTATGACAAAATAAGAGTATGTACTGAGGAATCAAGTTTGTCTAATATACTGTGACAGACATACTTATGTTTGCTCAACTAGGATGCATTGCTGAATCCCGGTTAGAGTATTTCAGGAAGTAGTAAATGGTTTGGGGTGTTTGCCTTTGGCTTTTTAGCAGCTTTTCATGAAAATATGCCAAACCTTGGTATTATTTTAGGGGAAGGGAAAACATCTTTCTATACAACGCCACTATGTTTTTCTAGTAGATCTTCCCCATTTCTACTTTGTTACATTACTGAAGTGATGATGCATTTCTGCTACTTCTTCCTGCAATTCTGATATCTGCAGTACTGATGACATTGATAAATCAGTGTGTTCAACTGTGGGTTATCCAGGTTGTCCAGACCGTCCTACCAAAGAGTTTGGGTTACTTTCCACCAAAGTTAGTTGGAGGTGATGGAAAACCTATTGTACACTTCGATGCTAACACATCTGTGGATGACTTTCCTGACAGTAATGAAACCTCTGCAGAAGAGGAAGTGGACATCACCATTCTCAGTCATGAGGTAGATAAACATCAGTGGCCTCGGGTACCGTTTTTAGTAAATATTGGCTGTGATGTTAGTAATGTCCTATTAGAGGTATACTGGAAGATGTATCAAATGAAAACTGTAAACTTGTGTTCAAAAAAGCAGTGTTATTCAGCTGCTCATGCTCTTCTGAGAACAGCAACAAGATGAGATGCAGCATTTTAGAAACAAAGCTATGCAATCTAATGGCAGTAAACTACCAGTTGATATCTGAATGCCAAAAAATTCCAACAATAAAGCTATTTTGATAGGATAAACAATTAAGATGGAAAGAGGTTCAAGAAGAAATTCAAATTTGAAAGCATTTAATCCTTGGTACAGCCTCCCAGAAAAGAGACATGCATAAAGACCCTCTCTGAATGTCTTATCTGTATTAATACATGCATACTGAAATGCATATCTAGTTTATTTTCTCAACTGAATTATGTTAAATTTAGGATCTCTTGAGAACTGCGGAGAACCTGAAAGAGAAGCTAGTTGCAGAAAGGCAAAGTAAACTCCTTCTGGAGGTGAACATACGCAGAGAGATGGCAGAAGCAATGTTCCGACAGCTACTGGAAACAGAGGAAGCCTGGAGGCAAGTCGTATTACAATCCTATTAGAGACTGAATCAGTTCCACATTTATAAATACTGACACTTATGTGTACATATGTGCGTGTGTATATGTAAGGTATGCACACTCATGCTGTTCTGAGAAGGTAGGGCTGGCTGGTTTCAAAGCTTTGGATGGAAAGGGAAGAAGGAACATTAAACTGTGTAATGAGTCAGCTTCTTTCTGTGCACAATGAAAAAAAATAATGCTGCTTTCTGTTGAATTTTATTTTAATTCGTAATTACGAAAGATTGTCCTGTCTTGTTATTAATATTTAGCAGGTGCAGAAGATTGTTATTTGAGCTTGAGACACGTGATCCCTGTCAAACAGGCACTTGATCATTGTGTGCTAATATACATATATGCATGTGCTTCAGGTGATTTGAATTCCACCTCTTCAAACTTTCCTTCTGGCTTCTTGCTCCTGGACAACTTACGAAGTTTTCACATTATAGCATCTTAATGCAGGCAGCCACAGTAATTTAGTACTAACTTGGGGATTTCTTCAAGTGTTTTCAGATTGCTCAAGCTGAATTCACTTCCTCTTAGCTCTTCTCTTCTTGAAATCAGTTTCCTGCTGTTTGAGTTACTAACAAACGCTTACCCGAAGTTAAGTTGCAAACTGCACGCTCTGTAGTTTAATACTTGTGCTGACTTCAAAGTTTCACAGATCTTCCAATACATGAACACTTAACCTAAAGCCTCTAGTTTAAAATATTATGCAGGCGTTTGACACATATGCAGGAACATATGTGTCACTGATATATCAACAGAGTTCAACAGTTTGATTTCAGATTGAGGTTTTTTAACCTTATCATAAGGGATAAAATCACTTGAGCATTTGCGATTCTAACTGGTTGTAGTTTGGAGGAGGAAAAGGGGAGTATGGGGAAGGGGAGCTGTTGTCTGTGTATGTGAGATAAAGCACTTGTGACTTTTGTGTGGGCAGGTGAGTTGACAAAGGTGCATCGTGGTGATGAAACATCTTAATTCCTCTATAGGAGCAATTTCCACCTGAGTGCTTGCTTCCCACTGAAATGGATATTAATACTTAATACTGGGATGCCAGTTTTTCAGCTGTGAAATACAAAGTTTAGTGTCACTGGATGTTGATGCACCTGATTGAAGTGCTTAGGTACTACAGTGTGGCAAACCATTTAAGAACCACGGATGCTTTTACTTTTGATCTGCCGCTACTGTGGCTTTCAGTTTCAAACAGGAGTGATGTCGTTCGTGCTGAGGTCTGTGGCTGTGTTTAACAGGCATATTTCTGTTGAAGAGAAGGGATCAGAATAGCCACGGCAGGGCTGAGTTCTGGGGTTAAATGCACATTCCCCTATAGCGTTCTTTTCGGGGTGCTCAAGTATTATACCTTGATGCAAATGTATAGGATCTTTGAGAATTAAAATGACAAGAGGCAGAAAAGTACTTCTTGGTCTCTTATGTTCACTGTCTATGATTAGATAAATAACTGGTACTGCAATTTGGTCATGTGTGGTCAAGTTGTAATAGCTGGAATGCTAATATATTAAATAAGACTGATATTTCCTTCTCAGCAACCGCTTGGAAGATATGAAAGACAGTTATGAAGAAAAACTGGAGAGCAAATTTGAAATGTACAAAGAGGCCATCAAGAAGCATGCATACATGTGTGCGATGGAACAAATTGAAGACCATTATGTTCCCGTAGAAGAATTTATAGCTGAACAAGAGAAAGTTGAGGTATGACTTGACTACTGCTAAAAAAAACCTGTGTGCTGATAAACTAACTATAAATAGTGCTTTTCAGAGTTGTTCAGGAATTGTACATTAACACTGAACATTCAAAGTAACTGCAGTAGTTCAGCCTTGCTATTCTGGTACCTAAGCCTAACCATAGGGACAGAGATTTTTGTCTAATGTCACCTATAGTGTATATCTAAATTTCCCAGTCTTTGAGAGCAAAGACCAATTAAGTCCAAGTCATATTTATCTCTGTGATGCAATGATTACAGCACCTCGAGGGCCATCGTACACGACAGTCTGGCTGTGTGAATGTTCTTGGAATTGGAGGCTGTAGAGTAAAAAGCTGGTCGTGAAAGGGCTGGTGGGGTAATTCAGTACAGGATAGCTGTTTTATTTATAGTGGTTCTCTGGTCCAAAGTTCTAGTGATAAGAAACAATGATGAGAAATAAAACCTTATGCAGGAGAGAACTTAATCTGAATGTGCTCACACCTAGGACTGTCCAATAGTTGGTGCCAGTGAGTTGCTATTCCTTTGCACAGATCCTCAGAACTATGCAAGTATCCTGTGTAAATAACTTTCTCCTAGAAGTTCTTGTGATCAGAGTGACATTCCTTAACACAGTGATTTCTCATCCCCGATCATCACGGCTTCCACCCAAAATAATTTGTGAACTGCATATGCGTGTGTAGTATTATTAAAGGGCAGGGTGTAGTGCATGGGGTTGAGTGGAAATTTAGACAGATTCTGATATGTCTTCTTCTTTTTTCAGGATAGAGAGAATAAAATATTGCAATTGGAAAGGCAACTTCATGAACAGTCAGGAAGGCTGTTGACTCTGGGAGGTCCATGTTCAGATATACTGACTACTGAAAATGGTGTGGAACCAGGTGGGAATCCAACCTGGATATTTGTCATTCAAATTACTTTTTGTTTTATATATCAATCCAACTTCTTTTGTCTGTAGATCTCACAGACAAGATGATGAAGAGAGACAATGAAGTCCTGCAGAAACAATGCATGGAGAAAGACGAGGTAGCTCTTGCTTACTCTTTAGCAAATCTGGGAGCAGCAGTCCTAAACTCTGGCAGGGTTTCAGTACTTTAAGAACTGCACTGTAAGGGGGAAAAAAACATGAAAATTCCTGCATGTGGGTGTCAAGTTTACAAAAGAGCCCTTTATTTGGTTGTGGATGATTCATGCCAAAGGCTGCCTGTGTTCTGACTTCAGTTTGTAGAGGTATCTACTACACTAAGTCACGTGGCAATCATAATGTGAGGTGGAAGTAGGGGAAGATGGGGACTTATGTTGGAATGCGTTGTAAAAATTGCCATGGCCTCAGTGCTCTCATTTTGGAAATGCTGCCTGCTCACACACAGGGGAATAGTTAAAGAATCTGGTGGCAGTTTAGATCTAGAGCCAACATACTGCCTTGAACCAGCATGGAATTCCACCATTTCGCTTAGGTTTAGATAATGGGTGAGGTCTCTCTTTAAACAAACAAGATTCCCCCCTAGTTCTGAATAGCATGTAGACACTGAAGTCATGGGCTTCAGTCTGTGTTATGGAGAACAACATTAATTGTTTTCAGAAAGATATTTCTAGTCTACACGTCACACATTTTTTGTAAGGCTGTAGCTAGTTTCCCATGTTTAAAGAAGATGGAGGGGAGGGAAATGATGAGGCTTGTTTCTTTCACTAATAACAAATAGGAGTGGGGTTTGGAGAAACGGTTCCAGCTGGTCCTAATATACCATGTAAATGGAAAGTGACCCTAAATCCATTCCTATTGAAAAAATATAGTCCAGAAATAACTCTTCCTTACCAAGTTTAATGCCTCATTCTATGACCCTGGCATTTGTTTTCACACCTGGTTTTCAGAGCTGTGCAACATTTTCCTATGTCAATTTCAAATTTTGGTGCTAGGAAGGAAATCTGGCTTCAGTGCTTGATAGGAGCATTCAATATTGGTTGTTTAGTTGCCTTGCTGCCTGGCAATAACTGGAATGAGCATAGTTTAAAGCAGCTACTTTGATTGCTGCCCTTCTGCTGTTTTGCCTCACAGTGTCTGTGCATGTGTGAGTGATGGACTACTTTTGTTCCCTCCCACTCACCTTGGTCTGTGTTTAGCAGATTTTAGTTAACAACCTAGAAGTTTTTCCTGCAACCGTGTTGATGTGAATCCATATAATAATTTTTCCCTCTGAAGACTTAATCTGTCAATATTAAAATCCATCTTCCCATCAGAAAGGAGAGGTTTTCTCTTTAACTGCACTCCAGAGTATGAGGCAAGAGAGAATTCTTCTAACTACCCTTACCGAGAAGGAGCAGATCATTCTAGAAGTCTGTACTGCTGTTCTTCAGTCTGTGCAATGCGTTAGCTTTAGCACAATGGCATTTGGATACTCTGAGTATGTCTTTCACTAGAAATAATGGATTCAGAAGTGAGGATTTAGAAGGAGGAGTCTTCATCTTGGTTGCTTTGATCTTAGTTTGCACTATCCAGTCTTAATCAGAAACGCCTACCTTGTCTGTATCGGTTCTAGTCATGAACCAAACTCCTATGAAATATGGTGTCATTAAACTTCAGTGTGTATGGGTTCTATTTTCAGCTCATAAAATCTCTGAAGCTTAAAATACAGAAATTAAATGAAACGCTGCTAGAAGCTAATGAAGGCTACAGAAAAATGGCAGAAGAGAACAGCAGGCTGAAGCATACTATCATGCTTAAGGTTTGTCAACCTTTTGAAAACAGCTCTAATATGGCTTGTTTGTTTTTGTAGTTATATTGATTGCTTCTTCATGCTCACGCATGTAAAAACACTGTTCAGTCTTAGTAATTGTTTTTGAGCTTACAGCCCTCAAGTTTCACACCTTGGCTTTGTGTCTGGTGTTAGAAGGACTTAGTTAATAGGGAAACTGAGTGTGTGCTGACAACTCTTGCTGATCGAAAGGTGTCCAAACCTGTTGTCAAGCACAGACAATACAACTAAGAACTCCTGCAGAATCCTCTCTAATCCTGAAGTGTCTTGCTGAAGGCAAGTATTGGTGCAACAAGACCTGATGGCTTTGGCTTGAAAGCTGTCCTGCCCCTCCTGCAGAGGTGGCCGAGCTTCAGTGAGACACTAAGTAGATCTGTTGGCCCAATGGTTTGCCATTCTCTTAATTACATAAAAGTGATCCGGAAGAGATGGGTGCTGAATAGCCATTGGACATAGTAGTCATAGGGTTGTCTCCTGCAAACAATACAATTGTCTGAATGTATGAAAAAGACTTTGGAGTGTTCGTGTGGCTGATGAAGCCTTATGCTCATAGGACCAAGAAATGAATAGTCTCCAGAACTGGGCTAAACGTGTTCTTGAGCTCGAAGAAACAGTGTCTTCCCTACAAAAAGAACTCGATGATCGCAAAAAACATTTCTCTACTGAGGACTCTAAACAGCAGAAACCCAGGAGAGGTTTGTTGTCTAACCTGAAATCCACAGTAGCAGGTGCTGCTAGTACACCTCTTGGTAGAGGCTGGGGAAAGCATGAAGAGGCTTCATCCTCAAGAAAACATGTACTGTTCACTCATAAAGCAAAGGAATAATATTTAATTAATAAAATTTGCACTTACTGGGCTCCTTTATCAATCTCATACTGTTGGTAGGTATTTCGTTTTCTACTTTTAGCTGTCATCTTCACTGATATCTTATTAAACATTTGTCAGTTAAGTTTCATTAAGTAGAATTCAGAGCTGTGTAAGTATGGACCCAAACTTCTGCTTTTATGGTTGATATGGGGCGGTTATTTGAGATGGATCAGTATTAAAAATCAATGTATATTTTACATTTTAAATTCTTACATTACTGCTGTCAAGATCTTTGTACTAATATGTGATTCACATCACAGAAGTGTTATATTCTTCATCTGTTGCTCGATACCTTTATGAATTAAGTATTTTGTTATTGATTGCTAGAAATGAGATGGCTTGTAAGTTTATCTCAAGTAGCTAAAATAGCTTGCTTCTTCAAAAATACTGTAACTCTGACCTGAGAACTAGCCTTGTGGGACTAAACTGACCAAGTGGTTAAACGTAAGACCTCATAAAAGAAACAAAACAAGCTCTTATCTGGCTTGCTATTTGTCAGCTAACTTGCTTTGTAAAGGAACTTGTTTTAATAGCATTTTAAATTTCCACTGTGTGTACATTTAACTTGAAAAATCTACTATAAATAAAACTTTCAATTATTATATTAAGCTTTGTTCATTTTATAAAGGTTACATTCAGTAAAGTGAAGCTTAGGAAAGATTGTAAACTGAGGTTGAACTGCCATAGTGATTGACATAGGATGATCTCGAGTTTAAAGAATCATAGCTCTGGTTGTAACTTTGCTGTATCTACCAACTCGATGTAATAGCGAGACTGGAGCGTGGTAGATTGGAAGATAGCTTTCATACAGACATTTCAGTTTGTAAGAGTGAATTTTTTAACTATTGAGAAAGTGCTATGCCTATAGGATTTAAGAATTACTCTACAACGAAGCAGACCATTTAACTAAATTGGAATAATATCAGTTTGTGCTGTTTCTCACGGTGGAGGGGGACCCAGTTCGGAGTGAAACCTTCCCTTCACGCTGGAGTCGCTAGGTGGTGCAGCCTTCCTGCATGACACAACAGCCCGTCGCTGATGCCAATGCTCTTACAGGTTCTTTGGGGCAGGCTGGTCAAATACGGTGATAAGTAATTGCTCTGGTGAGTCTTCAGCCTGGCTGAAGAGGTGGGACTTGAGCCAGTGCTGGTATCGTGTGCTGAACGGTTTCTGTTAAATATGGGTTATCTGGCTGCAGTAGTTCTAGAAGCCTACACTCCCTACCTGGTAGGATTTCTAAAATATTATTCTTCTCCCTCACAAGGTATTCCAAGTACTGAAAAATATTTTGGTGTTGTGCTACAATACACTGAGTGCTGATCCCTTGAATGAGAAGGTTAAGTACAGATTGCCCTAGGACCAGCAATTGGCAAACAGTAGATGTAATATTTCACATGACCTCATGCTGTGCCTTGACACTCTTGGCACTGGTCTGAGATTTTACGTGAGTTGATTTGCTCACACTAGCAATAATCTCTTATTCTCTGAGCAAAGGTTGTTCCTATGCATGCTCTGACTTCCCAGAGTACTTCTGTTGACTATAGGAAATGGTTTGAAAAACAAAGTTGTGGCATCTATTTTTTTTTCCCCCCTCCTTCCCTTAAATTAAAACAAAACCTTCATGAAGTTCTTACCAATTCTTATCTGTAACCTTTTCCACAGTGTCACAGAATGAACAGTTAACATTAAAGGATTTTGAGAAGCTGTTTTAAAGGACAACAGAAGACTAAATATCCTCCTGCTCTCCAAAAAGAAACACAAACAAAGATCCAGAAATGCTGAAGCAACCAGCCTTCTTCAGGCTGAACTGATATAAGGCAAGCAGAACCCACTAATATTTACCACTGTAAAATAAACTTGTTAATGGTAATGAACAGATGCTCTTCTGCTCCACGTGAAGCTGCTGCTATGGATAGACTATCACACATTTATTTTGTTCCAAATTACTACTGCGCAACTTGTTTCAGACTAAGTGTTTATTAAAATTAAAAATCACAATATAATAGAAACAATATTTACATATTTAACTGCTAGTCTGCTGAAACAGCACGGTTTGACTGAAGGAAACCGATGGAGAAAAAGCAATGATTGTTGATGCTGCTGAACTTCAGCTGCTGGCACACCAAAGCTTTATGAAAAGAGTCTGAAGCTTCTGCAGAGTACCGTTTGCCCAAATAACTGGGGTAAGGTGAGGAGTGGCAAAGAAAGATGTCCTGGGTTTCAGTGGTGAGAGCCAGTGTCACCAACAGAAAAAAAAACCAAACATCTGTACTGTAGGTGCACTGTAATTGCACTAGCTCACCTGTTTGGTCATTTTGATAAAATATAAAAAGTTGTAATATATAGAGCACAGCAAACTGCATTTCCTTTCTAAGAACTACAGATTCGTATACAAGCAAAGTTATAGTGACTCTGCAGTTTAACTTAATATCCCATTGCATCTTTCCACAAATTGGTTTGGGCTGTGCTTGAGCTGGTTTTAGCTTTAGAACAGCTTTAGGGTTAGTTGATTAAAGCAGCAAAAAATTAAGGAATATTCTTGAATAATCACAGATGATTAAAAATTAATCTTAAAGTATTCTCATGGGTAACAGTGACTTCAATGAATGTATCAACTTCCTTCACCATCCTGTGTATCCCATTGACTTCAGGTGATGATTTAGGCCTTGTGGGAAACTGTAGGTCAAATACAGAGCTGGGCACTGCTGAGTCTGCCTTCATGGATGCTCTCGCATTGCTTTGAGATGGATTTTAAGTTTCATGAGTAATAGCAGTAAAACGATCATCTTCAGTATAAAGAGTTACATACATAGCCCTTCCTTAAAAGAAAGCATTACACCACTTAGAAAGTCTGACGAGAGGTGATGGTATTCCAACTGCAGTGTGAAATAACAAGGACACAGCAACAATTTTAATCATATGCTGCATTTGTCACGACTTCATCATGAAGGAGAACTTAAACGTGTAAGACATGGGCTTGTTCCTTTTGCTCTGGAAAACTGCTGTTTGTGTATGCCTTTTATAAAGGGATCCTTGTAATGTATTCCGTGGCTTTGAGCCTAAGGAGGCTTTGAAAAACTGTGCAGGGTAAATGATTGCTTTCCTTCTGTCTCCATTCCCCCTCCAAAAGGCCTGCTCCGTTTGGGATATTTCTGCAGCTGCAAAACGCGAAGCATTCAAAGAGAACTTCCTTAACCAAAAACCAAAAAAGCACAATTATTTTGCTGCAGTTACTCTTTCAGCTTCCACACTTGGTTAAGATGTCCAAACTTGAAGTAATTGGTTACAGCAGTCTGTCTAAGAAATAGTCTGTGCCAACGATCTGTGTCAATAGGAAAAAAAAAAGTGTTCTTGTTTTTTTATTATGGCTGCTGTTGATATTGCCCTTCTGTTGCTGTGTAGAAGTCATCGAGTACGCTCTGTAGGTAATCAAATGTGGGCCTCTCTTCTGCTTTGTCTTTCCAGCATGTTTTCATGATATCATAAAGCTCAGCTGGACAGGTTTCCATACGTGGCATTCGGTACCCACGCTGAAGAGCAACCATCACATCTGAATTGCTCATACCTATAAAAAAACAAAAAGAAAGTTTTGGTGACCTGATCTCCTAGCTCCTAAAGAACCTATTTCACTCGACTTTTCTTTTATTTACATCCTTCTAAAGAAAGATATTCACCCATTGAACCCAATGAGCTAAGACTGCTATATTCAACCAGCTACCTACCTTTACTACTTTTTATTAATGTCTTTACTTCCAGGTCTAACATAACTGCTGTCTGTCTCCAGCACCAGCTCCCTTTTGTTCCTATGATCCATCCTGCCTCTGTTTTCTCTGCTTTCAGAGGTGCTGAGATCCACAGCCAGATGCTCACCCTGGCCCCCTGTGTCATTCTCCCCTCTGTGTCCCTGGATGCAGAAATTCCAGCCTGCTTGCTCCATGCCAGCAGAGCGCAGCATAACTGTCTCAGCCCAGGTCCAGTCCCTCACGTTCACACAACTTTGGTGTGTTAAGAAGCTTTCAGACTTTTTTTCCTACATTGCCTTTTGCGTAACTTGCTGATTGCAAGATAATGGACATCACTGATACTATTACATCTAACAGGCAATTTCCTTTCCCCTCTTCCTCATCCTATCTGTGCTGTGAAAAACATCAGCTGTGATGAGCCTTGTTTGGTTTCCCAATCATTGTTCTCTTTCTGAGAAAAGAACTACCAGCAGTGCAGCTTCTGTCTCATACACCTCTCAAGAACCAGACCTGTGAGTGAGGCCTGCCAGCTGCATTCTCCTCCTCTTGTTTCCTTCTCATTTTCCTCCTTTCAAATCACTGAGTGATTTCAACACCTACCCTCAGAAGGCAGTCCTTCATAAGCCTGGGCCAGCGAGAACCACTTCCTGCCTTTCAGCTGTCCCTTCCTCTGTACAGCTTGTGCAACACGATGGAGTAACTGTGCCAGGACCACCTTCTCTAAGACATGGACTCGAAGCTTTCTGTGTTTCAGGGAATGCCTTTTTTTTTTCCCCACATCTGTGTTTCAGCCCGAGTATTTGCTTCTATCAGTGAGAACTGTATCTATATTGAGAAGTGTAGTGCTGAGAACAGTGAGCTGAGTGCTTGGACTTACAGAAGTGTAGAAAGCACTCAGTGAAATAGTTGTTCATCTTATGCAAAGCCTTAGCTAGCTGCAACACATGAGGACTGCTGCTGCTCCTAGGCTTTTGTGCTGAACTGGACTGAAGGTTGGGGTTTAAGCACCACGTTGGCTTGTGCTTGGATCTTGAAGGAATAATTGCTACATTCTGAATGCCAAGGACAAGTAATGTTTTAGTTAGCTTACTTAACAGTAAGAATTACCAAAACTTCATCCTTGTCAGTAAATGACATATATTTGTTGCATTTTTTTTATGCTAGATTTTCTTTGCTAGCATTAACTACTTGCTAGCTACAACTCAAGCCATTTCAAATGCTGCTCTATACTGAAAGCTTGCCAGTTGCCAGAGATACTTCAGAATGTTATTTTCAATTATTAAGTGTTCCCATTAGAACTGAAAAATCCATTTACTGTTTCTGCCCCCGTGGCTGCTAGTTACATCCTATTGCTAACTTACTCTTGCCACGCTGGGGTAATTTGCCCAAACTGGTCACATTTTTTCATGTGAAATAAATTGCCCATCCACTCATTTTGCTGTCCTGCTGGATCTTCAGTGTGAACTTTCTGTCTATTAGATGACTTGGTTTATGCTTTTATTTAAAATTGACATACACCCTCTTGCAGCTTAATGCAAACGAGGCCTGCGAATTATTACAATCTTCCAGTATGCAACCTGGAGGCTTTCCCACCAAATTGCAGTCTGACAAATGGATCCACAGTGTAAGGCTTATTTATGATGCTCATAAAAATGTTTCCATACTTAAAAAAAGAAGAATTTTCCCATGATAGTATGGCAGTACAGTGTTTGTTCTATTGATTGATTTTGCTCTTAAACTAAACTGAAAATAAGAGAGATTTTACAGCGCTGAAGAGACAGCAGGCTTAGCTGCAGAGTTAAGTATTGGTTTGGCTTTTGCATTTTTGTAGTGCTGGTTTCCAGGTGAACTTGTAGCTTTGCTCAGGGAAGGACAATTTGCAAGAGCAGTGTCTGGATACATGCGCATGTGCTTATGGAAAATGAAGCATTCCAGCTGTGGGAAGAACCACACCTTACCCTGGTGCATACAGCTTCCACCCTTCCACCTTTCCCTGGGGACGTGGGCATTCTTCTACAGTAGGTTTGGGAGGACCTGCTACTTAGGCACATATTTTATAGCCCTTGCCTAAAAAATTACCCTGAGCATATGTTTAATCATTTGTGCAAATGACCCTATCACCTCTTGTAGTTGAAGGGGGGCTCCTCTTGAGTTTAGTGCTTCCCTGGCCTGGAGCCTTGCAGAGCAATCAGATTGTCTGTTTTGGCTCTGCCTCTTGCATGGAAAACTGGTATGTTCTTCCCTCGCATAATATAAGGAGGGCTGCCATCACCCTTTCTCTGCTGCTTGAGTCTCACATGAGTCTTCTGCCGTTGCAGGATTCAGAACTTGGTCACCAAGTTCTATCCCTTTGCCATCTCCCCTCACTGCCTGCCATCTGCAGGACCCTAAGACTTGGGATTTCTGACAGTTTCAGCAGTAACTGAACATATGAAAATGTCTCCTCGTTCATGCTGCTGTTAATCCATTCACTAAAATTTACCCAGGAGAGGCACACGGCTTACACATACAGTGATTGTAAGCTTTCAAAACATGAACTTCACCAGCTTGATGTCTTCCACATCACTGGTGTTGCTACTGTCAAATGCCAGCTCTCTCCCTGGGTACTTTATTTGCCTTTTAACACTGAAGTGTAAATACAGAGAAACAGTATAAACATATGTCCATACCTGGATAAGGAATCTTTCCATATGTAACGATTTCATACAGGAGAATCCCAAATGACCACACGTCAGACTTGATAGTGAAAGATCCATAGTTAATGGCCTCTGGTGCTGTCCATTTAATAGGGAACTTTGCTCCTAAAAAACAATGCATTTTCAATCAGTCCAAGGGAAATTTAAATACTGAGTCTCTGGAAAGTTTTAAGAGTCTTGTCTATGGTATCTTAGATCAGCAAAGTTATCAGCAACTCCTTCTGCCTAAGAGTTACCAAGACACATGTTGTCACGCTGTCTGTCCTTCATTAAAGGTGCCAATAAAGTGAAGAAAGTTATGTAGGTCATTCTAAAAGTAACACCTCCCATTTACATCCATGAAAACTACAACAGATAGAAGGAAAATAATAACACTGTTTGATAGAGGAAATTCTCAGCTACAAAATACTGTTTTTCATTGCAGTCACCACCATCAGCTATGTATTTCTGCCACTGATGAGCAAGTGTGTGCTGCCATGCTTGTACAAAAC
This sequence comes from Odontophorus gujanensis, assembly GCA_013399175.1. NCBI lineage: Eukaryota > Metazoa > Chordata > Aves > Galliformes > Odontophoridae > Odontophorus > Odontophorus gujanensis. Next base: position 17,259 of record VXAB01008624.1, on the reverse strand, counting down.
TGTACCAGTAACATGAGCCACTGTGTCATAGCTGCTGTGGTGGTGGTGTTGCTAGTAAAATGTTGCCAGTGTAGCCTATCTTTCATTGACCTGAGCAGGTGGAAGCTAGAAGGCACCAAATCTGGTCTACTCAATGGGTGTGGTAGGACTGCACAGCCAAGATTGGCAATGTGCTCCATGGCCTTCAAACTGGTATGAAGCTTGGTGTTATTGCGTTGCAAGCAAAACATTTTCTTCTTTTCTGGCCTTACTCCAGAATTTTTAGCCTTCTGCTTAGTCAGCATCATGATGGAGCAGTCAGAGTTGATGGCTTGTCTGAGTTCCAGTAAATCCAGAAGGATCACCCCTCTCCTATCTCAAAAGACAGCACACATCACTTTATGTGCTGAGGGATGCATCTTGAACTTCTTAATCGATGGAGAATTCACAAGTCACCACTTCATGGACTGCCATTTTGAGTCTGGCTTGTATCGGTGACATCACAATTTGTCACTAGTAACGATGCAAACCAGGAAATTGTCACCTTCAGCCTCCTACTGGTTCAATAGGTCATGACACACTTGCATACAGTGCTCTTTTTGCTCCTATGTGAGCACTCATGGGATCCACACGGTACAAAATTTGCAGTATTCTGATGTTGTCACCATCATTCCCAATGCACTGAAGCTGATATCCATGCTTGTGAAGATATGATGTAGCATCTGTTTAACAGTATGCTTCCCTTTCTCACCAGTCGTGCCCCTGCTGCAGTGCTACCTCCCAACCCAGCTTTGAACAGGCACTCAGCCTTTGCGTGTCGTCTCCCCACCTGCTGGAGGAGCAGATCACAGAATCAGAATTGTTTGAGTTGGAAGGGACCCTTAAGGGCCATCTGGTCCAGCTCTTTTACAATGAACAGGGGCACCTACAGCTATCAGTTTGCTCAGAGCCCCATCCAGCCTGACCTGCAATGTCTCCAGGGATGGGACATCCACTGCCTCTCTGGGCAACCGCAGCTTTGAAAGAGAACCAATTTTGCTAAAGGTTCTCCCAGCAACTGCAACTACTGGGGCTGCTTCCTTTCCACGAGGGAAAGCTGGTGCATATGGCACTGACAACGTGAAGAGAAAATAATCCATAGTTTTTCACCATTTACGTCAGTGCGATGGAAGATGTGGATGTATAATTAATTTGTTCAACTTAGAAAAAAAATGCATGCAGCTAAGCACTCCTTATTTCCTTTAAAATGAAGAAATTATATATATATATACACACATATATACACACATATACATATATATACATGTATATATAAGTAAAGTTTTCCACAAGCCTGGGGAGCGCAGAAACAGAATTTGTATCTGTATTCTTTTAAAAAGTTTAAAGTGCTGCCTCTAGGAAGTTGTTTTTTCTGTCCTTAGTGACCAGTTATTTTTAGATGCAGTCTCACTACCTTCCAGAGGCTGAAGTTTTAAGGGCAAACATAAAAATATACCTTCTCTTGCTGTATATTCATTGTCTTCAATGACTCTAGCTAGTCCAAAATCAGCAATCTTGCACATCAGTAAGTCTGAAACCAGAACATTAGCTGCTCTCAAATCTCGATGGATATAATTTTTTCTTTCTATGTATGCCATCCCTTCTGCAATCTGTAACAAAAGGAACAAATTGTTTGGTATTTCAACACTATACAGTACCATCAGCAGCTTGGTCCCTCCTTCTTTCAATTACTCAGCAAAGTCATGTTCATTTATTCATTACCAGTAGAGAGACAGATGTTCTTTTAAAGTTTGATTAAGCAACAATGCAAATAGTTAAAAAATGAAAACAAATGAACAAAAATCCAGACCAACTTTCTCATCACCTGCTATCAGCCTGGGCAGTTACGAAACAGTTACTAAGATAAATCAAATAGCTTATGATTATCTTCTGCAACATCACCTATTTGCTCACACGTGAGGAGTGTTTGGCATCAGCAAGCATTCAAATACAATCATAGGCAAATTTCATTTGTGTTTCATCAACCCAACTTATTTTCCTAATCAAATTAAAAGTGATTAATGACCTCAAACTATACTTTGGGATGATTATTTCAGTGTTTGTCCAGACTGTTCTTTATAAATCCACTGAAGAAAAATGCACTGCTTTTCAGAAAAAGGAAAAGAAACTGAAGCAAATAGTTTCTCAACTCAGAGCAGTAAATCTTACATGTAGTTAGTATGCAGTTAGTATTATGTCTAAAAGCTTGATAGGTTCTAGGAAAAAAAGAAAAGTGTTTGGGAGTAATCCTCTTCCTTGTGAGATTGCTGTAGGTTTTTCCCAAGCAAGGCCTGCAGCCTAACCTGTGCTAAGGATCCTACCCCAGAATGACTGGGGACAGCAGGTCTTTGCCATCCACACAGCTTGGGGAACACAAAAGCTCTCAAAATTCATATAATCACAGACTTGTTTTAGTTGGAAGGGACCCTTAAAATCATCAAGTTCCAACCTCCTCCTACAGGCAGGAACACCTCCCTCTAAACCAGGTTGCTCACAGCCCCATCCAGCCTGGCCTTGAGGGCTTCCAGGGAGGGGTATCCACAACCTCATTGGGCAACCTGTTCCAGTGTCTCGCCACTCTCACGGCAAAGAATTCCTAATATCTAGTCCAAATCTACCCTCTTCCAGTTTAAAACAATTTTCCCTCGTCCAATTGCTACATGCCCTTATAAAAAGTCCCTCCCCAGCTTTCCTGTAGGCCCCTTCAAGTACTTCATTTGTTAATGAAGCAGTAGCAAACCAAGATTGCTTTTCCAGTCCTGGTCCCTACTGTACTCATACATGAGCTCCATGACACCACTTCTGCATATCCATTTTTCAGTAAGTCCCTGAGGGGTACAACATATGCACACACTGCTACCACTTACGACACTGAAACCACACTGTCTTCATTCCTCTTTTTCAGTTGAAGCAGAGGAAAATACAGCCACTTGCCCTCCCAGCTTCCACTGCAATGGTTCTCTTACATGTCCATAGTTGGCCACTTCTGCAGGGCAGGCTTTAATTTCACTTATAGAACACAAAGGGGTTCTCACATAAACCAGGAAGAAACTCTGATGGTGAAGAGAGTGAAGAACATCTGCATTTCTTATTTTCTAGAAATAAGTAAAAGGTATTTCATAATGAAGGAAGTAGCTACTTGTGAATAACTGCTGCAGCGTGTCCTGCTAGAGGCATAAAGACTGCTCACAAAAGGGAAGAGCAGTGTTTGCTTCTCTCCTCCTAAGGCCTTGGGTCTGGGGAGGAAGAAGAGGCAAAAATGAAGGTTTTGCTTTAAGATCTATGCTGAAATTGGACCAGCCAGCTTGGCAGGTAGAACTGAAACACAAACAGGTGTGCCAACAACAGTGTGAAAATACAGCAGCCATCATGAAGGAATCGACTTTCCTCATGCTTCCCTGCACAGATGCAACATTTGGACTGGTTGCTGGCTGGGGAATAAAGAACCACCTCATGAAAGAGAAGGTGGTGATGGTGGTGGTGAGTTCCTCACCCAGCCAAGCAAAGCCATCAGAAAGCCTGTTCTGTTTCTCCTCTTTGTGCCAGAACAACTGAAGACGTTATCTGATTAGTCACAAACTAAGAATGTGATAGCAAACAATTAATTACATTTTCAGCAAATACAAATCATGCTTCTGTGAAATTCCAGGGCAACAGTTTTGACTGTATGCCATCAGAGAAATGCAAAGAAGCCATGGATGTACAAGCTTTGTAGGAAAATAATAACGGGCCGGGAGTTCTGAATGATAGAAGGAGGGGAGGCACAGTGATGCAACAGTTGAATACTAATACCTGGGTCATGCTTAAGCCTTTCTGAGTGACAAATAAACAACAAAACAAACTACATCAAAACCCAAAGCACAGCAAAATGACCCACACACAAGAGGACTTTCTTTGATGAAGGAGATGGGTGCCAAAGCCCATGCGATAACTCCTTACAATAACTACTGGGTTTTTGATCTTAAGATGTAGAGAAATTTATGGGAACCAAAGAAAAAGAAAGTGCTCTTTTCCCCTCTTTTAACAGCCATTTGTACTTGTGCAGGCTATTGGGCTCCGAGTGGCTACTACTCAGCAGCAGCACAGGAAAGCTAACTCGGGCTTGCAGGATATTCTTTGTAGCCTTTAGGAGATGATTCCACCTCCATTGCATTACTGCTACTAGCAGGAAGAGACCAGCTTCCCCACAACCTTTAATAAACTACTGACATGCTTCTAAAACTACCTGAATTATTTAAAAACAGAACAAACTCCCTAAATACTAGGGAAGGATGTACGCAGTGTAAGAATGACAAGTAACTCCTTAACTCCTGGTGGAAATAAATTGTGCCATAAGATAGTCTCCTGAGTGGAAAGCAAGTCCATCATTATACTGCTACACCACAGTAAGTGAGGGACTCAGAGCCAACATTCTGCATCCAACTCTGTCACCTAGCAGTGCTCTCTTCTCTCAGTTTCTGTTCTTTCTACCTGTAAAACGAGAAAATTATTTAACTTCACAGAAAACTCCCACAAAATACTTAATAGTAGGAAAAACAAGGAGTAAAACAACTAAAGCATTCCATGTGTCCTGCCCACTCCTTCCTGCCCTCTGAAGTGGTTTGGGGCAAGCAGCAAAAGCAGTGGAGGACTATGAAGGGAGAGGGGAGAACCCAACAAAGCAGCAGATCAGGAGCGGACAATGCTTTCACAGCAAAGCTGTGCTTTCTGAAAACCAAATACACTTTCTCACAACCCACAGACTTCCTTGGTGAAATGCCACAGCTGAAGTTAAATGGCACATACAGGGATGGGCAGACATATTCTTTTTATTTATTTATTCTTTTACCAAAAGATGAAAGCCCTTTTTTTTTTTTTCCTACAAAACTGGAGAACTTCTGGATTCCTTAATACTCCAGTCTCTCAATTCAAAGATGCGCCATTTCAATTTCCATTCCAAGGTCTGTGATTCTCTTTTGCAAGATTTATTGCTAACAGTGCATGTTTCCTACATTGTTTGCAGTTTTGTTCATTAATGCAGCACAAGAGTTCTAGTAACACCTGTAACAGATTCCTGTAACATGTAAAATCTTCATTCCCCTGCAGAACAGGAAAGCAAAATGTGGACAACCAAAAAACCAGTGAATTAATATTCATTCATGATGGGGCACTGGAACAGGCTGTCCAGAGAGGTTGTGGAGTCTCATTCTACAGAGACATTTAAGATCCATCAGGATGCCTACCTGTTTTAGCAGGATGGATACCCACCCTGCTTTAGCATGGGGGTTGGACTCGATGATCTCTTGAGGCCCCTTCCACCCCCTACAATTCTGTGATTCTGTAACTCAAAGCTGTGCCCAGATTGTGTTTGGTTGCAAATGAAGTCAATTCCAGGAGAAAAAAAAAACAAAACACGAGAACAAACAAACAAACAACACAAAGGGCACGACCTGCAGTTAGTAAACTGAGAAATACTAGGATAAAGCATCCTGACCTTTTCCAGCTCTATCTCATCAGTGACTTTAAAACAGAACTCATCTAGAAGTGATTACCCTGAGATGTCTTGGGCACCCTTTTAAAAGGCTTTGCTTTATATTAACTGTATTAACAGATGGGGCTTTTTTTTCTTTTCAGGACATGTACATGTGACAGCTACAGGTGGAAGCACACCCAGCAGAAGCCGGGGAGTGGAGAATAAATGCAGCCTCAAAATACCTTCCATGCTGCTGCTGCCAGGCTTTCACCTTTTGTTGAACAAGAGAAGAACATAGCTTGGTTCAAAAGGTTCAGTGAATTTGCTTCATACTGTTTTAGTTGACCTCATAAAACAGAGACGAGCAGGATTTCGATAACTGTGAAAGAAAAAACTTTCTCTGGGCAAGTTAGCTTTGGGGCAAGACAGAAAATAGCTAGTAAAATCTAGTGTGGCAGTCCCTCTGGTCGTGCAATCACCTGGCTACTGCCCGTAAATGAGTTCAGTCTGCACGTTCTGGCTGCTGCATTAGCAAGATTTGGCAGCGTAGCCTGTGGACAAAGTGATGAAATCCACTGACGCTCCAGCTCAGAACTGGGAAGCAGCAGCTAGGAGCATTTCCTCAGCCCGCTCACTGAGCTGAGAAGCAGCAGGAAGTGGAAGTGCCTGTGAGCTGTGTCAGCTCATGGCGGTGGGGCGGAGGAAGTTGTGAGGACAGCCCATGAGGCCGCTGTGCTGCCCAGCTGCCCCGATGGGAGAGAGGTTCTCATGTTGGTTCCTGGCTTTGGTTCTGGCATATACTACAAATCCATGCTGAATTCTGCAGGTGAGGCCACAGCCGTTCTGTATTAATTGTAGGCTGAAGGTTTGCCAAAGTCAGCTTCTTTTAAAATGCTCATTACAGGGACTGCCAAAGACTTCATTTCTAGGGGCCAAACATATTTCTGCCAGGGGTGGGCCAACACTAGATTTCCCCAGCCCCTACTCACACACACTGATTGAAACACAAAAGAGAAACTTCATTTCTTCTATAAGGACAGATTGTTCTAGAAACCGAGCAGGACCACCTTCCTAGCAAGAACTTTCTGGCCAGGTTTTCCACACTCCTAATTTCATAAATTTGTGTCCCCTTGCACAGTAAAGAATAGAAATTAAGAAAAAGTTGGAGTCCACAGCCATGCTCAGAGGTCAGAACCAGATTTTAAGTCTACCTCAGCATTCATCCGGTACTGTGAAAATGGCATCAGTACATACATATGGTCAGCAAACAAAACAGCAAACTAGGGTAGCAGTGTAGCAGTATAACCATGGACTTGCTTGAAAAAGATGCTTATTATTGCCTGTGGGAACAATCTTTTTTTTTTTTTTTTTTTTTTTTTTTTCAAAATCAGAGTATTTTATCCCTTGTAAACGCAGATTTCTTTCAAGACTGCTGAAGGCAAAGACTGTGAATTCAGGAAGCACAGCACTGTCCAGCTGTTGGCAATGGAACACCAGCCCACTGCAGTCTTCAGCACAGTGAAAAATCGGATTCAGAACTGGGTTCACATTTAGGGGCACTACATTGTTCAGCTGCCTGTTAGTCACACAGACACATCATCCTCTTATCCTCAATCCTTCCTTATCCAACAAGGCCACTGTAATGTGACAAAGGCCATTCCTCTAGATAAAAAGGCGTCATATTAAGTGGAAACACATCCTGTCCCTTTTCTTACTGCTGACTCACAAGTCCATTGCTGATGTATTTCTCCACAATGAGTACTGTCCTTTCAGAATTTTTTCTTGCAACAAACTTCTACGTGCACATACCCAGATGCAAGCAAGCAAGCAAGCCAACTACATAGCATGGCTGTGAGCATCTCAGCCTTGTGCAATACCACAGACTCACAAGGGGAGAAAAGACAGTCCTCTCCTACCCCTTCTTATGTTTTCAGTCTCCCCAAGAAGCTGGAATAGGCTGGTAAACTGCCTTACTGGAAAAGCATGGTCACAGAGCCACGCGCAGCTCACGTGTGTGCCACCAAGGAAAAACATATTCCTGATCTCATTTTAGTTCACTGTGCTTTCTTTCCACGCCTCTTCCGAAACACAGCTCACAGAATTTGTTTCCCCTTAGGCTGTTCAGAGAGGTCAACATCACTGCTGTAAGAACAAACTAACAATCTTATTAGACAAGCCAAAGTGCTACCAAAACTAACTATGCACAGATGATGTTCTCATTTATATAATACAGCCTACATTCTTGTAGTGTGTGAGCTATGAGGAGTCTGCAGTAAAATTACCATTAGTAACAGGGCAACATAGTTTTGAAAGTACATTAGTCTGATTTTTGTCCTAAGGAACAGGCAACTGAACAGCCAGAATTAGACAGGACTAATGGAACGTCTTTGTCGTTCAAAGTGAAATCCCTGGTCTGAGAACCAAATGCAGCCTGCAAATCTATCCCCTGCAGTCCTGTTTTTAGTTGACGATGTTAAAAGCCTCTAACAAATGTGCTCAAAATACCCACAGATTTTTTCCATAGGAAAAATCCCTGTTCCAGTTGGATTTTGTCCCCTTTCCAAAGTTTTGTTTGGGCTGCAGTTGGAAATCCTTTGAAAGTGTTTCCTGAACATCCCTTTAAAACAACTCTGCAACCCAGCACATGGCTTGATCTCAGAAGCTTCTCTGAATAATCTACATCTTATGTGAAGAGAGGCACTTCACATACCTCCTACACTGCCTAAGGTCCTGCCCTCTGAGGCATCTTTCCTCATGACTTTGAGCAAGTTAGTATAGCAGTGTGTAGCAGTCTGCAAACTATAATGCATGAAAAAAACAAAACAAAACAAAACAAAAAAACACTGGTGAAAGAAAAACCTACCAGAAATATCTTCATTACATATTAGTAACATGAACTACAACTTTATGTAAATTGTGACTGTGAAAACCCACAATTCTTACCCTATTTTCTATATGCCCCCTGGATATCTGAAGTTTGTCACTGTCAGAGGCAGAACACCAGACTATAGGCACCTGACACAGACTTCGACATACAAGTAACTCTAGACTATGATAGATATGGGATAAGTTGTGCATTGCTGGTTCATAAGTCAGCCTCTAGTACCTGAAACACCACTGGATTAGATTTTATTAATTTCACAGTCATTTACCTAAGAATTTGAATCCAACAACACTCTGTAGAAGTTAACAGAGAAGTTTGACTCATTGACCAAATTTAAGACAACAACACTTCTGTTAACGAATCTCATAGTGCTGACTCTGTAGAACTTGCACTTAACTTCCACCTCACAGCTGCTGTAAGTGAAAACTCCCTTTCCACAAAGGGAAGTGACTGTGAACCCCAGCCATCCAGGCAGCTCACCAGCAGTATTGAAGAGGGAGGCCTACTGTCACGTATTCCCATTGAAACACTTTTTTCCTAAGTTCCCTTATTTCAAGTAACTCAATCTATTCAGACCAAAACATACTTGAAAATTACATTATCTTTTAACGAAAAAAGAAAAGAAATACAATAAATGATTTCCATCCCGAGTTTCAGTCTTGGAGAGAAAACAGTCCCCCTCAATTTTTAGCATATGTCTTAACTCTTACCTGAGCAGAGAAGTCAATTAGCTTCGGAAGCATCAATTTACTTCCTTCATCACTCTTCAGAAAATCCAGCAAGCTTCCTGTTACAACAGAGAACGAGTAAGTCAGTGCAGCTTGCTATCTGAATAAATGTCCCAGTGGGTACCCAATTTCCGAGGTCACAGATTTTTTGTAGAGAATAGTTTTGATTTATTTTCAAGTTGACTGCAGTAAGATTGCCTCCTTACATCATTGATTAACAGTAAGAATCTCAGGCATCCAAGTTTTGCAATTTTCCTGAGTGCTGAAAACTACTAGAGTATGCCTTCATTCAGTGGTGAATTTGATAATCACCCTATTATACTGGCTATCAAGAAAGTTCTCTAGGAGAATCACACTTATTTATCCTTTCAAAATCATAAAGAATAGGTTCCTGAATTTTAGCTGGTGTTTATGAAGTCATCATCACTACTGCTTGAAAACAGAACAAAACAAATAAATTAAAAACCACTACTAAGATGACCCGAGAAGGAAACCTTGCTCATCTTGCGCTGTGATGTTCTCCTACAGGTTGTCATTTTCTAGTAATGCAGGAAAACTTGCACACATCACTCACTTTATTACCCAAACACTTATCAATTCAAGGGCTATACAAGGCTATTTCTAATATTTTCATCACTGAGTGCCTCATTACAACACCAGAAACAAAAGTTAGATATTAGAACTCACAGGAAGCAGATTTATTTGACACTGATCCTATGTCATTCTCACCTTTTGCCATGAATTCTGTTATTATATAAATAGGTTCTTCTTTGGTCACTACAGCATAAAGCCTAACTAGCTTGTCATGCTGAAGTGTCTTCATGAGGTTGGCTTCCTCCAGAAAGGCTTGCACAGACATCGTTCCAGGCTTCAGAGTCTTCACGGCCACTTTTGTACTATTATGATAGTAACCTAAAAGGAGGAAGCATGTTCAGTCACCCTGTTTGGCACAGCACCCTGACTTGTAGGAATCCACAATGCAGGTGAGGATAGATTTCACTAACAGCTACAAGCCAACGATCAGGTATAGCACGACTATTTACACTAAAATTTTGTTTTGCCATCGTGTTGTAGTAAAAGCTAATCAATTTCCTACTTTTTGGCATTACTTATTTCAAAACACCTGAAGAAAAGTTACCTTACTTTGTGCCAAGTTTTCTTTTATGAGGAGACCATGAGAAAATATTAAAACAGTTGAGATGTTTTAATGAACGTTCATACAAATTGTCTCAAACTCTAACAGAGGCAATCGACTGCTTACAGAATCATGGAATGTCTGTAAATACCATGATTAGATCCATTTTGTGCCTGCCTGTCTCATGCTTCTAATTTTTTCTTAAACCCTTGGTATTCAAAACTGAACGCTTCTGTGAAGTACAATCAAAAGAACATTCTCATGACCAACAAAGATATGCTGGCAGGACTGCAGCCCTGCAGTGTTCAGAGCCAGATTTAAAACACAATAATTCCTTTCCAGCAAAGCACATACCAAGAGCAGAAATGACTGTGGATGTTCCCTTTCTCCATTTAACAAACCTTCTGATGTAATGCTCAACTTATATACAACACAATGCTAAATAAGAAAGTAGTGAATTATTTTCTGAGCCAAATACTCATCAGGTGTTAAAACAGCATTTTAAAATAATCAGTAGAATAGCAATAATTGATCCTAAAGTTTATCTTGTAAAGCCTTTTACTTTGGAAAAGAAGACTAGAGAAAAAATTGAGGGACAGAGGGGGATATAAATGCAATTTCTTCCTAACGTTCCACTCTTTTGTCCCCTACTGCCCATATTTCAACACTGCAAAAATGCATCTCAGAAGAGGCAAAGCTTCCATGACACAACAAAAAAGCTGCACTTCTTTATTCAATGGTAATCTGGATGGTATTCACAGGATCACAGAATTGTAGGGGTTGGAAGGGACCTCTAGTGATGACCGAGTCCAACCCCCTGCCAAAGCAGCTCCCTAGCCCAGGTTGCACAGGTATTGCCACAATGGATGTATCTCTACATTTGAGCCCACCGTTTCTTTACACTATATTTCTTTATATTCTTTATGGCCTAAGCAAAGCAAAGAATCAACTCCAAGATCTTAAGTTGTTGCTCTAATCAATACATATTTTATCACCTTTTGAAAAGAGATCATTACCTGACAAAAGCAACTATATCTGTGACAAAATATTTACCTGCAGGATTATTAAATGCATTTTTTCCAAGCATAGTGAGGTCAAAGCATAACATAGACATGCCTCCATATGGTCTAATAATTAGAAATGACAATGACTGGTCAAACTCTGCCATTGAAGCTCAGATACTTTCCATCCACCAAAAAAAAAAAAACAAAAAAACAAAACAAACAAACAAAAAAACCCAGAAAGCTTCTTTATATAGTTTGTAATATTCTATTCCATATCCTGAATGAGAACACTAGCTCCATTCCACCTTTGTGGAATAATCTGCTAATTAATACCATTACTTCTGAAGTGATCTACACCCTTGACATTAACTACATAGAAGTATTTCACATTCACTAAAGAGGCCCATCAGACGATGTTGGTGCTTACAGAAAGTTCATGTTACTAACAACAAAAACCTCACCCAACACTGACGTTTTCTGCAGGAAAGCAGCCTATCCTGGTCCTATGGGGGTAACAGAAAGCAAAGTAGCATGAGGGCATTAGAGACGTTTGATTCTGACCTGTCTCTCATTTGTTTCACCAGATATTGGGACACACACACGAATTCCAAAATGATAGGTAAGCAATTATGTTATTACTCACAACTAAGACATCTGACAGGAAATTCACATTCTTTGCAAGTAATACTCAGATCCTGTGTGCGCTGTAAAAATATACTTGTGATGCTGATGAGATGTACCCACCAGTTTTCACAGTTCCTTTTGTACACCTTTGTGTTAATAACAGTATTTCTGCAGTATGGTTTACTCTGATTTTAATAACAGCTGCATAAGAAAACATACCTCAACATTTTTATTATTTATATTCTAATTTGGGGTTTAAGAAATGAAGGTTTTGCAACTGAGATTCAAGCAAAATGTGTCTCATTAATAAAATACACTATAATGGCTCCATTTGTGTTGTTAACTTTTCTCTTACCCCTACTCGAGAATTCTATGCATGGATTATTAATGTCACAGAGCATTATGGTTCACATCATATCAGTGAACACTAGGAACAAAAATGCATAAAACATAGATTCTACTCTCACAGTGCTACTCTAGTTCATCCTTCCACTAAGGGAGCTGCCCAAATGCACTAACCTCCACAACTGAAAAGCTTTTCATGCCATGGCAGGAAGCAAGTCTCTCAGCAGTTCAGGCTTTTTTAAAACACTGTATGTGGTGCAAGCAATAACACACAAGTCCTGGACAGCCAGGTTGCCTCCAGATTCTTGCATGGGCTTAGTCAGACCAAGTTGTGATGTGAATTCATAACAGACAGTAATAAAGCATTTCTGACCACATCTCCAGGACTGAAGATGAACAGTTTATCTTGTGAACAAGATGCCGCATTCTCTTTCTTCTGCCTTCACAGTAATTCCCTATTAGGTTACACAGCGAACAACCTGAGCTACAGAATATGACACCATTAGAAGCCAGATGATGTCTTGAGCCATCATAGTTGCAAGAGGTACAGTTTATCCAGGATGCTGGTTGAGAAACAGCAGCCTCTTGACATCCTATTGCAATTTGGCTCATCACTCCTTCCTTAACAACTACAGGCAGAGAAACATAGGTTGGAAGGGACTTGAAAGACCATCTAGTCCAACCCCCTGCCATGGGCAGGGACACCTTCCACTGGACAAAGTTGCTCAAATCCCCATCCAGCCAGGCCTTGAACACTTTCTGGGAGAGGGCATTCACAGCTTCTCTGGTAATCTGTTCCACTGTCTCATCACTCTCTGAGTAAAGAATTTCTTACATCTAGCCTCAGACTACCCTCTTTTACTTTAAAGCTTGACCTATCGCTACAGGCACTGGTAAAAAAAATAATAATAATAATAAAAAAAATCTTTCTCCATCTTTCTTGTAAGCTCCTATTAAATATTTTAAGGTCACAATAAGGTCCCTCTGAAGCTTTCTCTTCACCAGGCTAAACAACCTTAATTCTCACAGACTGTTTTCACAGGACAGTCATTTTGTGGTCCTGCTCTAACAGTTCCATGCCTCTCTTGTGCTGGAGACACCAGAGCTATAATGCAGGAATTATGATGGGATCTCAAAAGAACAGAGCAGAGGCAGAGAATCACATCCCTCACTCCGCTGGTCATATTTCTTTTGATGCAGCCTTGGGCATGATTGGGTTTCTGGGCTACAAGAGCACATTGGTGGCTTGCATCCAACTTTTCATCTACTAATATCTCCTTTTCATCTACTAATATCTCCAAGTCCTCTGCAGGTCTGCTCTCAATCCATTCATCCCCCAGTCTATGCTGATACTGGTGATTACTCTGACCCAGCTGCAGGATCTTGCACTTGGCCTTGCTGAACTTAATGGGGTTTATACAGGCCCACCTCTCAAGCCTGTGAAGGCCACAGTGAATGGAACCTTCCTTCTAGAATATCAACTGCACCACTCAGTTTGGCACAAACTCTCTCTACATAACACCCGATGCCTGTTGTTGGTCATCATCACAATAAACAGTTCATTGGCATCCTGCGGAGATCACCTATTATGTCTTTCTCAGCTTGAACTTTACCCATGCTCCTGATTTGAAAGGGTCTACACCAAGCAAATCAGCTTCTCTTGCTTCAGAAAGGAAGCAGAGAAGAGGAAACACAATGAATCATTTCACAGTACATTAATTTTTCTCACAGCACAGCAACTCAGATACAAGGGCTAGACCCAACTGAGGTGTCAAAATAAGGACACAAACAAGGGGAAGCATCTTGAAACAGAAACACCTTTTTAAAGTTTAATGGCTTTGTGTGTGTATGCAGAATTAGTCACTTCCCATAATGATTTGCATTTTCAAGTGGGTAATAATGTTTGGGCATGAAGTTTTCCACAGCACTTCAGTGTCAGTTCATTATTTCTTGCCATGATTTATTCGGCAGAGAAAAATGGTACAATGGCAAACACTTGTCTCAACTACCACAAAAATCGTTGTTCAAGCTAGAGACTTTCTTACGTCTTCTCTTATGAAGGCAGATAAAAGGCTGAATCCGGTTATGTCACATCATACAGATGTGTTGTTGGCATTTTCACATGATTTATACAAGATTGCACCTACGATTCAATTAGACCTTTCTGATTGACTATAAACACGTGTGGAACTTGCTACTCAAATAGCATCACTCTGTGCTTTGCTCTTCCCAAGGAAAGCACCTCTTCAAAACAATGAAATTTCAAGACATTGTGACTGGCCCAGGGAGCACTCGGTATTGATTACCTCAGAAGGGGGTATTTTAAGGATCCCAAAGGGTATCGATGGGTTTTTGGAATAGCTGCTGTAGACACAGATGACATTAAGCAGCTGTCTGTTTTGCCTGGCCTATCGGAAGATCCATCTGTTGTGGGGTTGCTGTGAGTGGAAGAACAACAGGTACCTACTGCTACAAAAAATGGAGGCTGACGGTAGATTACTGTGGTCTGAATGAAGTCACACCCCCATGGAGTGCTACTGTGCCAGACACGCTACAACTCCAGTACAAAATCAAAAGCAGCCAAGTGGTATGCCACCACTGACACTGCTAATGCTTGTTAATCATTATTCTCAATATATATTAAGTATGATGTAGTGATGTGGAATAAGGGGTGGAATGTCATGGTTTTATGATTTTTGGTATTGGTATTCCACATCATAACATCATGTAGTGCAGTGGGACTTAAAGAATTAATGCTCCAGCTCCGTGGATCATCAATAGCTCCGGGTATACCTGTCTCAGAAGAAAAGAACTACGTACCCCTGAGGACTTCGCATTGTTTTGCATTTTTCTGTTTTCTGCTCAAAGGGAAAGATAAAAACTGTGCGTCACAAGACACAGTGTCTCTTCCCTTTGGGATCAACCCAGCAGTGGGTGTTCACTGCCATCTCGTCTTCAGCATTTAGCATAAGGCCTTCGGTTTATCGGGCACTCTCTCCTGCTCATTTTATTTGATTCACTAGCTTCAATTCCAACTATATTGTATTATATTGTGTTATTTTGCATTCCAGTATCTTAGTAAATTAGCTTTCCTCCTCAAATCGTTGCTGCTGTTTTGTATTTAGCCCCATCTTCCTTTTCCCTTTCCCCCTTCCCCTTTCCCGAGGTGTGGGTCTGTGGGTCCCCTGCCCCAGTCATCGTGGAACTGGGCCAAACCAGCCCGTAAACCATAGACATCCTGTTAAGACTGCTGCACTCCTGTGGGTCAACAAATGACCCTTTGCATCTTCTAATAAGCTTTGGGATACACGTGTAAGTTTCTTAGAAATGCCCTACCTATAGAATCTTGATTTTACTGTTAACAAATTGTTGTATTAGTATTAAAACAGTTTTATTACTGTTTAAATATAACCTCCAAATAAAAGTTTCATGGAAGAGTCAGGACAGTGAATTGACCTGAACAAGCATCTTAATTAAGACTTTGGAAGGAAGTTATATTATCTTGGTTAAGTCAAGTACAATAGGAGCCATTAACCTGTGTGTAAGTAAAGAACAGCACACAGAACACATAACATGAGACCAAAAGAATACTCAGATCCTCGAATAGGCAGCATTTCAAAAGCAAGAGAATTAAATCATGACCAGACCGTGATTAGACAACAGTTGTACCTCTTTGCTACAGGAAGTCAGTGAAGCTGAGAAAATGTTTTTAAACAACCAAGGCTAATTATGATTATTATAACTAACACTGTCATTTTTGCTGGGTGCATGTTAACACTGAGGCTTGCAAATCTTAAGATGCTTGCATTATTGGAGACCTGCATGATAACTTCCAATATCAATCTCTAACCTTCTACCTATGAAAGTCACCTACTTCCTGAGCAACAAGTTCAGACAATAATCTTGGATTAAACAGCCCCTTTTTCTCATGCATTATGGTAGTCCCATACACTGTACTTCAGTCTTTCCTTTACCAGTGGATAATAAAAATTACACATAATTCACTAAAAGACAATATATATTTCTTTACCACAATCTGATTTGACTTAAAGTTCTGAGATGCCAATCAATTTTGAGAATTGGGAGTCACATCTTAGTAAAACCTTCTACTTTACCCCATAAAGCACAACCAAAAAAACCCAAATTGTATTAGACACCTTAAATTACAGTGCTTACTCCTAAGAATTTGTTCCATGCCTGTGTCAGATACCTTAGCCTTCACAAATCCTCTCTCCTATTATTTTTCCCCATGGAAGGTATATTCAGGGTCTGACAAGTACATCAGACCAGGCTTGTATCCACTGTTATTCGGATTAATTCTTAAATGCTACTACTTTCAGCTGATGCACTCTTTCCAAAGAAATAAGCTTACCCATCCAGACTTCTCCAAACTGACCAGCTCCGAGTTTCTTCACTAATTTAATTGATTCCCGTGGAATTTCCCATGCATCTTTATCCCATGGTTTTTGAGGCTTTGGACTAATACAAGCTTTTTCCAATTTTCTGCATAAGCCATCTGATTGTTCTGTTTTCCAAAAGAAACACAAACTATAAAATCCATTACACTTCAGTGTCATACATATTTTTAGACAAAGACCATTTAATTTAGACACGCATTAACCAGTTCAAAACTGCTTCAAAGCAGTTCAAGTTCACTGATGAAAGTATAACCTTTTCACACTTAATATAGAAGTGTCACATGAATCTGGCTACCATTGTTGATTGTTTTACTGTTTGCTATTTATTACTTACAATTTGCAATAAATAAATTTAATATTTTATTGATAACAGTATCTTGATGAAGATTCACATTTGCGTCAGGCCTGGAACCTGTATTTGGAATTTGTCAAGTATTCTTACAGGATGTTTCAAATGTGTGCACACATAGGAATGCAAGCATAAGTAGGTAACAACTGGTTTTTTTCTCCAGCCATGTATCAGTTATAACTTTAACACAAATGTAAAATAATTATCAGGTTTACAAGCTGTGCAGAAAAATTACTACACATATCTAACAACTTAAAGAAATGTTACGGTCAAGTCCTCAGCATGGCTTTGAAAAATTGGTA
>VXAB01008623.1:208734-368945 GCA_013399175.1 Odontophorus gujanensis | reverse complement strand
AAGATCACTCACATTACACCATCTAAGGCATTAGGTACTGCTCACAGCTCCAAACCTTCAGCTGTCTGAATACCTTGTACCAGAGGGGCTGTAGATTTGTTGGCTGTTCTCTGGCTAAGAACCTTGTTTCTGTCCGGAATAGCACTTCCTGAGAGTTAATGCATGTAAGTTATGCTGGTCCCATGGAGAAACCTGGAACGGACTCTTGATGAGAATGAGTGGCCCTGGGTCAGTACCAGGGCAATAAGGGTTCCATTCAGGAAGGTACTGTAAAGGCTGGTGCTGTCTGTGTGCTGTTGTAATGAACTGGTGACTTGTAATGCAGGAAGAGAGACTGCAGTTGGCTCTAGGAGGCCTTATGTGGGCCATGAGAACTTCTACTTGCTGAGGAGGAAGGTGCTGGATTTGGGTGTAGGATGCAGATTGGGTAAGTTCCTGTACATGACAAGACCCAGTTGCTGAGGGGGCAGATAATTACAGCTGGTAAAGAAGGGCTTTTTCCAGACAGTTTTGAATTTTTCTTGGAAGGAATATTAGAATTTGATAAGTAAAAATTTCCATGGTTATATTTATATTTTATACAATAGCTTTTATTCTGGGAAAAAAAAAAAAAGAAGCTTCCACTGCCAAAACCTAAAAATAATGTTATTTTTTTAATTTCCTTTGAAGGGACCAAATGTTCCCTGGGTGAGGAACCATTTTTCCAACCACTTCCACTGAAACTTGTCACCACTTGCTGACTTCTGGAGGTGATATGTGGTGTCTCCCTCAAGGACTAAGACCTACAGTAACAGCTTATCTTTATATGAGAGTGTATCATACCATATTTGCTCCCTGAGAAAACAGATCAACCAGAAAACCCCTTGAAATGTGCTCCAGCCACCACTCAGCCACACACACATTGCCAATGCAAATGAGTGTTGGTTTAAAAAGTTCCTTGACTGTAGTGATAAATAGAAACAGACAGCTCCAAAACATGCAAAGATGCACAGTCATCCTGGCAGGGGGTAGTTAATCAAGCATTAAAAGCCCAGGAAAGAGTCCAGGCAAGGATTAGAGAGTTGCTTCTTAGTAAAGCAACTGAGCTCACATGTGAGTGCTGATAATAACTCCTTTTGACCTGGAACTGGAGTCAGAAAAGCAATGTCTTCCGTTACTCCATGAATATACTATTATTTTGTAAATATTACTATTATTTCTTTAATAATATGGAAGCTGTGGTCTGGAATCTAGAGCTGCCAACCTCAACTGCCTGCTGGAACAGGAGTAAAATGAGAAGACACACTGTCTGCCTTGATCCAGCCCATTGCTCCCCCAAGCAGGAACAGAAACCAGGGCTGACTGCTGTTTCTGAAGGAGCATGGCTTGTCAGGACTTGATGCCAAAACCCCACTGTGTCATCAGTGCAAGAACAGTGCTTTTGCTGCCTTGTCTTAACCAGCTCTGACAGCAATAAGGTGCATGGGCATGAACCTTCCAGTGCTCAAGCAGTCTGGTTGGGTTTGACATCTGGATTGTGCCACGTTTACACCCATGCGGTCTGGTTGTTTGGCCTCTAGACTGAAGGTTTCATCCTGTACCTCCACCTTGTGCTTGGTGTGGGCTCTGAGGCCCCCTCACATCACAGGCAGTTTGCTACTGCATTGCATAGAAAAGGGCCAGGCAGACTAGAAGGAACAAAACCACCTTGAAAATGTAGATGGTGAATACAGACCAGTGTGATTATCTGCCTTATGCTTCATAGCAGAGCTGTGCAAATGTGAGAGCAGATGTGGGATTAACAGAGCCCTGAGCTCATCACTGAGGGGGATTTAAGGATAGGTTTGAGCTGTGATAAGTCTGAAGAGGCTCAAGCACTGGGTAGCTGCCCTTGTGCCAGGTGACTGCTTTCTTGCTCTGAACACCAGGTGCTTTCCCTTCCCACCAGTCTGCCTCTCTGCTCAGCCCTGGCAAGGCCTCCCCTCCCCAGCCATGCTGATGCTCACTGTTGTTTGTTGAATCCGCATGGGTTGATTACTCAAGTAGAACTGTTAAGAGCAGTGGGAAAGCTGCCAGGTCTGCAGGAAGCATTGTCAGGTTTGTACCTCCAGCTCTACTTGGTCATCACCATGGCTTGGACTTGCTGGTCCTTCCCAGCACAGAGCAGGGTGGGCTTGTTCCCAGGCTCTGACAAGCAGATCTGGTAGAAGAGGGTAAGTTCTTTTTGTAGCAGCTTTCAACAGTCTTGTACCTTGGCACCATGCTAAAAGCATGATAGCTGACTGATACTGGAAACCTTTCTGTCCTTACCTAGCTGCAATCTATGCCTTTTGGTTGTGAACTACTATATTTCTGTGGCAACCACGTGAGTACAGCTGTTTGAATGAGCTTTGCCAGTCAGCTGCTCTGTGACACTTCAAGGAATGGAGAAGTACAGTAAGTCTACTTCTTACATGCAATGGCTCTCAGACATCAGTAATGGCTGGCTGGAGAGAGCAGGTGCAAGACCTCCTGCTTCCTAATTTTTTAACTGACCTAAATTCCAGCATCATGGTTTTATGATTTTTAGTACTGGAATTCCACATCATAACATCATGTAATGCAGTAGAAGTTGAAGAGTTAATGCTCCAGCTCCAAGGGTCATCGATAGTTACAGGTATGCCTGCCTCAGAAAAGAAGAACTACATAACCCTGAGGACTTTGTGTTGCTTTGCATTTTTCCATTTTCCGCTCAGATAAAGATAAGCACTGCTCGTGTATCATGAGACAGGCTCTTTCCTTTAGGATTGACCCAGCAGCAGGTACTCGCTTCTGTCTCGCCTTCAGTGTTTAGCACAAGGCCTTCGGGTTTCAGACATTCTCTCTTGCTCATTTTATTTGATTTATTAGCTTCAATTCCAATTATATTGTATTATATTGTGTTATCTTGCATTCTGATATCTTATTTAGTAAATTAGCTTTCCTCCTGAGATCATTGCCACTGTTTTGTTTTTAGGCCCATCTCCCTTTTCCCTGTCCCTCTTCCCGTTTCCTGGGGTGTGTGTCCATGGCTGCCCCAGTTGTCATGGAACTGGGCCGAACCAGCCCACAAACTGATGACATCCAGTTATTTCACTGCTTATTGAGCAGAGAAAGGAGATATATAGGAATATTTCTTGTTTTTCTGGGGGATGACAGTCTTTTCTCTATCCTTGCATTATGCTCAGAAGATAAAAGTTGGAAGCAGTATTTGCAGATGGATGGACCAATAAATCAAGGAAGGTAAATATGTTTGCCAGGAAGCCACCTTAGTGCTTATTCATGGCAAATACTCCTGTGAAATTAAGGAGTGGAGATTTGTGCAGACATACGAAGAGGCTACTGGGCAAAATCAGAGGGATAAAGAGATCTTCAGACCATGACAGACTGTTCCTCCTTGTCCTGATGGACTATCATATTTGTTCCTTGTTAAATAGTGCTCTTTATTGTCATAAGAGGTTCAGGCCAGCCAGAAGGTGTTCTGAAAGCTCAACAGCTACAAAAATGGCTATTCTCCAAAGAGAAATTGCTGCTTTCTCCTTTAAGAGTTAAACCTGGATCAGCATAGTCCCTATTTTTAGCAGTCTCCAGCATTCATTAGCAGCCTGTTTTGACTGTAACTTTTTGCAGTAATTTTTCTGCCACTGGAGAAAAGAGAAATTCCTGTGCTGACCAAGACCTGCAGGACATTCACAGCTTTGCTGTCTGCCTTTTCCAATGTTTCTGTCTGGTTGAAATAGAGCCTGTTAAACCTTTCTAAAATTTCCAAACAATTAAAACTCCTTGGAAGGTTGACCTTTGTTATCTTTGAAGAAAGGAGGCTAGCAGCAGGCAGTTAGCAATGCCAGCACTGAACAACTTAATAATACTTGGAGCAGTTTGCCCTCTGATGGCCAGCTGGAGCTTGCAGCTCCTGCTCTTGTGATGAGATTTTCCTTTAGCTCAGATGGCTTCAGAGCTCAGTTTAGTGTATCATGATCCTCACTTGTCTTGTTATTCCATTTCAAGGATGATCTTTGGGTCTTGCCTGACCACAGCTCTCTCATGGAGCATGCTCCATGCTGCCTCCTGCCACACCATGCTGCCTTTTGGTTTCTGCGAGAATGAGAGTCTGATCACTTGTCTGTGGTCTGTTGAGATTCTTGTCTGAGCTACAAAAGACCTAGAGCTGCTATACTTCACTGAGAGCATCAGGTAAGCTTCTGCAGGATGAAGCACAGTTATACACAAGCCCACTGGAAACATCTGCTGCTGCGCTCCTGTTGCAAGATGGCTACTCCATTCTGGAACCAAATCCCACTCAGATCCCATGCTGTTGGTCTGGAATCGTCTGTGCCAGGCTGTGTTTCTAACTGGGGTGAAGACAACAGACTGAACTGGCACAGACCAGGGGACATTCCCACCACCCTGCTAAGCTACCTCTGCTACAGGAAAGCCCATGGACACTCATGCTGTCTCCTGCAGACAACCCTATCTTCCACAATGAAGCAGAGAACCAGGACCAAGTGACTGGCCTGGGAAAGAGCACTTCCAATGGTCACTTTTCATCAGGTTCAAGTAGGAACTGGTTTTGGGTGGGGAATGTTGCTATTCCCTCTGGAAGATGAAATAGGATTAGCAGAAGCACAAAGATAAATACGATGACAATAGAAAATTACTTTGCTTTGGTCAACATCTTTCATGGTAAAGCAAATGAGAATGTACTTCCTCAGTCAGGAGTTTTTTTGGGGGGGGTGTTTTTGTTTTGTTTTTGTTTTGTTTTGAAGTAAATTTATTTCCTTTGCTTTAGAGTTTAAGGCACCTTAGATAGAAGAGGTTAGATCAATTTTTACCCATGTATTCAGTGCCATTCCAATAACAACCATGTGTGAAGCTCAGACTGCTCCTCTCCTTTCATCTTTCAGAAAACTGTTCTGCTTCTTTTCTTTTTCAATTTTCTGTTTTGTTTTGTTTTCCCTGATATCTGCAACAGACTTCCAGGCATGATGTGCACCACAGCAATGCTCACTGTACACCCTAGAGA
Organism: Odontophorus gujanensis; assembly: GCA_013399175.1. Lineage (NCBI taxonomy): Eukaryota > Metazoa > Chordata > Aves > Galliformes > Odontophoridae > Odontophorus > Odontophorus gujanensis. The sequence continues at coordinate 363,925 of VXAB01008623.1, read as the reverse complement.
CGTACAACGTCCCCAACACTGCTCTCAGGAAGACAATCCTCGAAAATCTGGAGCCTGTTAACTAGCCATTAACACCAGCAATATCCGGAGATTAATTTCTCTGTTTCCGAATGGCTGGTATTTACTATGCTTTGTCTGCTGTGGCAATCGTGGAAAGTCAGATGATTCTAATGACAGTATGTCCATTGACATCTCTGGTTCATGGGAGGCTGTGATCATTTCCTTTCTCCTATATAAAAAAATGCGAAGTAGGAGAAGCAAGAACATTGCTGGGTAGACATTTTGAATATCATATTTAATTTACAAGATAATGATCACATTTATGTAACAACTTGTTTCAATTTTCTCATTAACACAATCCAAGATGATAGCTTATTTAATGCCCTGCTGCACCACTTCACAGTGAGACATGTGGGAAGGAAAGTCATGCAAGGGAGCAGCCTAATATGAATGAACCTGCACCAAAGAAGCATCAGGTTACTCAGGAATGTTGCTAATAGGAAGCCACAGGAAAATAAATAATTTTACAGTTACTCCGCTGTTGTCTGCTCAGTGAAATCCATCACAGGTCATTACAAACATATTGCTGGGATCCAAGAACTGTGTTTTTGACACTCAGTGCTCCCACACTGCTGGAGCTGCAGTGTTTACGCCAGATGCCAAAGATTTTTTCTGAAAGACAACAAGAAATATGTACTGGCTGTCATGAGACATATATTGCCTACTTTACCAAGAGAATTGAAATACATGATGAATGAGATCAGAGGTGAATTTTCCCTAATACCAATCCATTATTTGGAAGATCATAGAGTGTTTCCACTGATTCTGAAAGAATCAGTGCAACTGAGAAGGAAGTGGGTTTGTAAGTCTAAGGAAGCATTGCATCATAGTCCAAGAAGAGGTAAGCACTGGAGATTTGGCAGAAGTTTTAGGATGAAATGGAACAGAAGAGCTTTAGCCAGTGGATTTCAGCAATGGCAAATGGGGTGAAGGACCTTGGGTCTCTTGGCTGCTTCTAGGCTGTTGTATCAGGTTTTATATGCTTACTCACATGACATTAACAAGATTAGTTATCTTGGATCTTTACAAAGAAGACAGTAAGTTCTCTTGCTGCTGAGCTCCACCTTCTCTGCATAAAGGGAACGATGAAAGGGATGACATCCAAACTTAAGGATCTGCCATCGAGGAGATAACATGATGGCACAAGGAGGATTCTCAGGAAGTTCTCTCATCTTCTCCTTTTTTGCCCAGTTTGATAGATGATGAATAAAGCAGTGGCTGTCAAAATCAGAATGGAAAGAACATGACCTACAGCAGCCATCCAGGACTTGAAGGGGGCCTACAGAAAAGCTGGGGAGAGATTTTTTATAAGGCCAGGTAGTAACAGAATGTGGGGAAATGATTTTAAACTGGAAGAGGGGAGATTTGGACTAGATATTAGGAAGAAATTCTTTACTGTGAGGGTGGTGAGACACTGGAACAGGTTGCCCAGGGAGGTTGTGAATGCCCCCTCTCTGAAAGCACTCAAGGCCAGGCTGTGAGGGGCTGTGAGCAATCTGGTCTAGTGGGAGGTTTCCCTGTCTACAGCAGAGGGTTGGAACTAGATGATCTTAGGGTCACTTCCAACCCAAACCATCCTATGATTCTATAATTTCACAATTCTATGATTTCATGATCCTATGACTGAAGGATTGTATACACAAGCACTACTTCAAGATGTAGCACCTTTTCTTAAGTCTTACACCAGCCCCTTGAGTAAAGTGCAATTCTTCCTTTTCTTTTCATTTGGTTTCCGAAGAAGGAGATGTACAGAATGCAACTGAAGTACATAGGCAATCAGTTGAGCTGTCTTTGTCAGTGTCTGCCTAGGACTTTCTGGAGAGCTCAAATGAAAAGCCAGGTGCATATTGCAAGGGGACTTGCTTTTCCGAAGATGAAGTACTTTGAAATTATGAGATATGGAGATAGACTATCTTTTCAAGAGCAAGAAATTCTTTGGAGTTGTAAATCAGACCATCAGTTCTTCTTGCATCTTTATACAATATAGCTGCTCTTCCTGTTGCTGTTTACAAATCATTCTTAAAATACTGCATTAAGTAGCAGCATCAGAGCTGTGTTTCAAAAGTCCTTTATTATGGGCTTTTAAGTCATTTCTTTAGATCCTAGTCATTTTATGCTAACTGCTGACAAGTTATAATTACCCAATAAACCACTCAGAATAATCTTCATGCAGATAATAACTGCTTGAGAAGTCACTAAGAGTGACATATGAAAAGCAAAGGAATTCGCCTTTGGGATTTGGCCACTTCAAGTATTACTTTGCTTCTAGACAAATGGTACAAGTTATTTGTGTAAGAGATTGATTTTTAACCCCTGAATCAGTGATAAGTTGAGTAGTTACCTTTAGGCTTTGTTTAGTTATTATAGGAATGGTTGATTAGCAGTATCCAACTTGACTTACAGAAATGAGTTGCCAATTCCTGATGACTTTGTTAGCAGCTAAGTGCCACATTCACTTGGGATCCTTTAGTGAATCCATACCTGATAGCACTTCACTGCTCACTCCATTTCCACTCAGGCTTATGAAGTATTGACTACAAATTCTGTGATGTAGAGGGGTGGCCTAGGTACATTGCCAATAGTGCGGCTGGTCACTGCTGTCTTTGGAATTTGCCTGATTGTGCACACTTCCAGCAAGGGAAGCACTAGGAGCAATCACTGACCAGACCATCTGGTTAAAGAATAAATCCTCAAATGCATCAGCCCTGCAGTCACACATCTGCTGGCCAGTGGCAGCTTAGGGAAATTCTACAGAATGAGCTTGTTCCAAGCACCCTTAGTCTCATTTAGTTTTTGGAGGAAACCCAGGAAAAGTTATATTGGAAAGCTGAAAGCTATTATGGCAGGATAGAAGTTAAGTGACTTGGTATGTGCCATTAGGCACCAGCTATCCCAACTTCATGAAAAATAATAGAATATGATTCTCTCATTTTGTGTCACTGCAGACCCAATGTGATACTTTCTACAAAAGGATTGTGACACTCAGCAATTGCTATAGTATTTCCATTTATTTTTGTGGCTAGGGTGAAAAGGGAAATGAGCATGAGAAGAGTGAAAATGCAAAGTACAAGATTGGATTGCTTCTCTTAGAAGTCCAGTAAACTGCTGGACACTATATTTTTCTGTCTTTTCACCTAGCTATTAGGTAACTCACAGTATCAATCATGGGTGCTTAAAGAGAAAAAAATGGCATTTGCCCTATCTACCAGTTAAGTCTTCATGGTCACAGTTTTCAGGGCAGCTAACTGGTGCCACCAGTGCTTCTAGGCCTCTTCTATGCCCCCTGCTTACCCCTGTGGCTGCCTGGCACCAGGCTCCTGATGTCCATTGAACTTTGTCCTTACGGAAAGGCTCCCACTGGAGAGGAAAAATGTTGACATCTTGTCTCAAGTCTTGCAAAGGGATGGTGAAGCATGAGGGAGCAATCTAAGTGAGCTGTGCTTCAAGTGAAAGATACAGGTAATCCAGTCTTAAAGACAGTGCAACACATGTGAGGCTCATGCTGTTTAGAAGCTGGTGGATATTTTCCTCTTCTTTCTCTTTTTTTTTTTTTTTTTTGGAAGGACTAGGCCATGCTGCTTTTGACAAGCTCGAAATACCTGCATGCTTAAGGAAGTGGTAGCTGTCTATTTAATCCCAGGGCTGACACTGTTCAAATGGCACAAATTAGCTGGTAAAGGATGAGAGGATCTGCCCGGTTGGCTTTTGTTACTTAAGATGACTGTCGGCAATGCCCTCTCAACAAACCCACAGAAAGTGCTCTGGGTCCTACTTGGTAAAGTCAGTTAGGAAGGACCTGCCAAAGCCACTCCATAGCTCTTAGGTCTGCTCCTTGCACTGATTCATCTCCCACTGCAGGTTCTGATAAAAATTTACCAGAATCAAGAGGTCCCAGGAAGAAGGCAGCTCCCTACTGTACCAGGGAGGCTTTCTCCTAGGAGCAAGCTGCTGATCCTAGTCTGCTTGCCAACAGGGAGAAAGGATTCAGCCCAGATTAAACTAGAGGGAATGGCCTCAAGTTACACCAGTGGAGATTAAAGTTGGATATTAGGAAAAATTTTTTCTCTGAGAGAGTGGTCAGGTTCTGGTACAGGGTGCCCAGAGTGATGATTGAGTTGCTGTCCCTGAAGGTGTTCAAGAAATGTATAGTTGTTGTACTAAGGCACGTGGTTTAATGGGGAATATTGGTGATAGGTGGACCACATGCTCTTGGAGGTCATTTCCAACCTTGGTGGTTCTATGATTCTATGATTTCAAGTTGGATACTTCAGACACTTCAGCTCTTAGGAATGGAAAAGGTTACTGAGAGAAAGGGATGGATGAAAGAGTGTCACTTTAGCCATAACAGATATCCAATTGCCTACGTAAAGCCCTCCTCCCATCATCCAAGTCACACAGAAGAGATCCAGTGCTCAACAGGAAACTGGTGAAAGGAGCACAGAGCAATAAGCAGAGGGTGGAAAACACAGTTAATTATGCTGGTGCGAGATGACAAACTTAAAGGTTGTCTTATCCGCTTTAGAAGATAACGTGGAGCAAGTGGAGAGCCATGCTGCACCTCATCCTGCTCCTTGGTGGAATGTCTGTGGAGGAGAGTGACAAGGTTGAATGTGTTAAAAAAGCACCAGAGGATGGTGGGCTCTGTGGGCATTTCTGAAGGCCATGGAGGCCAGAAAGCATCCATCTTTGCTTCAGTGAGAGTCATGCTCTCTTGCATCTGGTCAAGAAATGAACTGAGAGGAAGATGTGGTGGCCTGAAGTGCATGGCAGCTGTTCCCTTTCTCCTATAACACGATGTCAACGGTGTACAGGTTGGTTCGGCCCAGTTCTGTGACAACTGGGGCTGTGGGACCCACGGACCCACACCCCGGGAAAGGGGAAGGGGAAAAGGGAAAAGGGAGATGGGCCTAAAAATAAAACAGTGGCAACGATCTCAGGAGGAAAGTTAATTTATTAAATAAGATATCAGAATGCAAAATAACACAATATAATACAATTGGAATTGAAGCTAATAAATCAAATGAGAGAGAGAGAGTGTCCGGAAACTGAAGGTCTTATACTAAACAAAAAAAGTGAGACAGCAGCGAGCACTCGCGGCTGGGTCAGTCCAAAAGGGAAAGAGCCTGTCTCATGACACGTGAGCAGTGCTTATCTTCATCTGAGCGGAAAATGGAAAAATGCAAAGCAACGCGAAGTCCTCAGGGTTATGTAGTTCTTCTTTTCTGAGACAGGCATACCTGTAACTATCGATGATCCATGGAGCTGGAGCATTAACTCTTTAACTCCTACTGCACTACATGATGTTATGATGTGGAATTCCAGTACCAAAAATCATAAAACCATGACACATGAGTGCGTCAGGGGCAAAAGGAGGCTCTTAGTCTGAATCTCCTACATATTAGTTCCTAGTGTGTCTTCAGCAGAAAACTGGGCAAGACTAATGATTAGTTCTGTGAAGATCCTAGACCTGATGTGCTCTGGGGAAATGGTAAAAATCAACCCTTCTCTTCCAAGACATTCTGGGAATCAAACTCTTGTCCCTTCCTGAGAAAGAGTTTAAAATGAACAAGGCGAGAACCTCCCATAACAAGGGGATAGTAGTTGAGCAGCTTCTATGCAGGTCAGTGAGGGGCAGCATAGCCACTCCCCAACACAGGTGCCTCACAGATGTGGCTGCTGGAGGCCAAAAGCCAGATCTGCTGCAACAGGAGCTGCCACAAGCCAGTCAGGACTGGCAGCTAACATTTGATTTACATGACAACTGGTTTCTTCCCCAGTGCTGTCTGTGCGAGCCTCTTCATGCCCAGGCTGTGTCACTGTGGCTTGTTTCCACTGGCTACCCTGCAGTCCTTCCTGCTGCCACACGTGAGCTGCGGTTGTTGCGCAGAAATGTGGGCTTGCCACATCTTGCTGCTGGTGGGTCACCGCCAACCTTGTGGCAGACAGGCACTGGGTGGCACCAACCCAACCATGTGGTAATGCTGATGGCTGGGTCTCCACTGCTCTCCCGTAGGTGGGGTGTGATTAACAAAGGTCTGAGAACATGAGTAATCTCCCTTTCAATCCCAGCTCTTCTGCCTGGGTTTTTACAAAAATCCCTTTGTCCATCCCTTGAGGGCCACCAAGTGACCCTTTGCACTTGATTGCCATCATATATCCCTGCCATCATCACTGTCACTACCCTCCAGATGGTGGTTGCAGCTTCTCTGGAGGAGAACGGGAAGTCTGAGGTAGGAGCTGCTGTCTGACTTGAATTCCTCCAGCCCTAACAGAGAGCTGGTAAAATTCTGTCCAGCCCTTCTCACCTCATCTGGAAAAGTAGTGAGGCATGAGAGCATTTTGTCTTGATGATTTGCAAACCCCAGTTACTGATAGATGCCTAAATGTAACACTTTTCTAAGGTGTCCTGATTTGAGAATCTGAAAACAAAAGAATGTAGTCCATTTTAATGGTCTAGCTAGTCNCTTTTCTAAGGTGTCCTGATTTGAGAATCTGAAAACAAAAGAATGTAGTCCATTTTAATGGTCTAGCTAGTCCTTTATATCTTCCAGAAGTGAGGGTCAAGCTGTACAGCTCTTATTGGGAAACAAAGGGATGGAAATGAAAAAAATAAAAAACACATTTTCAGATTGCCATGTTTGATAAAGTTTATTATTTATCTTTTCCTTCACGAGTGATGTGTTGGAGATAATTAATAAGCTGGTAAGGTTGATTATAACAGATCCGAAAATAAGCCTCAGAGAGATTCACCACAACCCATATCTGACAGGTCTTGTCACTTGAATGCATTTGCAAAATGCTGGTTTGCCTTTCCCCCGACAGACGCTTTGATGAGCTAATCATCTCATTTCCATGAACTGCACATCTGTAAAAATAAATGGGGATAAGACTTGAACAAGTGACTAAATTTCATTCTTGTTTGCAGTGTTTCATTACAATTGTTTGAGCAGATCTGATATTGCAATCTGACAGGTGACATGCACATATGCTGTGTCAAGCAGATGGCTTCTCTGAAGTTTTCCTTGCCAAGAAGGCTATGATAGGCTTTTTTCCTTGAGCTGCCATGTATCCCAACCAGAAGCAGCCAGCCTTGGGTCTGCAGGGACCTGCATGCTGCTGTGCCTCTGGAAGCAGTGGTGACACATAGCTTCCCAGCAGTGACAGAAGCTTTACTCCATTTTCTGTCTCAATGGAAGTCTACACTGCTGGATTTCTGCACTAGCAGCAAGAGGTCCTCTGTACTCACACTGTGTTTGTAAGGTCACCTCTGCAGGATGGGGTAGCTGCATTATGCACATTAGCTTGGGCAGTAGCTGGATGCTAATCTGGTTGTTTCCCAGCTTTGTTGTTGCCAAACAATGGTTTCCAGTCATCTTTTCAGTGTTGTGGTCAGTGATCAGTGGGATACAAAGATTAACAACTTCTTCAGGCATTTTTAGGCATTTTTCTGTACTTTTTCTTAACACTGTAGAAGTCAGAAGGCATAGGATTCCAGAATCCCAGCAAGAGAACTAAGGGCAACTTGGTTCCAAAGTCCCAGTATCCACATCCAAGTATTCAGTCAGGAGAAGGGTCCCATGAGGATATTCAGTGTGACTGACCTATTTTACCTTTATTTTACACCTTTAGTTACTATGGATGTAGTTTGCTGCATGTGACTCACCAGGCCACTGTTTTTTCTTTTCCTCTGCTTCTCTGATTTTCCTCTTTCACTTTGCATTCCTTAGCTTCTTTTAAATGAAGTTTAAAGGGGAATGATCAGGTATTTTCTAAACATGTTTTGTATCTTTGTTCCTGGTTTATCTGTGTCAATCCGGTAGCATTTTGTAGTGCTGGGTGTAAGAATTTTTTTGTTGCAATGCTGGCAATAACACAAAGTCCAACTTCAACCCTTTGGGCTCTGCTTTGTCCCTTAGGACCATATTTTGGTTATATTTGGTTAATGGTTAAACTTCTTTCTGTTCCTCTGGGAAATGTGAAGGAAACTCAAAAGCCTGTGTATGTTAGCTGAGGATGGACACAATGCTCTGTTCTCAGGCTCCCTCTGTTCAAAAATGAGAGAGAACAAAATAAAATTGCATAAAAGCAGGCAGGTTTGGGGGGGCTCCCTCCTTGCAGAAGCCACCATGCCTGACTTGCAGGTAACTCAGCAGAATTGTCCTGGGTGGTGGTTGGTTCTCCTTTTCTCAGGCTAGCACTGCAAAATAGTTCAGTGATGGCTTTTTTTTTTTTGTGCACACAGTGCCTGCTCTTTAGTTCTTATTATTTCATATCATCATCATTATTATATAAATATATAATGATATATTCAGTTATAGAAATATCTTAACACTGTTGCAGGGAAACGGCACTGTAGGCTACAGTTACTGCCAACCAAGGGTTAAAGCATAGCTATTCACCTCTTCCATTTCCATACTAACAGCCTTCAGATCTTGGCACCTAACAAAATAGATGCTGAAGCCAAAAACTAACAAAGGTGGAAATGATCGCTGCGGGGCAGCCTGCCACTTCCTGAGGTTGGATCTCATCCCAAACAGATAGGACTCCAGCTGCAGCCCTGTGCTTGTGCTGGACGTGTTTAAGGGAGCTGCTGTGGTGCACAGGACTGGAGCACCCAGGGAAGTGTCCTGAAAACAAAATCAAAACAGGTAGGGTCAGATACATCTAGGAGAGCAGGTTTTGACATATGCATAAAAAGGGGCTGTGGGTATGATGATGGTTTTTTCTTGTTAGCCAGCTTTAGCTTACAGAGGAGCATGGTGGGGAAAGGAGTTGAGGCAAAACAGCTGGGAATCCCTTGTGACAGGCAGTGAACGAAGCAGCCTCTGTGTGTTCCCAGTTCTCCAGTCACATGCGGTACCCTCAGTCCTTTTTCCTGACACGACACCCACCGACAAGCACAAGACCTAAAGGCTCAGCAGGAGGTAAGCAGAGTCCTTGGCCATGGCGCAGTTCTTTGTCCTTTTGGTGGTTTAATGGTCAAGGGGAATAGAGTGGATGGAAATGCAGTATAGTGGTGCTGCTCAGTAGTGGTGTCCTATTGTGGTGGGAGGAAGACCTGGCAGTAGCTGGGCTGTTCTGCCCACTATTACAGCTCAGCACTGCCACAGAGAGACAGCAGTTTCTTGTGGACACAGCTGGGTGCCAGGTGACACCTCCTGAACGTTGGTTCCTGGTCCTGTGCCCTTTTCCTCTTGAGAGACAAAACATGAGAGCAGCAAGAATGTGATGGAGCTACCCTGGAGTTGCAGAGGTGCAGGAAAATGTAGTTAATTCTGATCTTTCTGGCATGTGATGCAGGGAACACTGTGCTCTGGAAGCCCACTTAAGGACAGGAGAAGCAACAGTGCACACCCAGCATGTTGGGTAAAAGGCTACAAACGAAAAGGGCACGTGATTTCATAAAATACACTGAGGCTTGTGGAGGAAGCTTACCTAAGTCAATTACCAATGTGCATGTGCCTCGGTATGCATGAATTCAAAGCCAAATCTGACACAGCTCTGACTACTCCTGGAAACTGGAAGGAATACTGTTCTCCTCTGAGAGTACCCTGCGTTGGGATACCGCAGTGGGATTGCCTGGTCACAAGTGAACGAGCAGCTAAGCGACCAGCGCGCAGCAACACACACCGACCCCGCTGCCTCTCGCTCTCTCCCTCTCGGTGGTGCTTCCGGCGGTGCTTCCGGGAGCACAGATACGCTCAGAGCATGCGCGGGTTGCCCCCCCCACCCCCGGCTCCCTTCCTTCCGGCGCGCCAGTGTTCGAACGAGAGGCGGCTGCGTTCCTTAACCTGAGCGGCCGCCGGGCGGGGTGAGTTCATTCCCCTTATCTCTGGTATCTTGTTCTATAGCGCCTCTACCTCAAATAAAGGCTCTGTCACCGCCTCTGTTTACAAATACTAACTTGGTTTTGAAAAGATTTCCAACACACATAGCTCCGCTGACATAAACGGAGGTGAGGTTACACCAGCCACCCTGGCAAAAAATGGTGGATAGATGTCTTGCATTTTAAATAATGCTCATTTCCACTTATTATATTTGATCAAGAAAGGGCTAGTGTTGAACCACAGTAGATCACTCTCAGCTGAAGGAAACAGTGTTAATTAATAATATGAGTAAATAAGCTAGGTTTAGAACCGCTGGGTTGTATCTCTGGCCATCCAGTCTTCATTAAGCACTATATTAATGTTCCATTAAATTTCCTTTTGTATTTCAGACTCTCTATTGCTTTCCCTCTGCTCTTGCGTGCTTTTAGATATCCTTTTTCTAGTGGGTTTTGTGGTTGTTGTTGTTGTTGTTTTATGGTAAATTATTGGAAATGTCATATAGCCTCTTGTATTCAAATCTTTCTCCGTGTAGAGGGGGAAACACATGCATTCTTGCTTGGTCTCTTCATAGATTTATGCCATGTTACTCACTCTGCTTGCAAATTCGTGGGAAGTACTGAGGATTAGAAATCAAAGTACTGTGCATACAAGTTTTGCATTAAGAGATTTACAAGATATAAGGTACTGGTGTTCCTGACCTTACTGTGGGTTTGCTGCTTGACTTTTCTTCCTGTTCTTGCCCTATGACTAACCCAAGTGCTATAAGATTTTGTGATGATTAGGTCTTTCTAGAAAACACATTGCTACATGGATTCCTCTGAAAGTAAGGCCTCCTATTTCTTTCCATGGAAACTACAACAGTTATGAAGAGCACAAAAATGCTATTTGATAGAGTAAATTCTCAGTGAAAGAACACTGTTCTTCAACATAATCACCACCATTAGGTATGGCATTTTTGCTCACAATGAACAAGAGCCTGCATGCTGTGCTTTAGAAATGTGCGCAGCTTGATATGACCTGTCTTTCACATCACCGTCTCCAGTGCTGAAACACATCACCCACTACCTCACTGTGCTCATTGAATATGGATGTCAATGGATGCCATTTTTTCCTGCATGGAGGAATTCAATTCTGCACCTTTGCTCTATACACACTTCTGTGTCAGGTGATGCTTTGTCATCATGCCTCTCTACTACCATCAATTGCACAGCAGCAAAATGTAACAAATATTGTTAGGAAGGTTTGACCTGTACTTCTATAGCACCAAAATCTGTCTCTGACACTGTGGCCCAACATAATAAAATAGGAGGTATTACTTTCAGAACAGCCCTCATACATTCATCGTCTCTCTCGAGCTTATCAATATTACTGTCTTCTATGAGCATCAAATTAAAAGAGAAAAAGTACAAAGTCTTAGAAACTCATTATAGTCTGTCTCCTTGAATTCACACATTGAATTCTGAAGTTTCTCAGTTTCCATTGCTTGGGAGACATATACCTTGTGCCAATGGGTTACATAAATATTTTCTATCCCACTTTACTAGAGATTATCTCTTGCTTTAATCTGAATTCAAATCAGATCCCATTCATTCGAGAAACCACTGTTCTGTCTGGCTGCAGCTGTAGTAGTGCAGTGGCATAGTTTTCTCAGAAATTCTCCCATTCAAAGTGAAGCACCTTTCAGCTGTATTTTTAACACAGAACCACATTTACTTTGTGTTTACACACAAATTGCCCTTAAAATCCTACAAGGGCACACCGTAAAATGTGTTCACAGACTCCTCCAATTACCAGAACAAATACTGGAGGCTGTTCAGGAAAGAAACCCACAAGGTAGAGATCAGGATGTTCTGGAGATTGGTGTAGCCATGTAAAAAAGAACAACAACCAAACACCATATTTTGGGAGTGTTTCTCCAAAGTTCACCAGCACAATAGGCATAGGGTGGTGGGCTGTCATCATTGTGTTGGTTAATGCAATGGGAATGAACAGCCTGAAGCTGTAGTGTAGTTTCAAGAAGGCTGTTGCCTCATTGTGGTAACCAGAGGTGTGTTCAGTACATGGCAGTACATGTCACCCTCATTAAGCTTCATAATGCTCTGAAGCTGATTTGCTTCTGGGAGCATGGCCATGCCTTGGGGTGCTTGATGGAGACTCTATTTGTTCTTTTCAGAAAAGACTTTTCTAAACACACTGTAAAAAGGAAAATAAGCTCATAGGTGTTGAAAGACAAAAAATGTTTTGGGTTTGCCTGCTGTTCTTTTTTGAGTTTCTCTGGTCTTTGGAAGCAAGCAGGGGGTTTCTTTTTTTTTGTTTGTTTTTTTGTTTTTTTGTTCCATCTCTCCTTCCTGGTGCATTGGCTCAGCCCAAATACAGTCAGTGAAGTCTGCAATTTCAGGGCATTGGGGCAGATGGAGAAGTGTACAGTCATCCAGACTGCACACTTACTGAAATGCAAAGTTCTCTCTTAGGCTTTTTTAGCCTTTTAGTTTTTCCTGGGCCTTTCCACTTTTGTATTTGGGTCATAAGTACTCATGCTTTCATATGCCCACAGAATGGTTCTGCAGCTCAGCTGTGGCAGTGCCCATGCCTAACTTGAAGCCCTGGTTGGCATTCCTTGTTGGTAATCCCTATGGGGCAATCAATCCTACTCACTGTTTCGTTAGTTTCAGAAAATTTTCCCTCTTTCATCTTGTATGCCAGTCATCTGGGCTCTGGATGAACAGTATTTTTTTTCTCTTTTCCCCATTAATTCTTTATGGCACTGTTGATCGCCTGATGTAAATTTTTAATGTAATTAAGGAAAGCAGTATCATCAGACCTGTCTGCGCAGGAAGGCAACAACCAGGGACAAGACTACATGCACCTCAGTCACCAACTTCCTACACAGCACTTGCTGCTTCTGCTGAAGTTTTTGCAGATAGTGTTAATTACTCTTTTGATTACCCAAAGAAGGAAGTGTTACCCACATAATAAGGAGGTCAAGGAGAAGACCCATTTTCCCAGTCTGTACAAGGAGAATGCTCTTACTTCAGACCGGAAGCGATGTGCAAAGGTCTGGTTGTGGTGGTGCTTCTTGGGACTCCTGGCGGTGCTTGTGTCCTGCTGTCTGCAGCATCCTGCTTCTTTCAGCACAGCACAGAGCAGGGAGTGTGAGTTGGGTGTTTGCATGAGGGGCAGGAGCCTTCACTGCCCTGCATCCCCTCATCAGTAGACATCTAGATTAACCATATTGAATACCCCTATCTCGTTGTTGAATCTTTCCTTGCCTGTTCTCCTTTGGCATATATAACCACGCTGAGGCAGTTATCACCAGATGCCCACTGAAAACAAGAAACAAGGAAATCGGTAAAAACATAATTATCCCCTTTGCAAACAGGGTAGAAGGGCAGGAACTTGGAGGAACTGCAGACCAAAAGGGAATCACAGAATTGTAGGGGTTGGAAAGGACCTCTAAAGATCATCTAGTCCAACCCCCTCAAAGCAGGCTTCCTAGACCAGGTTGCACATCTCCTCAGAAGGAGAGTTCACCACCTCTCTGTACAACCTGTGCCAGTGCTTCGTCACCCTCACTGCAAAGAAGTTCTTATGCACATTTGTGCAGAACTTCCTATGCTTCAGTTTGTGACCATTTTCCCTCGTCCTATCACCACACACTGCTGAGAAGAGTCCAATCTCATCTCTTTGCCTCCTACACCTCAGATATTTATAGACATGGATCAGATGACTTCTGAGTCTTCTTTTCTCATGACTGAACAGCCCCAGACCTCTCAGCCTTTCCTCATAAGAGAAGTGCTCCAGGCCCTTGATCATCTTTGTAGTCCTCTGCTGGACTGTTTCAAGGAGATCCCTGTCTTTTTTGTGCCAGGGATTCCAGAACTGGACACAGTACTCCAGGTGAGGCCTCACCAGGGCAGCGTAGAGGGGGAGGATCACCTCCCTCGACCTGCTGGCCACACTCTTTTTAATGCACCCCAGGATCCCTTTGACCTTCTTGGCCACCAGGGCACACTGCTCATAGCCAACTTGTCATCCACCAGGACACCCAGGTCCCTCTCTGCAGAGCTCCGCTCCAGCAGGTCACTCCCCAGCCTGTACTGGTGCATGCGGTTATTCCTCCCTAGGTGCAGAACGCTACATTTGTTCTTGTTAAACCTCATCTGGTTCCTCTCTGCCCAACTCTGCAGCCTGTCCAGGTCTTGCTGAATGGCAGCACAGCCTTCCAGTCTGTCAGCCATTCCACCCAGCTTTGTATCGTCAGCAAATTTGCTGAGGGTGAACTCTATCCCTTCATCAAGGTCATTGATGAAGATGTTGAACAGGACCAGACCCAGCACTGATCCCTGAGGAATAGTGCTAAGTACAGGCCTACAACTGGATTCTGTGCCACAGATCACAGCCCTCTGAGCTCTGCCACTCAGCCAGTCCTTAGCCCATCTCACTGTCCACTCATCTGTTCCACACTTCCTCAGTTTTGTTACAAGGATGCTGTGGGAGACAGCATCAAAAGCCTTGCTGAAGTCCAGGTGGACTACATCCACTGCTCTCCCCCCATCCACCCAGGCAGTAATTACATCATACAAAGCTAAGGAAGCAAGCTTAATGGAGAAGTGAACAAGCAGCCTTATGTGAAAATGCTATCACCAATGATTTTATTTGTTTTAATTAACTTCCAAATAACATATGTATACATACTTTTTTTTTTTTTTAAATATTATTTGAGCCCAGCTTCCAAGGGACCTCATGAAGTAGCAGTTCAGATAATTCTTACCAGAGAACAACTGTTAAGAGTGAGAGCCTCATAATGAAGCTTGAAACATTAAAGCAATCATTTCATTTCCCCCGTTGTGTGTCTGGAATGCCTTCTCCTTGTACTCCTGTGTGGGAAATGTAGACAGACAAAAGTTATTAATTAAAACAGTGGCTTGCAGAAGGTTTTGGAAAGGGAACAAGAAATGAAAACAGTCTGTGAGCAATCTCCTCCACCTCTCTTTCCACTGCAATTGATTCTATTCCTGGCTTTCCATGTGATCTCTCTTCCTTGCAAGAAACGAAAATCCCCTCTTCATCCATCCAAGACTTATTTTTGGGAGATGCTTAGGAACACTTTTTGCTTTGTGTTGAATTTGTGCTTTTTCTAGTGGGCATGGAGGCAGCAGAGGACCTCCACACACACATTGCCTGGATCAGCTCTGCTGATCAGCATGTAGACAGACCACAGCAAGCACAAAAGGGTGTTAGCAGTTTGTCCGTGGCACAGTGGTGTGAGAGAGGCTCCCTGCCCTCTACGTAGGTCAGGCTTTCGGTGTGAAAAGACACAGAGTTAGTCAGAAGCAAAGACTAGAGGTCAAACCTGTGCACCTGGTGCTGCCATCCCTTCCAGAAAACAGTTCAGGACCTGTTACCCAACCTTGGTGTCCTCCAGAGCTTCCTGTCCTGCAGAAAACCTCTCTGGTACCACCTCACCTGCCACTTTGTAACTTCTTTGCTGCTATTCCTGGGTATCCTCACTCCTGTGTATGCCTGAAGAATAAGTGTATTGCCTGCAGTGATGTCATTAAAAAGAAAAGTAATACATTAAAAATGTTTACTTCCTCTACAATAATGATAATCTTAATTTTTGAGCTTCCTGCAGTGTAACATTTTCTTAATTGAATTCTTCATTCACTGAGCAGCTCCAATAAACATGAATGGCAATTTTTGCCTTGCTGTCTGTGTTCTTCTAAAGGACATCCTTTGAAGACTGGTTCGCAACCCACAGCACCAGCACCAGTCTGGAGCCCTCTGTGCTCTGCTCAGTTCAGTGCTGAACAAAACACACCACTTACTATGCACTGTGCAACCTTACTGCATCCCTTCTAAATCTTCTGTTTCCAGAACTGTAGGAGCTGGAGTTCTTTAGCAGGTATGTGACAGATCTGGAGCAAACTGTCATCTTCTGGTGTGTCTACCCTGCATTTGATTTCCACCAGACAATTTATTCTTTGTTCTCAGTGTATTCTTTGCTGTAGATGAGCTCTGTGTCTGTCACAACATATAGGTATCTCTCTGCAAGAGCTCAGTACCATTGGTCTCCAGCAAGATCAGCAGGTCTTATTCCTGACTGTGTGAGCACAAGTCCTACAAAGAGCTTGCTTGGACCTGGCAATTTTTGCACCGTTCCCTTGCCACAGATCTCTTGATGCTGGCTGGCCTCCAGCATATATTCATAGATTCTAAGATACATTAGGTTGGAAAGGACCTACAAGATCATCTAGTCCAACCATCCTCCTATCACCATCCCTACCCACTAAACTACTAAATCAAATCCCTTAGCACCTCATCTAAACGCTTCTTGAACAGTGCCTCGACCTCAACTCAACTCTTGATGGTGCCTCAACCACCTCCCTAGGCAGGCCATTCCAGTGCCTGACCACTCTTTCAGAGGAAAAATTTTTCCTCAAATCTAATCTAAATCTTCCCCAGTGCAACTTGTGGCCATTCCCTCTCGTCCTGTCATTAGTTATCTGGGAGAAGAGGCCGACCCCCTCCTTACCACAACCCCCCTTCAGGAAGTGGTAGAGTGCAATAAGGTCCCCTCTGAGCCTCCTTTTCTCCAGACTAAACAATCCCAGCTCCCTCAGCCGCTCCTCATAAGACTTGTGCTCCAGACCCCTCACCAGTTTTGTTGCCCTTCTCTGAACACGCTCCAGGGCCTCAATGTCTTTCTTGTAGTGAGGGGCCCAAAACTGAACACAGTACTCGAGGTGCGGCCGCACCAGAGCTGAGTACAGGGGGATGATCACCTCCCTGCTCCTGCTGGCTACACTATTTCTAATACAGGCCAGGATGCCGTTGGCCTTCTTGGCCACCTGGGCACACTGCCGGCTCATGTTAAGCCGAGCATCAACCAACACCCCCAGGTCCTTTTCCTCTATGCAGTCTTCAAGCCACTCCACCCCAAGCCTATAGCATTGCATGGGGTTATTGTGGCCAAAGTGCAGGACCCGGCACTTGGCCTTATTGAACCTCATCCCATTGATCTCAGCCCAGCTATTCAGCCTATCCAAATCCCTCTGAAGGGCCTCCCTACCCTCAGGCAGATCAACACATCCTCCCAGCTTGGTGTCATCTGCAAACTTACTGAGGGTACACTCAATCCCCTCATCTAGGTCATCAATAAAGATATTAAACAAGATGGGCCCCAATACCGACCCCTGGGGGACACCACTCGTAACAGGACGCCAGCTGGACTTAACTCCATTAACCACTACCCGCTGGGCACGGCCCTCTAGCCAGTTCTCCACCCAGAGGAGAGTGAACCTGTCCACACCACGGGCTGCCAGTTTCCTCAGGAGAATACTGTAGGAGACCGTGTCAAAGGCCTTGCTGAAGTCCAGGTAGACTACATCAACAGCCTTTCCCTCACCTACCAGTCTGGTCACCCAGTCATAGAAGGAGATGAGGTTAGACAAGCACGACCTGCCCTTTGTGAACCCGTGCTGGCTGGGTCTGATCCCCTGGTTGCCGTGCACGTGCCGTGTGATCTCCCTCAAGATCATCTGCTCCATAACTTTCCCTGGTACCGAGGTCAGGCTGACAGGCCTGTAGTTTCCTGGATCTTTCTTACGGCCTTTCTTGTAGATGGGAGTCACGTCAGCAAGCCTCCAATCTTGTGGGACCTCTCCAGATAACCAGGAATGCTGATAGATGGTAGAAAGCGGCTGAACGTGCTGAAGTACACCAAAAGACATCTCTAAATAGGTGCTAATGTTGCACATAGCTGAGGATGTTTCAGTTGCCTTGTCTTGTTGAGAGAAGAAAAAAAGGAACAGAATGGAATGGAATGCAAAGAGGAAGAGTAGAAAGCAAAGGGAAGAAGTGAGGAATCCTCCTGTCTCAACTAGTTTCAGTGTAGCTGGTGATGTACAAGTATGGCATCTTCTCCTTGGAGTTTTCCTCCTAGCAGGAGTCAGTCTCTGCTGTATATTGGTGCTCCTTGCTGGCTAGCTCCATCTCTAAAGCAGTGGCCTTACTGGTCCTTCAAGGACAAACACATCACTCTGGAAATGAGCTCTTCTCAACTGCTTACCATGGTAAAACAAGCTAAGCCCATAAACCGGAGCACTCTGACAGCTTGTCTGTTGGTGCAGCACTCTGTTCTCAAAGCGAAATAAGTTCTCCCAGCTAGAAGCTGGCAGCAGTTGAGTAGAAAGCAGGTGATTAAAGAGCTCCGTGTTCACTGAATAGAAAAAGCACATCAAACACTGGAACTGGTCTTTTGTAGCTCATTTAGATGTGATGCACGCGATTCTGATATTAGGATGATCTATATTCTGCCTTCAATATTTTTAGAACCTGATTACCACTATACATCAGTGCTTTCTCAAGATCTGAGGTATTTGTTCAAGACTGATGCAAGGTGAATGGGCTATTGAAGGGGTTTGAGTTCCTTTGGGAGGGAAATTCCAGTCTTGTGCACTCTGAGATGCTGGTTCCATCCCCTTCCTTTGTCTCCAGGGCAAACTTCACATGTTGCTGTTGGACTTTATCAGTTTAACAGTTTGCTCCTGTTATGCAGGAGCAAGATGGACGTGCATATCAAATAAGTGCAGTTCTGCCAGCTTGTTGAGCCCAGGAAAGCCACAATTAGGGCATGCGAAACTCCCCAAGTGATCTCTGTATCATTTCCAGTGGCTTTTAGCACTATTATTTCCTAATTTTTCTTTGTGCCAGGTTTTTTTGACTTGCCAGGAAAGACTGCAGATTATGCATGTGTGTCTGAAGCCCTGGCATTCTTCAAGCCTGACAAAGAAGTGGCAAGTTTGCAAAAGAAGAATGGTGGAAAATAACCCACTTGTCCCAGTAGGTCTTCTCTGGGGGTTAGTGTTGAACACGAGCCCAATTACATCACAGCTCCCGCAGAACATTTCTCCCTTGCCATCCAGCTTTATTACAGTTCCCATTTTCTGTTGCCTCCCAGGGCAACACTATTCTGCGCTATCATTGCAGCTCATGAGGGAAGAGAGCTCCAAACTTCCAGAGCAAGGAATAGTCCTGATATGTGCAATCTGAAAATACCTGCCTTAGCACCACTCTGCAGTCTTTCCCTGTGGTCAGTTATAAACTCAACAAGAAAAGTGCAGTGTTGCACACACCAGCTCTGTGAGGCTTAAGTGTATTCAGTAGGTAAGATGACACACAGCTAGGGCTCAACACTTTTGCTGATACAAGAGGTCATACCAGAGACTGCATGGGCCCTGTCTGTACTTGGTGGTGGTTTTACTGGGAGCATGGTGTGCTGAAGGCACTTCTGCATTTGCACTAAATAGGAACCGAACATCTAACTTCCTAAACTCCAGCATCCTCTATCAATTTGATGTTTTCTCTCTATTTTTAGAATGAAAATTGTTTTATATTAAGGATGGGAGCTTGTTGCACTGAGTGAGCATGCATCATTTAATTAAAGGGATGATGTAAACGTGTCTGAAATTTCTTGCAGACATCGACATCTAGGAGGTTGCCTTTGTTTTCTATGGCAAATTGGTATTTGCATAGCATTTCCTTGCAGGAAACTGGTACACTCTGAAAGCAGTATCTCATTTAAGGTCACTTAGAACATGCTCTGAAGCCAAAATGCATCAGTTTATCTCAGTTTTCATTAGGCATGCCTGCCATTTTACATCGCGGCCTCAGTATGCTGATTTTCTTCATGGCTTGGCAGGGCATACTGTCCATAGAGGACCTGCATCTAAAGGATACCTCTGCTCAGGGCTATGTTCATTCACGTAGGTCTGGCTGTATTCTGAGGCAGCGGTTGATTCTCACTGGTCTCAGCAGATGTCCCTGCTAAATAAAGCAACCAAACAATAAAAAAACACCATAAGCTTTTGTCTTTAGAAAAGCTGGACAGACTGTGATGTGAGCACACTTTGTACAAACCTGACATTATCCTCAGCAAGGAGATTGCACAGGGTAAGGGCTAGCATTGCTGGAGGATGTAGCTGAAAAAAAAAAAAAAAACCAACAACAAAACAAAACCATGAGGACATGTGAAGAGAACCTCTGGAAATGGGATGAGATGACCAAAGGCAAATCTGTGGATTTCTTTTAGAGGAAAATTTGGACTCCTCCAGAAGTGAGATATAGTTTCATGTTTCCAACTGACTGGCCTCATGGAGACTGGGAAATGGTCATCCCAGCCTCTGTGAACTGAACATGTTTAAGAAAATCCCCAGATCTAGATACTGGCTTTGAGTAGAAGGAAATGATGCGCAGACACTGTGAAATAGCCAATAAGGAACAGATTTGCTGAAAAACAGAGGAATTCATCTTAGCTAGCTTATGTCATCTAGAAACTAAGGAAAGCTTCATTGGTATTCATCTTGACAGGGAAGCTTCAGAAGCAACCCCACCTTGTAGCATAGCATGGGGATCTGCGAGAGCGTGCTCTCAGCCAAAGTGGAACCATTGCTCTCATTAAAAGAAGTGTGAGCTTGGGAATATTGTTAGGGACTACAGGTGCGTGCAGACATGGTTCCTGCAACCTAGCAGATGTGTGACTGCTCATCCATAACCCTCTGCCTATGTAGGAGATACTGGGCAGCCTGCTAGGCCTGCCAGCCACAGAAAAAACTCTCATTCCATAAAGGATTGAAGGTCCTGCCCTCAGGCAGATCATTTTAGCTGCAAAATTTAATCATAATACCAACATCAGGATGTCCTGTAGACTTACTAAGGGTCCGCTGAGCCCTAGGAAATCTAGGAAATCAACCTGAGCCTCTCCCACAGAAAATGAAAGAGAAAGAAAGAAAGAAAGAAAGAAAGAAAGAAAGAAAGAAAGAAAGAAAGAAAGAAAGAAAGAAAGAAAGAAAGAAAGNAAAGGGAAGGAAAGGAAAGGGAAGGAAAGGGAAGGAAAGGGAAGGAAAATAAAAATAAAAATAAAAACAACCCCAAAGGATTCTTTGTAGTGTCACAGCCTGGGATTTAAAAGGCGAAGTGAAATGCATGTTAAAAAATGTTTATGTAAAACAGTGATTAAGGAAGTTGGTCCAACTACCTGCAGTGAGAGAAAGAGATTGCCATGAATTTTAATTCTGGTGCTCAGATCCCACACACTTGAGGCCAAACTATGAATAGTGAAGGTGAGCGGCAGATTCCAGATACTCAAATCAGGCTTCCTCTTCACATTTTGTTTCTGTAAAAATAAGTAGCCTTTCAGTATATCTAACAAAATCTCTTCCCTGGCTCTCCTTGACAGCTCCCCCTCCCATCTCCACCTCCAGAAATGTCTGAACAGTATAATTTCCTTTTATTTTTAGCCATCTTTCATAACTGAAATCTCTGTGTAAAAGAGAAAATTTCACAGTGAATTCCTCAACAGGCACTTAACAAAAGCAATTGATCAAAATGAAACGTTTAGTGGGATTTTATACCCACAGACTTGGTGACACCAATGCATCTTAAAAGAGAAAATGGTAATGACATCAGAATGGATGGAGAAGGGGCCGCCATCTCCCCAGCTTCATGGGATCTTCCTTTTCAGGGTCAGTACAAGATCCAGGCTGAGGTGTGCATAGTTCTATGAGATGTGGTTGCTGCTGCTGACCCCAGAGCTACCTACTACCTACTCTTCCTCGTGGAGGCTCAGTGCTGCTGTTCAGAGTCGAACACGTTGTTATTGCTTGTCAGCAGTCCCCAGAGTGGCTGTTATGCTCCCCTGAGATCCAGACACATCATGGACAGACATTTCTCTCTTATAAGGTGAAAACCAGGGTCCAGCTAGCCCTGTTCCTTCTCTTGCAAAGTGGATGGAGTAAATGCCTCTGGAAGAAGATAACATAAGAGCAGCAGGTTACAACAAGAGCATTACAAAGAAAGCAGAGGAGCAGAAGCAGCTGCTTCGCAACCTGCAGTGGCACAGGAGCTGATCCAGTTTAACACAGCCACTAAAACTGATACTGATGATACCTTAATTGCATCCATTTTGAAAACGAAGTTCCCTGTAATTGAATGAGACCCAAATGATTAAAATAATAAAAATAAGTAATAGAAAAGAAGCCCAACTGATGAAACTTGTAGCATAAGCCAGGGTTGGAGGAGGGACAGGTGCCCAGCCAGCATTCACCTTACATGGGTCACATCTCTCCTGCCACGATCCAAGCTTGCTCCTCCCACAGCTTCTGTCACTTCAGAGAGGAGTGTCCATGAGAGTGGCAATACAAATGAACCCAGATCTGAAGTCTTCAAACCAAAACCATGTGCATTATCTAAACACGTGAGGATTCCTGTTGCAAAACTGAGAGATTCTGTTAGGTTCCTTTGTGAATCCTAACAAAGCTGGAAATCATGATTCATGCCACCTGGTACAGGGAGGATTATATGATCTGCCATCCAGGCACTGCTGGCTCTTGAGTCATCTGCGGTAGGTTCTGAGCATGTCATATGATGTATCATTGGCTCCTTAACATGAAACCATGGCAGAGATTCACTCAGCTTGGATGGAGCATGCCTGTCCATGCCTGAGATCATTGTTCCACCAGTTGACACATCCCAGAGGAGTTTCCCAATGCGATTTCTGCAGTAGTTTCAATGGTGAGGGAAGGAACAGAAGCTTGGTTGTGCAAGAGGATGTTGTTGCATGTGTCTGCTGACATACAGGAGTCCATGTGAACCCCAAGGGAGGTTGAGGAACTTTCTGCCTTCTGCTTTCCAGAGAAGATTTCACAGGCATGTAACGTGGCCCTGTGCCATGTGAGATGCACAGGGGCAGAGCTAGCAGACTCATATCATTAGAGCATTTTTTTCCACAGCATCCTCAACAACCTCCTGTGTTGTGCATAGATACACTGCCAATACAAGTGTGTCTGCCATGTGACTGAGCTTTTGTTGAATTGATGAAATAGATTTGAAATCATTGCCTAGATGGTATTCTCACTTCAAGAGGAAAACCAGTGGGGCTTTCCCAGAGAACTCGCTTCCTGACTGCCTCGCTGGCATCAGCCAGCTCTGCCCAGTCACCGATGGAGATGCTCCAGTACAGGAGAGTGCCCCACAGTGCTTCGTGCTCCCAACCACCCTCCCACTGCCCTTGGAAGAGTTTAAAATGAGAAATCAAATGGCAGCATTTTTAACATTGCCTCCCACACAACATCTGACCTCAGCCTCCATTACGATTTGCTGCAGGTTCAAAAGCGTCCAGCAAAACAGCTTGCACCCCCCAAAAATGTGATTTCACCAAAATAGGAGCATTTTGCAGAAGGCAGTGATTTGACTAAATCTCTTGCCAGCATGTTTCTTTACCTTTTGCAGTGTTTCAGTGTTTTGTGTTTTAGTTTAGTTTTGTATTTCATTTTCTTGTATAAGATATTACTGAAACAAAATATTTTATGCTTACAAATATTTTTTTTTTCAGTGGGGAGGGCTGAGGAGCTGATTTCCAAACACATTTGGAAATGACAGGATTCCCTACTAAGCAGAAGTCCCATTTTCCTATCTGCTCTGGTTATACAGAAGTTAATGTCACTGTGAAAAGACCTCTTCCCTATAACATACTTCGCTTCCAGAACGGTGAATTATTGAAATATTTTCCATGGTTTTAGTCTGTCAAGAGGCACAGTCTCGCCTTTCATTGATATCAATCTAATAATCAGTTGTTTGCCTACAGGAGCTGTGGAAGCCCTATCCCTGGGAGAGTTCAAGGCCAGGCTGTATGGAGATTTGGGCAACCTGAGCTAGCAGGAGCTGTCCTTCTCCAGGGCTCAAGGATTTGAACAACTGATGTTTAAGGTCCCTTCCAACTCAAACCATGCTATGATTCTGTGATTTCTGTTAGTAGCTGGGATCTCTACTCCAGGGCCGAGGCATTCTTGGTACCTTCCTGGTGTTGGATGGAGTGTTGTAGATGCTGGCAGCCACCAGGATCCAGCATGAGGCACACATTCTACTAAAGCTAGGGTGACTCCAGCCTGAACATCCAAGGGGCATAGCAAAACCAACAGGTGAGAAGTTGCTGCTGTTTGATCAGACCAGTTCCAGATGTGAATGGTTCATGGGCCTTGGACTGAAAGGCATACATAATAGTAGCACTGGGCACCTTGTTCTCTCTAATTTTCATGCATCCAGGGTTAAAAGAGCATGCGATTGCATGGACAGGGACACATACCAGAGCAGGGACACAGGCAAGGCAAAGAAGATACTAGAGTTGGTGGCCCTTAAAGAGACAAAACTGGAAAAGGGCTTTCAGGGCATTTCTATATGATGCACTGTTCTCTGTCACCTGAGAATTCTGTTCAGCAGTCCTAGTGGGAAGAGAGGACGAAGAATAGTGTCTCCAGCAGACATTCTGTCTATGATTCTATCATTCTTGCGGCTCTTGGCTCATCAGAGAATAACTGCTGACAGCTGGGGCCATGTCAGGATACTAGAGCTAACACCTCTGTTCCTGCATGGTGTGGGATTTTGGCTGACCACAAGTAGTTGTCTTGGGATGTCATTAAAATGGCAACACCTGTGGCAGCACGATTCCCTGAGCCCCTCCAGGGAAGACACCATGTACTAAATCATCTAAACCACTTCCTACAGCACCTGTTGTACTTCACATCTCCTTTCTAAGCAGTGACCAGGCACTTGTAAAAAACACAGTGTCTGCCAAACAGGCTGGTCTGACCCAAATAGCTGGGTTGGGCTTCAATGGAGCCACACCATACATCACCAGCACTCAGCTAGGAGAGCTGCCCAAGTGTCCTCAGGACTTGAGCAGTGACAGCTTTCAGATCTCTGACATCTCAGTCCAGATGAGGACAGGGGGCCCGTGAGAGCCGTTGTCCTCTACAAGAAGCCCCCATGCAGAGCAGCTCCTCCAGGTAAGGCCCAGGTAGGATTAAGAAGAACCTGCACTCCTCGGTAGGGTACCAGCCTGGTGAGCTGATTGTCCTTTGCTAGCCAGGCAGAAGTCCCCACAGTCCGCAGAGTTTTTGGTATTCTACATGCTCTCGTGCCGAAGTCAACAATCTCAAAGATATTCCCTCTGGGCATTATATTCTCATTATAATGACTCTGTCAGGTAGTCAGCCAGGGTAGGCACCACTGGCAGAAACAGGAGCCTTCTGTGATGGAAATTTCTCTAACTTTCTAGTCCAGAGAAGACAAACAAGTGTCCCTCTTGCTCAGTGTCCTGCAGAAGACCCAGCAGAGCAGATTGACAAGCTGCATGCCTTCTGCACTCCCACACACTTCCCTAGCTTCTGGTGAAGCTGATTTGATGACTTATTCCTGGACATGGACTGGAAGCTAAACAGAGATATCTCCAGCGGGCAAGAGCCTGCTGCCCTCCCCAGTGCCCTGCTTGCTCCTCAGCTCTCTGTTCCTCAAAGGCCTGAGGAAGCTGCAGAGATTCATGGGTGTTTTTTTACCCATTCTTGAAAGCACAGCTAAAATTAAAAAGCAGATTAAGATGGAGCCCAGTCCACAGTGCAGTGTGTAGGTGTGATACTAACCAACACCTGGGGCTGGGAAGCTCCTGGAGGAGATAAATCCCAAGTCCTCTTATACCATCTGGCAAACATTCTCTTCCTCTTCATTCTCTCTTTCAGCACCTTTTCAGAAAGCATATGAGATAATGGCTCTAAAGTTGTTTAGCCTCATTTGAAAATGTCCTACACATTGTTCTATGTTTAAGAAGACGATTTCTGCCCTTTAGAAACCAGGCAAAGAAACAGCCTTGAATGTTGCCTAGACCTCTGTTAATTTTTCATCCTGCCATCCACCATCCTGCCAATGTAAGCATGAGGTTGGAAGCTGTTCATCCCCTGCTTAGGCAGGGAGGGACTCTTTCTGCCTGGCAGATCTGCCTGAAACACCCAGAGCCAGCACAGATTCCCAGGGGGATCAAGGTGGATTGGGTAATTAATCACAGCTTGTCTGGGGGAGGATGAGGAAGTCTGAAGGAAGGTGTTAACGGCTCTCAAAAGCTTTCCCACTTTGCAAAGAGTGCTGCCGTGAACAGATTAGCTGGAAATATTATTAGCTGGAGTGGGAAAGGGCTTTTTTCCTCCTCCAGGTTCTTTGCAGTCACCCTAAATCTGTTTGAGCCTTGGAGACAGATTTTACTGTGTAGGAGACAGTGGGGGAGAGGTGCTGGCTGTCAGTGGGTCAGCAATTAATTGGTTTATTCCATTCTCACGGTTATTTTCTAGCCAGCATCTGCTAAAACCCTGCTGCCCACTTAGTCCCTGCTCAGCATGCAGGAGCCTCCAGGATTTGTGTGCATTATTCGCACAGGGGACCCTGGGCCTGCTCCTCAGGGGCTGCAGGGGAGTCCCTTGCCCCCAGTTTGTTGGCTTGTCATAGGAGGAGGATGCAATTAGTGGCTGAGGGATGAGAACTGCGTGCTCTTAGCATAGGTATTGGTAAGTGAGGGCTGAGACAGGCCCCAGAGGAGACTTTCCTTCCTGTGTCTCCATTGCCTATTTGTGCAGACAAATGCTCTTCTTCATCCTAGTGTCACCTGCTCTCCTGGCAGAAGTGTCCATCAGCTGCCTTATGCTGAGAAACCACTTCCTGCAAAGCCAGCCTCTGGTGCTCTTGGAGCAACGCACATTCAGGCACTGCATGTCCTGCCAGCTTCTGCCTACTGCTGCAAATGAGATGAAGGCAGTGGTGAGACTGCTGTGATGCCTGCAACAGGCAATGAGGTTTCACTGAGAACATTGCTGATGGCTCTTACAGGGATTGTCCTAGTAGCACATCTTCATAGGAAATAACTTTTTGGGATAAAGCAGGAATAGAGAAAGAGTACAAATTTGTCCTGGAGGATTTTTATATTTTTAGCTCAGCCTTGTTTTGGCTCAGAATCCTGGGAAGGGGACGAGCGGAAAGCAGAGCAGCCCCCGCTCAGCTTCCATTTCCCAGCCTCCACAAAACCTCCTGGGTGAGCAGGAGGTCCTAGGCACAGGGAAATGCTTCCGAAGTCATGTCATCCTCAGGGAACATCTCCTGTTGCCATTCCATTTCTTATATCCCCACAGTTCCTGGATCTATAGTAGGAATCAGGTGTTCTGATAGTTCTTTCCCACAGACTGCCTTTTTCATGGTTGCATCGATTTCCAAAAACTAAATTAACCTCAGGAAAGCAAAATGGAATCAGCATGTTTCCAGGTCTCTCTTTTACAGAAAAGAATCCCTTTCAGACATGAAGCACAGCAAGTCCAAACCAGCGTGTTTCTCTCTTTTCTTTGGGGATCAGAGTGCAGTGATGAAGAGACAAATAGAGCTGGTCCCTGGTGTTAAACTGCAAAACCACAGGCTTCAGCAGAGCCCTTCCAGATCATCTGTCCCCCAGCAGAGTTACTACGCCTCCCTTTTGATTCACGTCTGGAAATATCAGGAGGCGTGGAAAATCCATTATGAATAAGTAAATTGCTCTCCCTGCAAGACTTCCAGCTCCATGAGCATTTCCCCAGCTGCTCAGAGACCGTGTGGATGCTCATAGGACCAGGAGACCACAAATGTTGCTGGTGCAAATGTGAGGGAGAATGAGATTTGGGTTTTCCTCTCCTTCCCTCTGCAAGCAGGATCTCTGCACATCCACCAGCCTTGCTGGGTTTTCCAGATCGCCAGACAGCCTGATGTGTGTCCCTGGGGTGTTCCACTGCAAGCCAGGGCTCTGGGCTCACTGGTTTGAAGGCAGTGGCAGCATAGCAGGAATAGATTCTATTTCCTAAAGGGAAAATGTTATGTTGAATTTTCTTTTTCCTTCCAAAGGGTCCTGAAGAAGAGGTAGTCAAGTGAAAGGGGTTAAAAACTAAGGGACACAGTTTAATGATGGCACTTGGAAGGTCAGTTTGATGGCTGGACTTGATGGTCTTTATGGTTTTCTCCAACAAAGATGATTCTGTGATTCTAAGAGAGTAGGGTAGGGAGAGAAGTCCAAGGGCTCCATGAAAACCTATTGTAGTGGGCAACACACATCAGGCTCTTCAATGGCTGTCTACCAGACTGAAAGCATCACCTATTGATGGCAGCTGCACTGTGACCATGTTGATCTCATAGCTGTGTCAAACAGTGCTGCTGTGACCATTGTGGCCTGAGCTGCTGGCTTCTGAGAACACAGAGACACCAAGTCACAGCTCAGGACTTCATAGCATGTTAACACATGTTCAACCTTGTGTTGAGACAGATAGGTAGGAAAATGCTTTGACAGAGACCCACTGCCTGAGTGCAACTTGTTTCATGCATTTCTTAGGTCAGCAGAACTTGGCTTTTAATGTCTTCTATTCATTCTATTCTATGACCCCCCAGCAACAAAATTGGAAAAGCATGCTCACATATGTGTGACAAATGTTATTGCAGACTTAACTGTATTCACCCAGCAGTAAGAAAGGTGCTTTTAAGGTACATCCTTGCAGATGTGCATAGCTCAGGAGAAGAGCAGCTCTTTTAAGTTCATTTTCAATTGCTGCTGTTCCCTGTTCCTCCAGGAATCCCAAAAGGTGACTTCAGAGTGTGCTGGGAAGCAGTAGGTCACGTCAGTGAAGTGCTGACAATTTGTAAAGTTGTCTCAATCTGTTTGAAAGCAAATCTCACTGACATTTTCTGTGAGCTTTGCCTGTAGCTTTTGTATCAGCCTGAGCTTAGCCCTGTGCAGATGCTTAAAGATGATGTGTACTAAATTCTTGTCTGCTGACCCTAATTTTAGGTGCCATTGTAACACTCCTAGCAGGCACTGATGGACAGGTAAAAAAGCAAATGCATAGACCTTTTTCTCTTGCTGCACATTTCTGCCTGGGATGAAACGCAAATCATCAGTTGAAGCATCATGACTAAAGAGAGTTGCAAAGAATCTGAGCGTATACCTGAGTGCATTAGGTTAAATACTGCTTTTTCAGACAATCTTTGAAGAGAAGTAGCTTCCTGATATCCTCAAAATGTTATTCGTGCTCTGCGGAGAGACAGTATAAGGTTTTACAACACTGAAATTCCCCTTACAGAACAAGTGATTTGTTCCCAGTAATGGCTGTGTAATCGTGGCTGCAACACAGGCCAAGGTTTTCTTGATAGAAGTCTTGATTAATGCATGGCTTTTCTGCAGGGATTCCTGGAGAGCATGGGTAGCCTGCTCTGATGCTGGGTTCCCCACTTACCTGCAGCCCCCATTCCTGTGCAACAAACTCGATTGCAGCTATTGGGACTGAATAGATGAACTGGGTGCGTTAGTCTTTTGTTGTCCATGTGTAGAGGGAGTGAGAGGTAGTCTGCATGAATGGGAAGAGACCACCTGCTCATTCTTGGCTTGAAGAGACTTTTGTTAGAAGTGAGGGGCCAGGGTTCACACTGCAGCTCGTATTTCACCACCGATTTCTCCTGTTGTTGAAATTGTGTTGTCTGTTAATCATGGAAGGCTTATTTTCCCACCCTGAAAAGTGAATTCAGCACCACTGATAGAACTAGGGACTGGGAATTTTTAATTACTGTTTGTGCAGTTCTCTGGGGCTCTGAAGGGAATAGTGCTGGAGCTCTGTGAAGAGTTTTAGTATGTACTGGCAAATATTTATATTTCATTCCATATGTGAGCACTGTGAGGCCTGTCAGCAGCTCCTTCCTGATGGAGCATCCTAGTGAAAGTATTGTAGATAGCCTTCCCCTGTAGCCACTTGTCTTCACTGAGCATCACTGCACAGTAAGAGTTGGACTTGCAGAGCTCCATTGGAAGCTCTTCTTCCAATAAGAGCTGGAAGCCATTGTGCAGCAGGCAAACTAAGACCTAGTTACCATCACAGAAACATGGTGGGATCACTCCCATGACCACAATGGATGGCTACAAGCTCTTCAGAAAGGATAAGAAAGGAAGGAAGGTTGGTGGTGGTCTTCTCTATGCTAGAGGGTGCTTTGATGTTACTGAGCTTGTGACTGGGTATAACAATGTTGAATGCCTATGGGTAAAGATCAGGGGAGGGGCTGACAAGGCAGATATCCTGGTGGAGGTCTGTTATAGATCACCTAACCAGGATGAAGAGACAGATGAGATGTTCTGTGAGCAGCTGGCAGAACCTGTGTGATCACCAGCCCTTATCCTCATGAGGGACTTCAGTTTCCTGACATATGCTGGGAATGCAACAGAAGAAGCAGTTTACGAGGTTTCTAGAGTGTATGGCAGATAACTTCCTTCTGCAGCTGGTGAGAGAGCCTACCAGAGTAGCTGCCCTTATACACATGCTGCTCACAGAGGTCTGATGGGAGATGTGGAGGTAAGGGGCTGTCTTGGAGAGAGTTACCATAAAATGGTAAGAAATCTCAATTCTTGGTGGAGCCAAGAGGGTGGGCAGCAAAACAGCTACCTTGGACTTCTGGAGGGTGGACTTTAAATTATTCAGAAGACTAGTAGGAGGGGTCCCCTGGTATTCAGTCTTGGAGAGTAAAGGGACAGCTGATTGCTCTTCAAGAAGGAAGTCTTAAAGGCGCAGGAGCAGGCTGTCCCCCTGAGCTGCAGAATAAACTAGCGGGGAAGAAGACCAGCATAGAAGAACAGGGAGCTATTCTTGAGGCTTCAGAAGAAAAAGAGAATCTACCGCCTGTGGAAGAAGGGACAGGCAACTCAGAAATGAGTACAAAGAAGTTGTTCAGATGTGCAGGAAGAAAATTAGAAAGGCAAAAGCCCAACTTGAACTCAACTTGGCCTCTGGGGTAAAAGGGAACAAGAAACTCCTTTACAAATATATCAACAGTAAGAGGAAGACCAAGGAGAATCTCCTTTCTTTACTGGATGAAGCTGGGAATGTGACCACTGAGGATAAGGAAAAGGCTGAGGTTCTCAATGCCTTCGTTCCATCTGTCTTTAAAAGTCAAATCAGTTATCCGGAGGGTACTCCACTCTCTGACCTAGAAGTCTTGGCTGGGAAGCAGAATAAAGCAGCAGAATCTGGCATCCAGAAGAACCAGCAGAAACCTGGCTTGGACAGGTACACTCTTTGCTGGATAACAAACTGGCTGGAAGTCTGAGCCCAGAAAGTGGTGGTGAATGGAGTTAAATCCAGCTGGCAACCAGTCACAAGTGGTGTTCCCCAGGGGTCAGTGCTGGGGCCTGTCCTCTTCGGTATCTTTATTGATGACCTGGACAAGGGCATTCATTGCACCCTCAGTAAGTTGGCAGACAACACCAAGTTGTCTGGAAGTGTCAATCTGCCTGGGGGTAGCAAGGCCCTGCAGAGGGATCTGGACAGGCTGGAGAGCTGGACTGAAGCCAATGGGATGAGGTACAAGACCACGTGCCAGTTCCTGCACTTTGGCCACAACAGGGAAAGTGCCAGGGGAAATTCAGACTGGATGTTAGGAAATAATAATTCTCCAAAAGAGTGGTCAGGCACTGAATAGGCTGCCCAGGGAGGTGGTGGAGTCACCGACCCTGCAGGTATTCAAGGAATGTTTAGACACTGTGTTAAGGAACATGGTTTAGTGAGAACTAGTGGTGATAGGTAGATGGTTGGACTGGATGATCTTTTAGGTCTTTTCCAATCTTGGTGATTCTATGATTCTATGATTGTCTACCTCCAGACAAAATGAGCTCCCATATGGCATGTGCTGTGCAGGGAAGAAGAGTCTCGACATGCTCTTCTCACAAGACTTTTTCCATTAGAGCATTTCTTCCTTCTGCATCACAGCCACATACTGCATTAACCTTCCTGCCCCTCTCCTGATCAGAACAACACCTCTTTCATTGTAATCCAACAAATTCCTCTCTTCTCTACTTGGAAAGAATGTAGTTTGATCACAAGGAACAAATGCAAAGACGTAAGTCTCTTTTCATGGGAAAGGAACTGCAGAGCACCCTGCTGGAAGTACTGCTTTGCCTAAACCCAGCATAATGCAGTAAGAAGTTAAGATTATTAGTGGCCAAGCAGCACATGAGTGCTATTAAGCATGTCTTGGGGCTTTATGGTCAAGTGTTCTGTGTTACTGCTGGCTCTGTCCATTGCACAAGAGGATGCTTGTGGCCTCACTGCAGCACTGGCTCAGGTCATCAGCACTGAGGTGACAGCCAGCCCACGTAGCCCTGGAGGGCTTGTGGGGGACAGATGGGTCTTAGGAGAGCCACAGGCCTGGAAAAAGTGTGTTAGCTTTCAGTTAGCTGACAGCATTAATGTCTGTGTCTGTGCATGTACACCTGTGGACTTGAGGCATCAAGCCGGAGCCCAATGGGCTGAGCAGAGAGCAGATGGATTCCCCCAGAGTTCCTCTTGCTGCCCAGCCACACTCTCTATGAACACAAGAATGGTGATGTGAGAGGCTGCTGAGCACGAGCAGCCATGAGTCTAGGGCAAGGCAGCTATGGATCTGACATCCACTGGAGGCCAAGAAGCAAACGTACAGAACCATACCTTGCCTTCCACTGGGCACTCCAGCATAGAAGGGAGGGCAACGGGACCACAGATTTCACCAGCTGTCTGATGCCCCTTTTGATAGAAAAGCCTGCAGCTGTAAAAAAGAAACCCAGTGTGTGAAGGTGCTTATAGGGTTTATAAGGTCACTATTACTTATAAGGCGCAGTAGTGATAAGATACTATTCCTTAACTTGGGTGTTCATTTTCCTGTTACAGCTTTCATGGTGAAAGAACTCAGAGGCTACAGACAGCTCATGCTGGACAAGACTTTGCTGTGTAGGAATGCACAAACCTGGCCCAGTTCATGATAGCCTTAAATAACAGGGAGCTGCTTCTGGTGGAAAATTCTGGAGCCATTTCAACAGCAGCAGCATAGAAGAGAAATCTGTGCAGTTGTTTGGGGAAAGAGTGGCTGAGCCAGCGCGTAAAGGTAACCACATCAACTCCTGGCAGTGCTAAAGCAGCAGAAGGGATAAGAGCTCCTTCTTGTATGGTGCTTTTCCCACCAGCTGAGGATGGATGGCGGATTGCCTCAGTGGCAGAGGCACCAATATCAGCTGCACAAAGACCATTTTCTGTGCCCCAGCTGCAACCTGAAAGCCACCAGGTCCAATGGGTGAGCCACAGAGTGGCAATGGTTGGTGCTCAGTGCAGGAACAGGGGCACACGAGGACACTGGAGCAAAGTTAGAGCCTTGTCATGCAGCCTGCAGTCCCCAGCAAGTGCCTACTAATAAGCCATGCATGTATTTCCTCCATATATTTACAGTGTGCTTTCTCCCTATTAGCTTTGAAAGCCACTGCTTCGTTTTGACACAGCAAATGCCTTTCTTTCAGCAGTACATTCGGTACTACTGGTGCACTTGGCTGGATAAGCATTTTGGTGAAATCTCCCTTATTTGGAAAAGTGAGCAGGATTTCCCTTTACAAATAAACTCTGTCTCCAGATGAGCAGCTTTCTGCCCGTCCTCCAGGAGCCTCCAGGGATGTTGCTTGTGTGCCTGCAACACTGCTTGTTCGACTACCACCAAATCAATTCAAAAGCATGCAGCAGCAATAACATCACCCAAGGAGGTGTTTGGGTGAGTACCAGAGGTGTGGGGACACCCTCCCAGAGGGGGTCTTGGGGGCTCACAAGGGGTACTCAGGGACTGTCAATGAGCAGCAGCCTCCAGGAGTGCCACCAGGAGCTGGCTGTTTTCTTATACCCTCATACCATGCCAGTGCTTCCACAAATGAGCTAAACCCAGAATAAATGGGCCAGGCAGCTGGGATGAGCCCAACTTGTGAGTCACACTTGGCTAGAAAAGTCAGGAAAAAAGAATTTTCAGCCCAGGAATACAAGTGGGAAGAGGAATGGGAATCAAGACCTCTGAGCGTAGCTGCGCTTCACTGGGGCAGGGAGAGCTGCAGGGTGCAGAGAGCAGTTCAGAAACCCCAAGGGTTTTTGTGGCTCAGTCACACCCCCTGAGCAGCATCTTTTTGCTATAACACGTGCAGCTTCTGCCAGAATTACTTCCTTGTCTTCAGCTGGAAGCTGAGACAAAAACGGAACTGTGTGCAATGAGCTATTTATGGAGAAATTTGTCTCAGTGTTTGCATCACTACTACAAGAAAAGCCAGCATCAGGACTTTCCTACCATAGTTAAGGACAGCTCTCAGCTGTGGGGAGCACCCAAGGTCCTGCAAACGGTAGGTGCATGTTGCTTCTTTGCAAGAGAATAATTTTATTTGCACTGCTAGAAATAGAGAGATGCAGAAAACCACGAAAACCTGTCATTCTGGTTAAGACCTCGGATTTTGTCAGGATTTTTTTAATACCCCTTTGCAATTAAAACTCCTACTGGGTTGTCTTGTTGCTAGCAAGGCTGATTGGGATTGTGGAGGTACAGGTAGGCTGGCAAGTAGGCTTGCCCGAGAGCATCAAACCAGATTCAATGAGCACACCTTGACTTCAGAAACATTGTTAGCTGGCAGCGTAGTCCCCTTGGAAGAGTCAGAAAATGCACAGTGGCTTAGTCACACTGGGAAGTAAATGTCTCACAACTTGCTGAGACAAATTCCTCCCTGTTTTAATTAAATGTGAGCTTCTGGAGTGCCTAAAGCTGAACTGCCCCCACCCCTGAATCAACCCAGTTGTGCCAGTCAGGTTTCTAAACCGTTATCCTCACTTGCAGCACAAACAAGCTTTGTCTCCATTCACCATTGTTTCAGTGCCTGGTGGCTGCTAGAGGGGTGATAATAAAGTAAGCACTTAACTGTTCAGTACTCTACCAGTAGCTGGAAAACACAGAACTTTTTATCCCAGCCTTTTCAAAAACAAGTGACAGATGTTCAGATCCCAGGGCTTCACCAGGAGAGCCAGGCCTCTCAAATGGCTTCTCCTTGCCCCAGGGAAGAAGTGGGCACCACTCAGCAGGAGCTGCTGATGTAGTGGATGCTGAGCAAAGTAGCCCTTGGTACTGAAAATCTTACAAACCATTTTCACTTAAACCTTGATTGCGTTAAAAAACTTTCAGGTTGCCATGGTTTATTATTTTGCTGGTTGGAAATGCTGCCATAAACAATTGCGCTTAATTTATACCAAAAAAGTGCACCAAATCTGCATCACGTAAATAGTTCTAAAGATGATTATTCCTTTACGTATGAAGATGTCTGGGGCTGTTACAAAGACCTGAGGTCTGATGAGTCTCTAGCTCATTGCATAATATGTTTTACATAAGTGCAATGGGCACAGGACATAGCCTGCATGGATTTACCTGTTCACACTGGCAGCAGAGAGCTGCAGTTGCTCTGCAGGTGTGGATGGGTTTGAATATGCACGGTATTAAAAACCCTGAGTTCATAAATCATCATTTTCCATTGCAGAGGCGCTGGTCTGAACCTGACTGCAGAGTGCCAAGGGTTTTAAGACTGAGAAGCTTAAAAGGGAACAGAGTATTGCATTTGTCCCTCCTCCCTGCATGGTCTGGGAAAAGAAAAAGATAAATGGAGAAGCATTTCAGCCCTTTCCTCTCATTTTTGCAGAAATCACTATACATTACATAATTTTCCTAAGTGCTATAAAATATGCTTTTGCATATTTTATAGCACTTAGGAAAGCAAGTGTAGCTAATGTGGAAGTTGGCTTGTTCAGGGAAATACAAAACATGTGCAGCCATAAAAATCCTTCATTTGATGCCAAGCTATTGCATTTCTAGTGCCTGAAAGGCAAATTATGCTACAGGAGTCCCCCATGCTTTCTCCCAGCCTGTTCACAATTGCTATCACGGACCCAAAGCATTCAACTCAACTTCCCTCAGCTCCTAGTAGCTGAGGAGAACAAAAACATCAATGCAGCATCTCAGCAAGTTCTGCTATATTGTTGCCATGTGATAAGAGGTGTTTCAGCAGCAAACCTAGCCTTCATTCAAGGGTATGCCTTTTGAAGAGCAGCAGAAATGCTTTCACTCAGTTAAAAGAAAAAACAACTAGTCAAATTATAGAGGAAGGGATAAACAAGAGGAAGGCGATCCCAAAATCCTGGAAGAGTGACTGTCCGCTTTCCTCTGTAAACAAGGAAATGTGGTTCATGGGATTTAGCTTGAGAAAGTATGGTCTCACATCCCTGAGAGCTGGAAAGGTGCTGGGGATTCATAGGGTCTCTCTGCTTGGCTCTTATCACAACACTTTTGGGAATATTTTGTCTTTGAAAAAGCCACTTCTCTGTCCAAATATGGTCAATAGGTTCAGCAAATATCAGCATTATTTATTAGATATTTACATGCAAGCACAAATACTTGGTGTGGTCATGTAAACCTTCTTCCCATAGGAAATTAGGCATCTCCTTATGCTTAACTAAATATTCTGTTTTTAAGGGCTCTTCCTATTTCCCCTTCTTCTCTTAACTTGGGTATTTGATGTACTGGACTGTCAGAGAGAGAAGGGAGGAAGACTAGCATTAGAATTAACGGTGAAGGATGCTGCTTGTCTCCAGAGATCTTGCCCCATCCCAGTTTTTATTATGTCTGGGAGAAGCACCCTGGTTAAGTCTATTGTCTTCACCAAAAAGATCCTGTCCACAGAAGGAAAGACATATATTGAGCCAGGAAAGGATTGGACATGCTGGGTGTGCAGGTGGCACCAGCTATCTGGCTGCAGCAGCCTGGGGCCATCCCTGATCATAACCTACTTAAGGAGAAGGCTGAAATCTGTTATGTGAGCAAGCAGGCAGGAGCATTGGATGCAGGTGGGAGAGAGAGTCATCTGAAGGCATCTCCCTGCAGGAGAATTACCTTCCCAATAAAGCAGCAGGCATTGCTCTTAAGTGTTTCCAAGCTTAAACAGTTTCCCTTAGGTGACATCCTGATAAGTGTATTTCTTAATTAAGCACAACCCAGCTAAGTGGGATGTACTGTAATTACGAAGTGCTCAGCATAAGGAGAAGACCAGATCCATCTATGGCAGAAGGGCTCTTCCCCACTCTAAAAGGGGCTGTAGCAAGGTAATTCGATAAGCATGAAGGTGGATAGACTGGACATGGGGCTTTGCAGCCCTCTCCTTGCCAGTCAGCATCTTCTGTGTCCCCACATAAACCAATTCCCAGTGCCAATGCCCTGAGCTGCCAAAGCTGCACAGCAGATGTGTGCAGCCTGTGCGACTCCTCCAGCTCCATAGCGCTGGTTTTGCAGTGCCATCCACTGGTAGTGGCTCCCCACAAACCCTCCTCCACAGCTCTGCTCTGCTGCAGCTGAGGTTTCAGTGATGAAATATTACAAGGGTAGCCCTGATGGGCATCATTCACAGAGTGGACCCCACATGTGCTGGCCCAGGCCATCTGAAAGCGTTTTGGCATCCATTCTGGTGTGTCTCAGCGTCTGCTGAGCCCATGCAGCACAGTTGCTGGGTCTGCAGCATGCCAGATGTTGGCTCAGGCTGTGCTTAAGGACAATCAAATGGTGCAGTGCTGCACCCTGCCTGCAGCATCGCAGGGCAGGTGATGAGCCACCTTCTTGTCTCTGTTGTGCTGGGCACACCAAGTGCAGGGCTCAGTCTGCCCCGGAGGCTGTGTTCATGTTCTCCTGTGCAGGAGAAAATACAGAACTGATACCAAATGCCCTGCTGCACATTATAAGTGTGCATCCCCTTGGGGAGTATGAGGCAAGGGAGGGCTAGGGACTTCTGCAGGACAGATGAATGCTCTGCTGCCAGTGCATAGCACAGCCTGGTCTCTCTGAATGTGCTTCATCCTTTCCTCAGTGCTACACTTGCCTCTGCTGATGTTTTAATGTGTCATCCAAGTCCAGCCGACAAACGATGCTGATGTCAGAGTTTCTGTGCAGCAAGCTGTTCCTCACAAGTCACATTTTTAACTGAGTGCTTATTTAAGTTTAAGTTTGACAATAGGTTGTTGGGGTTGTCAGATCCTGTAGCACTGTCTTTCAAAAAGTATGGAAAAGGCATCAGAGGAGAGCTTGGCATAGCCTCCCAGATGACAGTAATTTAAGGGTTTTGCACTCAGGCACTGGGAGCTGCTCCTCTTGCAAATTGCCCCTGATTGAAGTGTAAAAGAATGATTAGACTGGAGGAAAGTGATGGGGGAGGCAGGAGAAAACACAGAAGTAAGTCTCAGTTTCTCTTCCAGCAGTTTTTACCTCACCTCCTCTGTCCCAACCAGGATGGAAGCAGCAGAGCTCCTGGCCTGGCTCTGCAGTGCACTGGGGAAGATGGAAGATAAAGGGGAGCCCCACAGCAGAGCTCCTGCCCCAGAGCATTACCCAGCAGTGAGGGCAAACATTCCTGTCCCCAAAAGCCCTGGAGGCTCAGTGACACCAGGGTCACCCATCCCAGTGTTTTAACCCTGAAGCTGGGTTATCCCCACACAAGGGTTGTGCCCCTATGTGATCTCCAGGGGTTAAAGCTCTCTTCTCTGTCCATCTTAAGCTGGTTATATTTGAGTACAGCCCTGCAAGCAGCAAAACCCGTGGCCAGACTGTCTGCAGCTGGGTGGAAGTCAAGCCCTGCATCTTACATTTGGTGCTTGTTAATATTTGGATAAGACAAGCAGAATGCTTCACCCAGGGTGGTGCTTGTGTTTGCTGTAAGCCAATACCTCTGCAGGGTTACCATGAAATTCAAAGCAGCTTGTGAAATGGTGGGATGAGGCATGACTGCTGGCCACTGGCAGCAAAGTTCTTTGACTCAGTGTAAAAACTGTGTTTGAAGCCAAAGGGGATATACTGGGAGAGCAGCTGGACCCAGACGTGATTCCTGGAGGATGTGGGGAGATGCCCTGAGCTCTCACTCTGACAGTTGCTGCATCTCTCAGTCCTCCTGGCTCTTTGCAGGAGAGGCTGCTTTCTGCAGGAGCTAGGCAGGTCAGAGAGGACAGAGGGGGCTCTGCCTGTGGCTCTGCTCACATTCATACCAGCCACTGGGGTCAGCCCATTGCATGTTGCATTTAGCACAAAAAAACCTCCAGAAAACAATATCCCAGTTCAACATGCCCTAAATATCTTTAACAATCCCCACTGCTGCCTGCATGCCCTGTGCCACAATTGGTTGCAAGCTGGGCTGTCAGGAAGACCTTAACCATGCTGGTGTCAAAACCATGGTGTCCCTACTGCCTGCCACTCCCAGTTCTGAAGCAGTGTGACTTGACAGAAGACAGCAGGGGTTGGTAAAACGCCTGGAAAGGACTGGGATGCCATTGCCATAGAAATTCATCAGTGTTTGGAACAGCAAAAATGAGAGCAACTCCAAAAGTAATGATTTGTCTCACTGATGAAGGGGAAATCGGGGGAATTTAGTTAGGAGAAGCATCATGCTCCAAATAATGAGTCCATATGTCATATCTCTATGTTTGCCTCCCCCAGAAGGGCTCTGCTGACAGCTCTGGAAAACCATGTGTCAGGGAGCACGAATGTGGCGTCCGCACCGCAGCTGAACTGCAGCTCCACGCTCCTAGGGTGAAAGGCACCAGCACAGTGCAGTATTCATTCACTCATCCTTCCCCTCTTCATTCATTTATTCATCTGGTTCATTCACATTTCCCTGGCACTTTAAAGAGCAGTTCTGAGCCCCTACGGTCCTGCAGAGACTGCAGGCAGCCATCCAGAAGGTCAGGCTCATACATTTTGCATGGCAGACGCTGGTGTGGCTGGGGTATGGCCTGCAGTGCACCCAGCCGGCCACCTGGGCCCTTGCATTCCACTACAGTCCTGGTGTTTTTATCATTCCTATGCTTTCTCTTTGCTCTACTATGCATCTTGTTCAGTTCACATCCTCCTCACGGGAGCACGAGGAGGGCCATGGGAGGTTTCTTTCTTTTCACTGAAGTCTTTAGGAAGACTAGAAGGGTGCTTTAGGGGCATCTACCCTCCTCAGCTACATTAGAGCTGCCAGGTGCCTGAGTGGGGTCAGAGGGGCTGTTGCGGAGGTCTCAAATAGACAATAAGGAGCATGGTCCTAACGAGGACCTGGCTTTTCCCTACGTTCGGTCTCCGCGCAGAGACAATAAGGGCTAGAGGCAGCAATTCTGGGCTCCCCAGAGCAGGATTTTTACCACTTGTATGTAACATGTCTCTTGAAGAGAGTAAAATGGACAGAAACTGGGTGGAAATCCAGGTGAGACTGAAAGGAGATGACAATTTCCCTGCCTACGATCTCACTCATGGAAAACAACACTTCCGCTTTTTCTGCATGTGCTGCTGGTCTGTCCTCCATCTCCCTCCAAAGAGCTAAATGCATTTCTGAACCAAAGGAAGCAAATAGAAAGCATCCATTCTTTGTATAATGAAGAGAGCTTTTTCTTTTGTTCCCTACCTTTTATCACCAATCTGCTGCCATCATTGTTACTCAGCAGGTTATTACCTCTGAGTGGCTACTTCCGCCAGCAGGAACTGCTTTGTGGTCTGCTCAGAGCAATTACAGATCAGGATAATTCCGGCCACGCTGTTTCATTGTGCAAGGATTTGCTGTGGTCCATGGCCAAGGTGAGGTGAGGCGAGTTGTGCTGCTGAGGTACCTGCAGTAATGAGGAGTGGGTGGTGGTATCCTGCTGCCTGGGGTGCACACTCCAGATACTCAGGTTAGGAGCAAAATGCTATGCATTCCCTTAGTAATAAATACAAACGCATTACATTTCTAATTGCTCGCTAAGGCCATGGACAACTTGGCTTTCCCACAATTAGTAACCTGAGGATTAGGAAGCAGGTTTCTCATAGCACACAACGAGGACAGATTAGCTTGAAAGTATAATACTGTCACATGCTCTCCAAATCCTCAATACTGAGACCCTGACCAAGTTCAGCACAAGCAGCTTTTCAAAGGAGTCTTGACTATAATAACTATTTTTCTCACTGGACCAGGGTTGGATTCTGGGGCTGTACATACGCACCGAGTGTCACAAAGAATCATGGTTTAGTTTCCTTGTTGAACTTGACTGTCCATTCCCTCAGAAATGTGTATGTTTCTGGACTGGGACTAATACACGAAGTCCTGCTGCACCCACTGGCCAGTTGCTCTTGGGTTTGATGCTAAGCCCATACCCTGGGCTATTTCTCCAAATTTTCTTGCTTCATGCAAGGTTTTACTATTCAGATCTAGCCTGTCCAAACCCTTTGCTATCCTTTCTGCACTAATTGATGGATCAGACTGATCTGAGCGGACACAAACACTTCACCCATTGCTGTTGGGGGAAGAGAGAGCAGAGGCAGCTGCAGGAAACTGCCTTGCTCCCACTCCTTTCTGCTCCACTACATTGGCTTCTAGTTTAGGCAAGGGTCTTGCGAAAGCATGGATAACAAGGTAATTTATTAAAATGTCAGGCCCTGAAATGATTCCCTGGTGATGCCTGTGTCCCT
Organism: Odontophorus gujanensis; assembly: GCA_013399175.1. Classification (NCBI taxonomy): domain Eukaryota; kingdom Metazoa; phylum Chordata; class Aves; order Galliformes; family Odontophoridae; genus Odontophorus; species Odontophorus gujanensis. The sequence continues at coordinate 322,841 of VXAB01008623.1, read as the reverse complement.
TTTAGTGGGCCAGTAGCAGCCCTCAAGCAGAATATGACCAAGAGCTTTTGGCAGGACCCATCAAAGTTTTGCTGCCGGCTCAGAGGGGATCACACTGAGTCATAAGACATTTTTAGAGCTAATCCTTCTATGTGCACTTTGTGCCAGCAGCATGCAGTGTTTTTGGCTAGAACACATAACATTAGAGTCATGGCAAAAGTGGGTAAAAGCTTCAAAACCAGGGCTGGAAACCCCTCCTGACATTTCAGAGCAACCTTTCCTTGTTGGGCTGAATTGACAGAGCAAAGGGAAATGGTGGTCATGGGTAGAACATGTGTGCATTACAGTAATGACATCTGGGGACCCAAAGGACAGCCCCTCCATGCCTCGGGAGAGCACAGAGAGCAGGCAGGGCCAGGCAACAGCCTGCTGAGACATGATGCTGTCCCTAGATCAAGGCTTTCACTGCTACTCCTGACACCCTAGAGTGCATTAAGGTTGAGTCATCACCACTAATTATCTCCATTAAGTACCTCTGTGGCACAGATTGCCTCCCAGCCAGCTGTTGGTGTTCCCCAGTGTGATGCTTTGGAGGAGGCCAGAGCCCAGTTTTGCACACTGGCTCTGAATGCTGGCAGTGCTGGCCTCAAAGGAGGTGATAGGGAGAGCTGGGTGCTCAGCACTCTCCTCTGACCAACCCTGGTGCTTGTGTCAGTCATTTGAGTTCAAGATGACATGAGAAACATGAAAGCCAGTGTCCTTCTCTCTTAAGAGTCTTCAGCAAATTTTCTCTCTAGTTCTGGCCCACTCTTGGAAACATTTTACTTACACTCCAGTTTGCTCAACCCAGGTCTGTGCTTATGGGGTACAGGCAATGCCTCTCATCCAGTTCTGCAGCATCAGTGCCTTCCCCCAGCCAGGTTACTCCTTATTACCCATCCTTCCACTTGGTCTGCTGTGAGATACATGACCAGAATGGCTTCTGGATTGTGCTTAGATATCTCATCTTCACCCAAGCCAGGTGCAGCCAGCAAAGCTCTTGCATACTGTATTGGGGTGAAAATGTTAAATATTTTTTTTATTATTCAGTGGATAGTTTGTTGTATGGTTGCAGCTAGAGGGTTGTGGTCAATGGCTCCATGTCCACATGGAGGCCAGTGATGAGTGGTGTCCCCCAGAATTCCACCTTGGGACCAGTGCTGTTCAACATCCTTATCAACAGACATAGACAGTGAGATCAAGTGTAGTCGAGCAAGTTTGCTGATGACACCAAGCTGAGTGGTGTAGTTGACACAACAGAAGAAAGGTTTACCATTCAGAGGGACCTGGACAGGCTTGGGAAGTGGACACACAAGAACCTAATGAGGCTCAGGGAGGCCAAGTGCAAGCTGTTGCTCTTGGGTTGGAGCAATCTCAGGTATGTGTACAGACTGGGAAAGTAACTCCTTGAAAGCAAGCCAGTGGAGAAGGACTTGGGAGTCCTGGTGGACAAAAAGCTGGACGTGAGCCAGCAGTGTGCTTTTGCAGCTTAGAAGGCCGACTGCATCCTGGGCTGCATTCATAGCAGGGTGGCAGTGGGCAGGGAGGTGATTGTCCCCTCTGCTCTGCCCTTGTGAGGCCCCAACTGGAGCACTGTTTCCAGACCCGGGGTCCCCAGCACAAGGAGGATGTGGAGCTGTTGGATCACGAAGATGCTTGGAGTACTGGAGCACGGCTCCTGTGAAGATAAGCTGGGGGTGTTCAGCCTGAAGAAGAGAAGGCTCTGGGAAGACTTCATCGAGGCCTTCAAGGAGGAGTGACTTTAAACTAAAAGAGAAGAGATTTAGGTTAGATGTTAGGAACAAATTACTTTCTTGGAGGGTGATGAGGCCCAAAGAAGGTGTGGGTGCCCCCCCAGGTTGCCCAAGGCCAGACTGGATGGAATCCAGGGCAGCCTGATCTGGTGGAAGGCAAGCTTGCCCACGGCAGGGGGTTGGAGCCATATGATCTTTAAGATTTGAGAGCACTCCCCCACATGGGGAGGTGGAAGAGGTCCCCAAGTCCTGTTCCTCCACAAGGTTGGTGTCTGCCATCCTCTCTCTCCTGTATTTTTAGCCCTTAGCCTGCCTCAGTGTCCTTCTCTTGCCTACCAGGACCCAATAGCATTTTGTGAGAAAATACCCATAAAAGTAGGGCATTATTAACTCCATCTCCTTTGCATTTCCCCATGTTCCCAAGCTCTGTTCAACATCCCCAGACCCTGAAACTACTCCTCTGAAGGCAGATATGTCAGTCTTTGCTGCACAGGGAATATTTTAAGACTCTGAAAACAAAGTTTATTATAGCAGAACTGCCGAAAGTGTAACTGCTGTCATGCTAAAATATCCTCTGCCTCCTACATTTGTAACGTGGGAGTCTTTTATATCCTCTTTACTGCTGCTGAACCATACATTTATCTTGGCAGCAGATGTATGCAGATTGGGGTCTATTTCAGTGTCATGCAAAAGAGCTCTTAGGCTAAAAGATGCATTACAGTTTACTAGAAGACCTGAAATTAACTGCACAATGATGACGCCTGAAGATAAAGAACCAGCAATTCCCTTGAATTGCAATTTTATCCAGATGGGCTGAAGGTCTGAACAGCATTGCCATCTGCAAAGGCTTCCCTTCACTAAATTGACTACCAAGTGTAGTGAGAAACATGGAGACAGACCTCGACAAACCATTTTGGGAAAAGATCTGCCTCTGTACTCAGTGTATAGAATCAGTGATAATTCCATCCATAGACAGCCAGCACCAGGACTCCAGAAATGGCATCTCTTCCCTCTGCTCTCACACTTGGTGCTAGGAAAGGCTCTGCAGCTCTCTACAAAGCTGTGCTTATGACCAAGCCTGTAAATGTTAATCTTTAGTGGTGCTGACAGACCTCTCATCAGGATTATCCTTGGATGGCCCCGGATTTCCTTCTGGCAGCAGCAGGCAAAGAGTTAATATTGGGAAAACATGGATTTGGAGGACAGATTTTTGTTGTTTTTATGCTTCACATCTAAGCTCTTGTCACAGCATCTCCAGATTCTAATCACACCTTATAACTGCAGTTTAAATCAAAACTCACCATGTTAGGCCAACTGGAGCCAGTTTCTATGAAAACACCAGAGGAGACCTCTTGTCCCAGATCTGATCCCCCGTTGCAACCTGCTGGGCGCTGAAGTGTGACCCACGGCAGCACTGTGGCATAGCAGCAGGTGCCATTCTGACTTAAATGCCCTTGCCACTTAACCATGTCAAAATTTTTTTACAAAGAACCATAAGATGAGAAAAAATCCCATTTTAAGTTCCCACCATAATATATAAAAAGAAAATGGTGTTTGCAATGCAATCTCAGCCACTGCCATCCCATCCATTGTCACTCTAAGCTGCCCCATCCTACACAGAGGGGGAGTGAGCCTGGAGCAGAAAGCTTGCCTATGGCTCATCTTGTTTGGGGAGGGGGGGCTGGGAGGGGAGGAGGAGTCCGGGAGTTGGAAGGGGAAAAGCGGGTGGTGTTTGTTTGGACTTTTTCTATTAATGGGATTATTTTCATTCCCTTCATGTGTCACTGAACCACATGCAGACTCTGATCTCTGATCTCTGGGTCACAGATCCTGAACTCTTGAAGCTGATTTTGCCACTTTGATAATAAGGTGAATTACACGATTTGATGGCAGAAGTAAGTTATGTAAAGAAAAGAGAAATGCTTCAGAGAGGGGCCACCACTTAAGACAGGGCACTTGACTCCCAGAAGAAACCCAAGAGGTCCTGGTTAAAACTGAGTCAACTGAGCACCTGCAGCATGTTATTTTCTCTGCACAAGCCTGCATCTGAGCGCTGTCCTCCAAGGAGAGAAAGCGCTGTTGAAATCAGTAATTGGCAGTGTGCTACTCCAAAGCTAGAGGCTGTCACCCACAGTGTCCCATTGGTTCAGCATGGCCACTCTGGTTGCTCTGAGGTGCTTATCACAGTTGTCTGAGCCTCCATTAGAAATCACTGGGAGATTTTGGACTGTGTGATAGCATTTTCTACATGCAAAGAGTCAAGAGAAGGACATACTCTGGTCACTCTTATTTTAGTGTCATCAGAGAGATGGCCGCTGCCTCACCTTCAATAAGGACATGGTGCTGGCTCATGCTTTGAGGGGTGGGAGTGCCCTTCTGATTCCCCCAGAATGATGAAACCCCAGACCTTTGCTTTCCTTCTGTTGCGAATAACAGATAAGGTCCTGGTCTGTAAGTGGCTGGGTTGTGGATCAGGCACATAGCACATAGCTGATGGAAATGCTGATGAGGGTTTTGGGGGTCATTTGTTTTCAGCCAGCCCATTCAGGCAATAATAAGCTTTTATTTTCTTCACCATGACAGCATATGTCAAGCTAACAATGGCTGGGTATTCCTCTGAGGCTACAAAATAAGCTCATTCATACTTTCTCTTTGTTGTAGCCAGAGCAAAAAAAAAAAAAAAAAGAACCCACTGAGCTCCTGCTTGCTCTCCTGACCAAGTGTCCTCCCACCCACCTCTGTGTCACTGTCATTCCCAGCAGCATCACACTAACCACAGGAGCAGGGCTGGGGTTTGAGTCCATGTCCACGTTCCCAAAGAGACAGAGCTGAACCAACACTCCATGCTGGGGCAGGGGGCCCTGGAGCCCATCCTGTATCTGAGAGAGCAGCAATGGTATGTCTGCACCTGGAGAAGTGGGGATGGCTGGCACAAGACCTGATTCAATAACACGCCAAATTTCAGAGCTTGTGAACAGCCACTGAAGTCTTGACAGCCTAATTTAGCTGAAAAACAGACCTCACAAAAAAAAAAAAAAAAAAAAAAAAAAAAAGGCCTCATATACACTGAGACAAGGTGTCTCTGTTACAGAAGCTGCAGAAATTCCCTGTGCTTTTGGGATGCGCCTCTACTTTTGCAGTTCAAGTCTTAGACCCTTAGCAGTATGAACCTATGGTGTTGTAGGACTGATGCTGAGATGTCACTCTGCCATACAGGAGTGATTTGTTATCTGCTGCCCTTCAAAGTACACACCCCAAGGAATGGTGGTACAAGCATCTCAGTGCAGGTAGGCTGCTAAAACAAATGAAGTGACATTTGCATTGTTTTTCGTCTGTACTGGGACATCTTTGCAGAAGTCACCTGTGATAGCCATGTGTTTTCTGTACACCTTGGCTGTGAGCTTTGCCAGCATCACTTCCCCATTGAGACAGTGTTGGTGGGTTTGTACATCATGGGGAAAAGGGAGACTGTGGGAACTTGAAGGCAAAAGTCAGGAGAATAAATAATCTCAAGTGGCACTGGACTGGATTGAATTGGGATTAACCTTCATCAGGCAGTTTTTCTCCCTCTGAATATTTCAAAACAAAAAAAAGAAACACCAGCTCCCACTGACACTGAAGGTCTTGAGATGTCAGACCTCACCCCTACCCTGTTTGTTTCCAGATTTAAGGAGGTTCTTTGTCTTGACTAATCCATTGACATATTGTAGTGGCTATGCCAGTAGGCAGAGCTGGCTGGAGCAACTTGGCCTGGGCATGCAATCTCCAAAGCAGAAATTGCATTGGAGGGGAAGAAAGACTCATGGGATTGGCTGAGAAAAGGAGAAAGTGGAGTGAACATCCCTCCTCTCTATTCAGCAGGTACAGGACTTGCTTTGGTGTGTTTCACCAGTCCAAAAAACAGAGCAAGTATCATCCATCCCACTGAAATCCTCCCAGATTCTCCCACTGCGGAGTGACCTGTGCAAATGCTAGCAGCTGAGAGACTGAAATAGCAGCTGCCTTTGCTTAGGCCCCACTGATTTGTCCTGTGGTTTTTCTGTGTCTTTTAATTTCCAGTAAATAATCCCTCATTTCCTTGTGGTCTTTCTAATTCCATGTTCTGTGCTGGCACTTCCTGTAAACAGTGGGTCCAGTGGCCTATAATTGAGGCTCTCGCCAGCTGTGCAAAGGGCACGTGGCAGGGCTGTGCTTAGGGCGGGATCTGGTGGTTCCAGAAGGCTGAATTATGGAAATGAAGACCCTGGTTCTGCATTCAGGCAAAAGGCAGGGCAAGCCATGGTGCAGCCAGTGAGTAATTCAGGTTGAAAACCAGGACATATGGAAACACCAGGTGTCATCAGTCTGCACCAGCACTTCACACTATCCATTCATAAGAAACCATGGGTAGCCCAGTGCTTGAAAGCATGACTGGAATAAATTATGTGAAATAAATTACTTGTGGCACATGCTTCCACTGGCGCTGCAAGAGTTGCAGCCTGTGCAGAAGCCATGAGCAGGCCTGTCTCAGCCCTTAGTTGCTACATTTCTACTCTTAATATCTTGAGTGAATTCCCAAAATGAAGGGGAGACATGAAGGTCTGTGCTTGCTGAAGACCTCTCTTGGTGCTTGTCTGTGCAAGGTCTTGATCTTTCACAGTCTTGTGGATAGAAAGCACCCAAATCCTCCAGTGTGTTCTGACAGCAAGAGAGGCAGAGAAGGCATTTTCAAAAATCTCTTCAGCTCTATTTTGACTTCAAGTTGCTGAAAGACTTTCAGTATCAGATACCCATCCTCAAGCTTGGCAGATTATCTTCTTCAGGTGAGTTCAGATTAAAGTGATAGTGGATCAAATGGGATTTCAGCTTTACTTCCTCTCTGAAAGCTCATCTGCACAGGTTTCTGTTGACTTACATGAATCCTTTCACAGGTACCAGATCATCCAACAAACCAAACCGTATTAAAGGTGTACATTTCAAAACATAGTCTGCTTCAACTTCTAAAGGCATCGAACCTGTGTTACGCCCTCTCGGTGCTTCACAAGGATCAGGCCTCAGCCATACCCAAGTGTGCATAGGGACAATTGGTAGCAAATATGAGGTAAGCTATGAGATGGCTGCCTGAGTCCTGTTGAAAGCATCACAAGTGTAGACAAAATTGTTCTCTGTGTATTTACTGGCTCTCATTGTGCCTCCACATCTCCTTTTTTTTCCAACAGGGGTGCAAACAAGCCTTGAGAGGGGCAGACAAGATTCGACCAAGCAGCAGTTGGAGCCCTTGAGCCCCGATGCCGATAATCCTTCTCTGGAGTCAGTCCTGTTGGCTCCAGCCACTGCTGAGCTTGCTGGTGGAGAAAACCACAGCACTGGATAAAACCAATGTAAAGGAGACTTCACAGAAGTTAACAGCTAGTGGTCAAGAAGAGTTGCCAGACTCTTGCTTTCTCAGTAACTAATAAAAGTGCTTTTTAACACAATTAATGTGATGTCTTGCTGAAGACTGAAGGAAATTGGAATTGAGATATTTCTATTTTGATAGACTCAGTGGAAAACTTCTGTTTTGACTGGTAGGAATGAAACCAATAAATTTCTGTAAAAACTTTCTGAATTCGGCCTTCAAGATAATAGATAGGCTGTTCTGGCTGTGGATAAATAAACATTGCTTTAATAAGTGTTTAAAGACTTTCAGGATGACGAAGTGGAACATACTTCAGGTTTCCAAAGATGGGAAGTGGATTCTGAGTCAAATACCAGCCCATGCGAGGACTCATATTTTAGACTGAGATCACACTTCTGTGACTTGTTGGCAGTGTTTTTTGTTGAAAGAAAATAAAATAAAAGGAAAACATCATAGGCTGAAAATAGCAGTGAAACATTCCCCAGCTGCAAACCTGCCCTTAAAGAAAGCTTCCCAGAGAACAGAAAGCTTCAACTACAGCCCTGAAAACCAGGCCATCAACCAAGGAGTGAGGTGGAAAACCCTGTCTTTGGAGACAGTAGGTCCACTTGAGCATTGCTCATTTCTGTCAGGACACCAGAAGAAGGCAGGAAGTTTCTGTTCCCATCAGCAAGTGCTCAAAGGGTAGCCTCAAGGTGGGAGCATGTCCCTGCCTTCCCATTTTGTGATGACCAGACCAACGTGCAGCTCTTACCTGCTCTGGCCATCCCAAAAGCACGTGGTGGAAAGGCCAGATCAGCATCTTCTGGAAAACCAAATGCAGGTCTCCCCATTTATGAAAGCCTGGAGCTTAATTCTGCAAATAAAACCTAACCCAGGCAAAATGGCTCAGGAGAAATTATGAAACTCTGCTTGTTTTGTTCTCTTTCATCTCTACCAGCTGATGTGAATTGTTAGGTGTGCAGGACAGGGGCCAGCAATGTGTGTTTTGCTTGAGCTCAGGCTAAAGTCTTATTCCAGGGAAACAGGGTGGTTCCACATACAGGCGACTGAGCAGAGGTTGGTGGGCTCTAAAAGGATGTAGGTGTCTGGTGGCATGTGGCCAGAGGACTGCTGTGACCTGAAACACACAAGCAGGGCAGCTTTGTTAGGTGTCAGAATTCATGTGAGCCAAAGTACCCAGTTTTGGTACCTTGAGAGCAAATGTATTCTTGAGGATCTGAGAAGATGGTGGCCCAAGGAGCTTTGTCTCTTTGGTTTCCCAAAGGAAGGGAAGGAATATTTGGTCACAGCTTGTGATTTACAAAGCTGGTGGGAACAGAGGAGTAATGGGATTTTCAATTGAGCAGGCAAAGCCCTGCAAGATGCCTGAAAATGGACATTAAATGAATCCAGCCTGTGAGCAAAGCGCTATTATTTAGAAGTCATTAATCAGGAAAGTAACTCAGCAAAGCTTGTGCAGATCCTCTACTGCTGAGAATGCTTTGATCAAGACTCACTGTATTTTTTTCCCCAAAGCAGAAGCTGAAAGGAAGAGTTGTGCTTGCTGAGGAGCCGGAGAGGAGCAGCAGAGGCTTTAGAGGAAGCTTTGACTCATGCTCAAAAGATCACCAGGGAGACGGCAGGCATGGCAGCATCCTTCCAGCTCAGCTCAATTCCCCAATTCCTCTGCTGCTGCTTCAGCAGCACAGTTTGGTTTCTAGCTGCTGCTGGCTGGGAGGCATGTGGGGGACTCTTTTTCCATCAGGAGATAGATATCTGCATGCAAGTAGCAGGCTCACACCGATACTGGCTGTAGAAAGCGCGTGCTTCTGCCACCAGAGACATCACAGTTGCTACAGCAACAGCAAAGCACTGAGACGTGTATCCTCCCTCTACCATGATCCACCCCCCAAAATAAAGCAGAGCAAGGAAGATATTGGGGTGTAAGAGACAAAGACTATAGCACTGCACTGATGCTCCTGTCCTGCAGTGGACAGTACTCATGCACTGCTCCATGCTCATCAGAGCCTCCGAGTGCTTGATTTCCAGGTCCATTCCCTGGTCTCCATTTCATTACCTACATCTGCACCCCATCTGAGCACATGAGCAGCTCAGCCTGCCTTCTCTCCCCATAGGGCTCTGCCTATCAGATGCTGAGCACATGCTGAGCTCCCAGGCTGCAGGGATGAGGATGTGATGCCATAGTGCAATTAGGTTTTCAGTTTAATTATGTACAAGCAGGATGTCAGTCATTTCTCAATGCTTATTTTGTACAAGGGCAACACCACTGGGATGTTTAATAATGTATATCAGAGGGTGGTGGTTGGGAAAGTTCTCACTGCTGCCAGCAGGTTATTAAGCATCCTTCCAAGAGAGCTGGTCTGACTGCGGCAAAATCTTACAAGCATTCATGAAGCATACTGAGGTGCATTTGCATTAGAGGTTCTGATGGAGATGTGATCTCTTAATTAGCACACTCTACTGAAGAGATTCCAGTGCAAAACCACCAGTAGACTTGAGCAGCAGATGCTGCACCTGAAAATAAGCATCTGATGCACCAGTGCAGCTAAAACCGTGAAAAGAAATAGCACAGGAGATGTGTTGTGTTGCAAAGGGGAACACTGCCTTGCTGCTGGTATCTTGCAGGTGTCTCTGCTCAGCATCTCAGGAAAGCCAAGAGAGATCAGCTGGAACAATCCAGACAAAGGACAGCAGGGAGGTGCAAGGAGCACCAATGAATTGCAGAAATCACCACCTGAGTTACCATCCTATTGATTTCTGTGCATCACATAGCCAGGATACGGGCAGTACTGGCTGTTCCATAGAAGAACATTGCATTTGAGTAAAGAAATGCCCTTGCATCTTGAAACTGGTAAAGTGCCAAAGGAGAGGCTTCTTTGACTCTTTTTCCAAATACGTGCTCCCAACATGATCAGCAGCAGCATCCAGTGGTGGACAGGTCTTTGTGCTGCCTGGCAGCTGTCAAAGAGCTGTGGATGCAAGAGATGTCCTGAGGGGTTGCTTGACACTGAATGCAAATCCCCTGACCTCATCCATATCATCTGTGTTCATGGAGAAAGAGCTGAGAGCCACCAACCAAGGATGATGGTCATTAAAACCCTTTCCTGCAGTGCTCATCTTCCCAGAGCACAAGAGAGCAACTGGCACCTGGAATGCCCTGTGATATCCGCCTGTTCTGAGAGTGCTGGTGACAGGTTTGAAAAATCAGTTTGGAAAAAATCCAAAGGGCAGAAGGCAGACACATCTAGGGCTGTGCTTACCTGGACCATCTTTATTTTACATATGTTTATGTCCTAGTGTCACTATCCTTCCCTGGCACAGCCTTGAGAAGTACCTTGCATTAGCTTTTCCCCGAAGATCTAGAGTGATGTCCTTAAGTGAAGTTCCTAAGCAAAGCACTGGTGTTGCAGTGTTTAAAACCTCACTTTTAAACCAGGTCTTAGTTCTGCTCATAGTATATGCAGGCTCAGCTTATCCCCTTCCCCCTCCCTAGCCCTGACTCCATGCTAACCTACTTTCTCACTTTGTGGAAAGAACATCTTGGATTATGGTGCTGCAAATGAAAGGCTTCAGTCATTGTATCAGGCGAATCACAGGTAAGCACAGGGTTTAATATCAGTTTTTTGGCAGCTTCTTTATTCCCTCCGTGCTTTGCACAAACAAGCCACCTTTGTGCATAAGTTCATTTTTCCTTTTGAGACCATGGTATTTGTCAACACGGTTTTTCAACAATCCTTGCAGTGCAGATAAAGCAGATCCCTTTTACTGTTACTGAAAAGCTACCTGATCCTGCTGCAAAGTGCAGCTCACTGAGGTCTGTCCCCTCTATCCTTGCCACCAGGCAGGAGGACAAAAGCTGTGCCCAGGTGACAGATCTGATATCCCAGTACAATATGCAACCTTGATGTAACTTCTTCCAGTGTTGCTGATGCTCGGAAGGTAACCATGTTGGTGTCTGGGGTGATTTGGGTGATTTTTGCTGCACTGGTTACATTCCTTTGCACACATCCTGTTTCTTCTGGCCCCACTCACTCAGCTCCTGGAGTCCATCATGTAAATCTCCAGTTCTGTATTTGCTTGTTGCAGATGGTTCCCAAGTTATTCTAAGGTAAAAGTGTAAAAGGGGACAAGCTTGAATGGACAAAAAAAGCCCATTAAAGCCAGCTGAAGTGTGGGGAGGTACTGAGGTGCAGCAGAGCTGCATGGAGGAGTCAACCTGCTTCCAGCATGCTGCAGCACCTTGGTGGCCCTGTTCATCACCTAACTGCTTTTCTTCCCTGGCAACCTCTCTGGAAGCCTCCTTGTCAGATCATTCTCCCCTCCTAGCAGGCACCCCAGACTCCATTTTTGCAATTGCATTGGCATCAGTTGATTTTGGAGGCACCCAGCCAGATCTGCAGCTGGACAGGACTGACATAGAGGGAAATCTTTTAAATCTCTAAGCTCTTCCTAAAACCAACGGCATCACTTGAATGTCTCAAACAAACAAACAAACAAACCTACCCTACAGTTCAGTATATTTATCTCTATGATTATATATTTTGGTTGCAAGCCCTGAAATGGGGAAGATCCAATTTATGTGTAACTTTGGGTTCACTGAATTCTAGGTCATTTTCCGGGCAGGTCAGCAAAGGTCCATATAAGTCATCCAAAGTAGCTTCCCACTCCAGATGGCCGATGTGAACATCCAGGCACCTCCAACAAGGACACAGTAAGGATGCAGCAGCCTCTGCTTTGTCTGTGATGGGCTCCTCCTGCTGCTAGGCTCTGAAGCAGCTCCTGCACCCACCATGCCAGCTCCCTCAGGCTCCCTGGGCTTCACAGCACCATGCTGAAAAACTCTCCCCATTCCCATTGTATTGGGGAAGCCTTCCTTCTTTCATCAAGGAGGAATTTACCAGCATCAAGGGATGCTTCTTCTCGGAGCAGCAAGACTAGCTCCCAAACCACTCAGGGACACTTCTGCTCCAGGAATTCCCCTTCCCTTGGACCCTCGTGGTCTGATGATTGACAGCAGTTGACAGCACTTTGTCTCAGCTCGTTAGGAACAGCTCTCCCAGACACTCTTGCACACAAGGGATGCAGTGTTTGCTGGCTCAGTGAGGGGCAGGTTTAAGGAGAGTCTTACTGAAGTTTGGCTGTCATTTTCAAAAAGAAAAATGATATTTTTAATATTCTTCTTCGTATCTTTAAGAAAATTATAAAGGCTGTCAGGGCAAAATACCACAGTCGGGTAGGATGCCAAGTCATTTGGGAAGTTTCAGCACGTCCTGCTGTAATTTGCTGGAGATTACCCTTCTCCCTGTTGAGGACTAGCACACCCACTCTGAGCCCAGAGTGGCATCTGTTATGCTCAGGCTCCCTCTAGTGTCTTTATGTCCTGATATCCCTGCTCCTCCAGGTGGCTTCTCCGGGTCCATTTGGTGCCGGGACCACTCCCCTCCAGCTTTGCTAGTGTGGGCTTACACCACAGCCAAACCCTGCCTGCCCTCTCCCCCAGCATAGTAGCTCGCGTGTTTTAAGGAATGCTCCATAGCCAAAAGCAGAGTCCTTCAGGTCTCCTTCTAGCCAGCACCTGAACAAGATCACAGAATCATAGGGGTTGGAAGGGAACTCTGGAGATCATCTAGTCCAATCTCCCAGCATTAAGACTTGTTGGCACCACAGGCACCCTGTGCATTTCATCATGAGCTGGTGCAGCCCCAGGAAAACTGGGAGAAGATTATCCCATTCCAATCATCCATAAATATCAGGACCCCACAGGAGTATCATGTGCAAACAAAGTCCTGTTCATCTCTCTTTTGGGGTAGTTCCTCCAAATGCAGCAATGCTTTTCTGATCAATAACCATGGGCCTCAGCACAAAAGCCACTGACTGTGCCATGTAAGAGCACTGACAGAGAGAACGTGGTTGTCAAAGAAACTTCGAGTTTATTGTTGTTGTTTTTTTGTTTGTTAATTGTTTTGCAGCAAGAGTTCTTATTTATTTTGCAGCTCCTATGTAATGAGCACGGCTGCTGTAACTGGTGACACATGGGGTACATGCACAAATTACATCTGTAATCTATAAAAGTGTGGTTGAAGGCTTTGAACTATCTGATCAGCCTTGGAGAAGCTGTCACTGGAGGTATGGCTGCTCTTCAGAGCCTGGGAGAGACGTGACAGATCTCGGCCACTCAACAGAGCAAGCTGGGCTTGATCCTGCCCTGGATTATCCTTTTTTTTTTGGAACTCTGTGTTACTTTGTGTGTTACAAACAAAGCTGAACACATCCATTCTCAAACTCACCAAAGGAATGAAGCACTACAGTTCTACTTTAGTTGCAAGGGACTTGCTGAGACCACGAAATAAAAACATCCGCTTCTTCCTAGGGAGGAAAGCTCAGAAATGGGTGAAAAAGATCAAGAGTTTTCCTAATCCATGATGATAATAAGGGGGCCAGGCAGTGTTTGCTTCCGCCTTCTGCAACATAGTGAGGATGAATGTTTTCCTGGGATCTGGTTTTAGAGCTTTCAAGCTCCTCCCATCGTTCAGGAGTCTGGGAGGGGAGGTTTGCAGGTCAAGGAGAATGCACAGTGACAGCAGCTTTGCTATTTCCATCTTTTGTACACTGTGTGCCAGCAGCAGCTGCCCAGACAGAATAGACAGCAGCTATTATGTGACAAAAGCATTATGTGACTTAGAGCTTGCTGGAAATAAGGGAATTGCTCAAATTAAATTATGTTAACTTCCTTTGTTCTGTATGCTTTCACTTCGCTGTGCCCATTTTGCCTATTTTGCCTGAGGCCCGTGAATCTTTTCTGTTTTTGTGTCAGGATGAGGTTGTGCACACGGGCTGAAGGAAGCAAGGCTGATGGCTCCACCAGCCTTTGGCCACCCAACAGCCGGCTGCTTCTGCTTCTGCTTCCCCAGGGAATTCTGCCTGCAGCCCGTTCCACTGTAGTTTAGGTGATTTCGGCAGTTTGGCAGAGCAGGTGCCACGCGGGGCCCAAGCACGGGAGGGCTAGTGTTGCCAGGAGCCGCACCGCCGCTCCAACTTGCGGCCGGCGAGCGACGGCGGTCGGCACACCGCCAGGACTGCAGGGCGGGGCGGGCTCGGGGTCTCATCCGCCGGGCCCCGGAGACGAGGAAGAGGACGGAGAGGAACGGTCGCGGCGCGGAACCTCCACGCCGGCGGCGCTTGTTGCGCACCCGACTGACCGATTTTCATACCGACTTCCGGTTTGCCTACCCCATTTCCCAGGCGCCCTGGCGCTGCCGTTCCTTTCCGGTGTGACGCCGCGGGTCGCTCCGCGCCGCTCCGCACAATCCGGCTCCATCTGCGCTCCGCCGGCTGCTCCCGGTGCTGGGCTCCGGTCCGGCGGGTCGAGCCAAACCAAGCGAAGGCTGTGCTGAGCCGAGTTGAGCTGTGTCGTGTCCCTTGTCGCGCAGGTGACGCCATGGCCAAGTCCAAGAACCACACCACGCACAACCAGTGTGAGTTGGGGCCGGGGCGGGGTTACGGGGGGAGCCCGGCGGGGACGCTCGGCGCCGGTCCGGGCCTTCTCATGTCGTAGTGAGATCGGCTAGGGGAGGACGTAGCAGGAGCTGAGCGGTGGCTGTCGCTGCCGGGGCTTAATGTGGAGACTGCAGAGCTGCTGGAAAGCAAGTGTCGCGGCTCTGCGTCTTCCTGCGTGATACATCGCGTCCTGAGAGGAGCGTGGTCACAAAGTAATGCCTGTTCTTTTTTTTCTTACTTGTTTTTCCCCATACTAATTGCTGTAAGCTTGTAGTGTTCGTGGTCAGGTTCTGCTGGTCCTAGCACGACTAGCATAGTGTCTTGTAATGGTGAATACAGATGCTGGAAAGCACCTGAGGCCTTTGCCTGTGCACATGGATGGGCTGCTTGTATTTTAATAATAAACACACAGCCTGAAATCGCTGAATTAGGAAGGTTTGCACTACTGAGATCACAGCCCACCAAGGGGTGGGAATGGAGGTGTTTCCTTTACGTGAATTTAGCTGGGATTTGAAGGGCTAGCTGATTTTGTATTCTGCTTTATTGCAGAAGTATTTAAAAGAAAGTTAATGTAGCTTTTCAATAATAGTTGAAGTTTTAACTTATGTTCTTTCCTTGTCTTTCACGTAGCCCGTAAGTGGCACAGAAATGGCATTAAGAAGCCCAGATCGCATAGATATGAGTCTCTCAAAGGGGTGAGTATTTCTGTTCATGTTCCAACCTGTTAGGAGTCCAGAAAATTCAGTAGTGGTATTTCTTACTTCGACTCAATATTTTTGCAGATGATGGTTGTGGGTTGTGTTGCACTGTTTGCTCACCTTACTTGCTGCTGTGATAGTTCTAACTCACATGAAATCCACACTGTATTTCTACAAAACTGTTTTTTATCTGCTGCCTGCCTTTGCCCCACTTGGGATCAGTGTTGCCTGTGAAGCCAACAGAAGTCAGTGTCTCACTGTTATCCTTCAGTTTAAATCTTGTGGTGTCTCCTCTCTATGCTTCTGTGTATTAGTACAGACACTAAAATAACACTGAAGTTCCTTCAGAAAAGAAGAAGAATTGGCATTGCTGGATGGTCTGCATGGAAATGACAAAATGGTGCATTTTCTGACACTAAACACTTGGTACACCACTACCTTTCTCCACAAAACAGGAGGAGGAAAAAAAAACCAACTAAAACAGGATAGTGTTCTGGTTTGGGCGTGTGCTGTGATTCTGTTTACCTTGTAGATGTGGTAACTCGCTTTTCAGAGGTGATGTAGAAGCTTTTGCCTAGCTCAGCGAGGGTTCGGTGTTCTGCAGGTAATCATGTTACCTATGAGTGTTGCCTTGTACCAAGCACATATGAGTTGAGTTGGCAAAAATCCTGCTAGTTGTGTGTATCAGGGAAAATGTTCCTTGAAATAAAGTAGATGTGTCTCAGTAGGACACTGAAAGTTCTGAGGATTGCTCCTAGCCTTGAAAGGATGTGTTAGTGAGCCAGTAGCAGACAAAAGACAGGAGTAACTCTTCATAACAGAAATAAAATGTCTTGTTTACAGCATTACTTAATTTGTCCTTTCTGTATGTCTATTTCTCAGGTTTGGGGTTCCTTTCTATTTAGAAATTAAGAAAAATAGTTCAAAGAATGACTATGAGTGGCTAGAATAGTTCTACTGATACCAAATCAGAAAATGTATCTGTGTTAATCACAGCTAGAATTGCAATAACTGGAATGCAATGGAAATGCACGTGTCCCTGTTACAGTAGGGCTCGTTTCTCCTTTGTTTTTACAGGTTGATCCCAAGTTTCTGAGGAACATGAGATTTGCCAAGAAACACAACAAGAAAGGGCTGAAGAAGATGCAGGCCAACAATGCCAAGCAGGCCGCTCTACAGAAAAAGGACTGATGGCAGTTTAAGACAAAGAACCAGTTTGCCTTTTGGCATGTGTGTTTAAAGCATTTTTGTACAAATAAAATTGAACATAACAAAGCTTTCACCTCCTGAATTCGAGAAGAACCCTCAAAAGTGCCTTGAGTTTTATTATAAATGGCAATTGTGTATCATCACATATGTATGTAGTGACCAGTTTGTGTTTTTTTTCCCTATCAGATGATCTGCTGAGGTTTTGTATGGGTGTTCTCAGCCTCCACAAGTCCTAGGTGAAACAGCTGCTCCTTCCTCAGTACTGTTCTACTGCAATTCTTGGTGTAGACTGTGAATATCTAATAACTTACAGCCTGTTTTCAAGTTGTGAAATGTTTACCGAGTGAAACTTTAAAATGGAAACAAGCAGCAGGGTGTTTTGTGTCCAACATGCTCTTAGATATCTGACAGTTATTCAGTATAGGTAGAACTGGTTTTGATGATGGACGTGTGTGTTCAAAGCTGTCTCATAGTGCAATTTTTGCAGTAGTTCTTAGTGCTGTTAAGAGCACAACCAGGCTTTCAAGGGCTGTTCATTGCATATCTGCTGCGTTACTGTTCAGGTAGGGTAGCTACAGCAATGGAAATGCTGGAAAATCAGGAAGAGTACTTAGTCTTAACTGCAGTGTAAGAGATCGTAGCAATTAATAATAGTAGTATGTGTTGTCTTCTAAAATGCTTCAAGTAATAAATTGATAAAAGAGTGATAAGTGTTATAGGCCTATGAAAATACCGAGATTTTTTATAGTGACTATTTCAGTGGGTTTGTTCAGTTGCAGTAACACAAGAGTCCCTGTCTGATGAAGCTAGTTGGCTAGTCCGATCAGGGAAGTAGCATTCAAAAGCACAAGAAGAGGTGGTGCTTTGACGAGGTTTTGCTACAGTCGTTCAGTAGTGAACTTGATTTCCCTGGTCCTGCCAGTCAGCTGGCTCAAGATGGGTATTTCCGTTGCTGAAGGGAGCTGCTGAAATGTGCCGAACCATTCTTGAAATTGCAGTTGCAGCATTTGTCCACCTGGTGGTGTAAATCGACGAATCAACATAAAGGCTGGAAGTATGGAAGTAGAGCAGTAGAAGACCTGGATGAAAAACACGTGTCTCAACTAAAACATCCAATCAGTGAATTTTTTTTTGTAAATACCTTTGCCAATTACTATAATGGCTATAATTACTACATACTTCGTTGAATACTTCAACCCCTTTTGAGGGTTGAAGTATTTTGAATTTGTGGTGCAGAGTGCTTCTACAAGACTTCGCAGTTTACAAATTTTTTTTGTTTGTTTGTTTGTTTTTTGTTTGTTTGCTTTTTTTTTTTACTGGAGTGGCCCTAGACCAACCAACACAGAGATTTACTGAAATTGCAGGAGTGTTCTTGCAGCTAGAGAGATGTGCAACTGCCATCTTTGTGATTCCTGCTGCATGCACCTCTTGGACTCTTCTTGATGTTGAAGTTTCTCTGCTTGAAGACCTTAATTTCTCCAAAAGAACACTGTGCTGTTAGAGTGGGGTGATGTAGTCATGTTCAGTAAATGCAGTGATGAGTTTCATATCACTGGATAAAATCTTTTAAACCCTTAAGACAGAAAGTCTGGCTGGTCCCTGCTGCTTTGAAAGAAGCTGAAAGCCTGTGCTTGCCTGGGGAGAGAATCCTGTAGATGACAGTCATCCCTTCTTGGCAGCTGGTTATGTTATCTAGACAGAGCTCTACAGTGTTTAAATTCTGATGGTACTGGTGGTAGCGGATCAGAGGTCTGAGTTGCATGGCAGCTGCCTTCCTTAGTGCTGCAAGCTTGTCTGCAAGAGCTCATCCACATAGCTGTGGTTCCGATTAAAATGCACGTCACCTTGGAATGGTGCTGGTGCTGGAGGAGGCAGTGGCTGCTCCAGCTGCCTAAGTGGCCAGCGTGCTTCAGGTCTATATGGTGACGAGTAAAAGGAAAAGCACAAACCCCAAAGAGAGGACTTAGCATTTGTTTTGCTTCACCTTCACCTGTGTGTCTGCAAATCTTTAGTCTGCTTTGAGTTCTACATTTTAAATATTGCACTAAGGCTTTTCTGTTGGGGAAGGGGGGCTTCATCTCTTAACTCCTCTTTGTGTCTTCCCCCAGAGGGCTTGTGTTTTGAGAGCGTCTTACCCACAGGATGTGGTTTGAGGGAAGAGAGACAATGTTTACGCTGAGAAAGGGAAATCTGCACATTAATGAGAAGCAGAAAGTGGGCTGCCAGTGGCTCCACAGTTTTGACCTGCCTCGGAGCAGACATTTCATGCCGCCCTTCATGTTGCCCTTCAGTGGGACAGCTTCCCAAATATGGGCTTGCTGACTTTCTGACCAAAATAGAGTCTGCGTGACAAAATGCAGCACAGAGGAATGTAACCTTAATCCAGGCATCATTGTGTAGCAAAAGGCAGGAGTCTGTGAGCTTTCACAACAGCTTGGTGTCAGGTTTGTTGTCATCTGCACCTCTCTGATTTTCCTGCACGCACTGTGGTCCTGTGGGGCACTGCCTGGATCCTGGCAGTCTATAACCCCATAACGACTCAGTTTGTGAGTTCCCTCCTTCCCTTCTTTGAAGATGATGTGCCAGCCCAGAAGGGAAAACTGTGAATGGGTACCCGTGATGCCACACAGTAGGCATCACTGCTCTTTCATTTACATGTGAAATCATGTAAATTCTGTGCTGTTTTCTCTTGGTTGAGGGAGGCTGACAATTCTTTTTAGGACGATTACATCTGCAGAACCTGGGAGATGGAACTGGCAGCTGCAGACCACTTGAAACTATTCCCATTATGCAAAGCTGTGTCATCTTTGACATTTAGAAACTTCAAAACTCATATGACTAAGTCCTTGGTATCCCACTGGAAGGTGATGTTTTTAAGGGAATCTCTCTGCTTAGCCACTGACACACATAAGGTTATACATTTTTATACTTCCTAATGATGATTTCTCACCCTTGCAGTGAAGAGGGCTCAGTATAAAGTTCTAGGTTGGCTCCTGTTTTCCCTACAGTGAAAAAAAATTAGGGTGCAAAGGGCATGTAACCGAACACTGTCCAGCTCGTTTTGCAGAGATGAGCAATTGCACTGAAAGTGCAGAGTACAGAAATGTGGAGGAGAACTCAAAGCAGTGGGAAATACCCTTGTGGGACACAGTAACCACCAGAGATGTTGATGTTTTCTGTGAAAATGAAAAGGAGGATTGGATGCACATTGTTCTGACACCCTCTACCACCTTTCGGTAGTGTTCTCCAGCAAAAAATGCATGAGCAAAACTTGAGTTCTGCATTGCCTGAGTTTCGGAGCTGTCACAGGTGTTCCTTCTGAACAGTGAATTTGGTACAGTGAAGTGTTGCATATCTGGTGTAGCTAGCTCACTTCTGTTGCCCTTGTCGCAAACTTTCTTCAAACTGTTGTAGAAATTAGATCTACTACCACTGAAACCAAGCAGAGCAAGTCGCCCAAGTACTGTGCGTCCGGTGGCACATGTTGCAGTCATATGGCAGCACAGCTCTCTGTCTCATCTGAGTAGTTCAGAGTAAGAGCATACAGATATGTGGGCTATTTTACAGAATGGCTTTTGTCTGATTAGAAAAAAGGAAAAAAAATGGATGTTTTGATGATTTTACTTCTTGCAGTGCTTGTGAACGTGACACATACCACAACCACAACATCCAGGGGAAACCGGAAACTCATGAGTTACATGCATGCATAAGGTCCTCAGTTTTCTTCTTAGCACATTTCCAGGCACATCTACGTGGAGTCTTTAACAGGGCTGACTGTGTGCCAGCAACAGGTTTGTCAGCCATCTAAGCTGCTTGGCTGTCTATCATGTCGTGTTAAATTCGTAATGCAGTTGTTCCTGTGCTTTAGCCAACAGTGAAATCTACCCACCCCACCCCACCCCATGGCATTTGCTGGCTTGGATGACAGTCAGCATGTTAAGACAAATTGGTCTCACAGCAGTTTTTCTGACTTTGCACTGAGTGCGCTGGCCTGTCATTGCCTCTATTCTAAGGACTGAAAAAGCCCAAATATTTCCCAGAATTTCTGCTCTTGTTTCAGCTGCTACAATGCCTTGGTTCTCTTCCTCTCCTCCTCAGTTCCTCTCCAGCCACCTTGTCCCTGTTTTGCTCTCAGGGAAAAGAGTGGGACAGCCAGTGAGGTCGCTGTGTGTTGCTGCTGCCTGTGCCAGCCGAGTTCTGAGATATGGCTGGTTGGCTGTCAGCTTTCACAGCCATCCTTTTCCCTGGGCTCATGATGGAGTCCAGGCCTCCCCTCAAAGCCATGAAGTCAGACAAAGGGGGTCAGGTTAAGATGGGAAAGTTCCTTATTTCCCCTCATGTTCCTATTTCTAAGTGAGCCAAAGCCTATTTCTAAGTGTTAGTAAATGTCTTAGAGAGACATTTGTGTCCATGTTGAGTACTGGGATTTAGTAGCTACAAAAGAAGGTGATGGGGCTGTCAGTGGTGCCTGCTGAGATGTGATATGGGTGTGAGTTGCCTGTTTGCTGAGTGGCTGTGTGGAAATTTGGTGTCCCTGCCACCTCATTGGGCCAGTCAAAAAGAAAAAAGCTGAAGTCTACAGCTGTAGTATTGCTGTGGTTATTAGCATGGCTGCAACCTAGCTGTCTGCCCCTCATGCAAATTTCCAGGCCTGGGTAAAACATTCCAAATGTTTCCTCATATGCAGGAGGCTTCAAAGTGACTTGTGAAGTGACTTGTGCTGCTTGGGAGGTGGAAAGTGACAATCATGGAATCATCCAGTTGGAGAAGATCTTCAAGATATCAAGGCAGCAGGCTTACTGGAGAAAAGACAGTAACAGCAGTGCTTCCTACCACAGCGTTGTTCAACCCAACACCTTTCTGCATATTTGTTGTCTTCTGGTGCATCTTCAGTTCTGCTGAATCAGCAGAAACTTGGGGGTGGGCTCAGAGGGGAGGCAGAGAGCTATTGCCCCTTCCATGAGCCTTCTTAAAGGGGGCTCAGATAACAGGTGTGTCTGAGGTGTGTCTCCAGCTGGGGCTGGAAGGAAGGCATGACTCTTGTCTTTGGGTAGTAGAACTGAATGGATATGGAACTCAGACTCCTTGCGCGGCACTGGGCTGTGTCTGGCCCAGGAGCCATAGCACTGAGGGCTCAGGAGCCTCAGGGAGGCCTTCTGTGTTTTCCAGATGTCATTAGAGACATTCAGATATCCAGATGCATTAGACATGTTCCTAAAATATCCTGGGTTTTAAGGAAAATCTGCTGCCCTAGCTCATCTTTGTTTCCGCTGATGTTACAAGCCCTGCTTGGGCAAAACATTTGTTGCTCCTTGTCCAGAGGAAAAACCCAACCCCTCTCACATCCTCATTTAAGCTGTTTTAACGTCAAACCTGTTTGGTGTGAATTATTAATATTTCAGTACTACTAGAAATGACAGCATGTGTCAAGACAAAGCTACAGCTGCTCATTGTGGTGTTTTGTTTGTTTGTTTGTTTTTATTTGTTTTAATCCACTGAGAAAATGTATTTTAGGAGGAAAGGCAAAAGGAACAGAGATACTGACACCTTCCCTGGGGTCAAGGGCCACACCTGCAGGGCTTGCACAGGAGCAGCCTGGTGCTGTGCCCTGCCAATATTTATTTTGCTTGAGTAAACATTTGATTTTGGCAACACAAACACAATGTGTGAATCATTCAGAGATGTAATTCGATGGGAGGAGGCAGCTACATGCAGGGGGAGCTGCTAATACCATAGGAATGCCACACTTCCTTGGAGAGAGAGAAGATGGTGCCCAAGGCATCAGAAACAGCACCACTCATCCTCCTGACCCTGCTGCCACCCTGAATGTGGCAACTGTGGCTGAATCAGGGTCATGACTCACTCAGGAACTTTGGGGCCCAAACAGACATGACTTCTACAGGAAAAATGTTGGGATTCAGATTCAGTGTGAGATACCATAGTGCTGCAGTGCTGCTTCCTCACAGGGCACCTGCCTCCCTCCATACAGAAACAAGAAAGTCAAGTTTCCAAATAAAGCAGAAGTTTTCCTTCTGTATGTACCACAAAGTGGCCATCAGGATGGGGAAGAGGGGAGGGGTGTCTTTGGGATAGTTGTGGTGACATCAGAGAGGAAAGGAGATGTTCTTTTCCTAGGGTTTTAGTAATGGAATAAGTGGCTGTTAATTAAATCACTGAAATGTTGCCAGTGCTCCCATTTAAACAGCAGGGACCAGTGCAGGGACCCGCTGTCCTCACCATGGTGTGATCAGTGAGGCAACGCAACATGGCAGCGATGCAAAATGGCAGCTGCCTGACAAGCACCCACAGCCACAAGAAGTGTCCCCTTTGGTTGTTAGCCTGTGGCCAAGATACAGTGCTCACCTAAACTGCCAAGGAACAACTATCAGAGGCACTTGATAGCAACGCACTTTATTTTCCCTATGGCCACCCTTCTCAGCGCTCAGTCTTCATGCTGGCAGCCAGGGGATGGAACCGAGGAGCTGAGTCACAGAGCAGGAGGGGTCTCAGAGATTCGGGCTGTCGATCAGGCCTCAGATTTATTCAACTCCCTTCATGAACTCCAGGAACTCTGCCAAGGGACAGACATCAGAGACAGGGCTATTAGGTGGCACTGAAGTGCTTTCACAGCTGCCATAGTATATGTCTGGCAGCTCTCCACAGCCCTTTCTCTTTTTCCATCTCACTGATGCACAAGAGGCCAGGCAGATGGCTACTGCTCCTGTGGCCATGGCCAGTGCTCCTCATGCCTGCTGATGGAAATGTCACCAGCACCCAGTGTCACCCCCAGCCACGGACTCCACTCAGAAATAGTCTGCGGATCATTTTGGCAGAACTGTGTTCAAAATAAGAGCCCTTCAGTGCTGATGCTTGTGTTTAGGTGGCAAAAACAAATGGGCAGGTCTCAGTGGAAACAAACCTTACTGTCCAGCATCAGTGGGGAGTTAAGTGAGGCCCAGTTCCTTGCAATCATTTTACAAGCCTGAGAACCTCCCCAGCTCCGTACAAACCCAGGATGGGATCAGGCGTATTGCTCAGCTCCGCATGCACAAGCTCACACCTGCCCCCAAAGACAACTGAGACCACGGGAGCTGCTCAAGGACTCACAACCAAATTTCGGGCAAGGAAGACTCCTACCGTCATAGTCAATCCTGCCATCATTGTTTTTGTCCCCATCTTTCATCAGTTCTTCTATGTCATCCTCAGTGATCGTCTCTCCAGTTGCTTGTAGCATGATTTTCAGTTCCTCAAGATCAATGTAGCCATCAGCATTCCTGTGCAAGGACAGAATTGCTTAGGAAGGGATCCACATACTGGGGGGGAGGTAAGCTGGGGCCATCTCATCTTTACAGTTGCCATGGCTCTTACTTATCAAACATCCTGAAGAGATCTGAGAGTTCCTCTTCAGTTTTTCCTTTGCTGTCATCTTTCATACACCGGACCATCATAACAAGGAACTCATCAAAGTCTACAGTGCCGCTGCCTGTGAGCAGAATGAACACTTTCAGACAGTGGGTGCACAGGTAAAGCCATGCAAGAGGACAAAGTTCGTGCTAGGAACTGAGGGACAGAACTCAGAGAGCAGCTCTGTAGCAGTAAGCAGCTTGCAGGCTGGAGCGAGTGCCTGAGCGCATGGACCAAGTTCATTACTCCCCTTTATTTATTTATTTTTTTTATCTTTTGCAATCACTTTGCCCTAGCAAACCAAACATACTGCAAAGCAGTACTGGAAGCACTAATGAAAGTGAATTCCTGTCATGGAGGCACCTGTCCATCTCATTATTAATACAAACTCCAGCAGGCAGGTATTCATGCACTACTACATTGGCAGTATGGTACTGCTGTTTTCAATGACACTAAGATTCTGCATGATTTTTGACTGCTTTTATATTTTTCAGTTACATAGTACAGTATTTCTCTCCAACCTGCACACACCACTTTTTGTGTGTGTACCCTGATTTTGATCAGTAAATGTGTTTATGTCTGTATATGTTACTCTGTGAAAGACCTTCTTGCTGACTGAAATCTAATTGTGACATTTATGAAATACCAGTTGCTACCACATCAGTTCAAGTAGTCTGGTCACAACAGGCGTAATAATTTTTATACTGTTTATTAGCCTGGAAATTTCCTAAAGGAACCACACTGAACTGTAGGGTGTGTTCAGTGTCTGTCAAAACCCCAGCTCCTCACTCTTGGCAGGTCACCCCCAGCATGGATCCTACCCAAGGCCCATGGGCAGCAGGGAGCACTGGGCATGGGGACACAGCTAGAAATGAGAAAACCAAAATCTCTCACCATCCTCATCCACCTCATCAATCATCTCCTGCAGCTCCTCAGGGGTGGGGTTCTGCCCCAGCATCCTCATCACCTTCCCCAGCTCCTTGGTGCTGATGCAGCCATCCTCTGCTCCCAGCACAAAGATGTCAAAGGCAGCCTTAAACTCTGGGAAGAGAGTGGAGAGAAGATGTGTGGGTCCTGTCCCATGCTGCAGCCCAAGGTCAGGCTGTGGGAAAACCCAGGGGACACAGAAGCTGCCTGTGATGTGATCAGAAGCCCTGGGAGCTCATCTTCAGGATGCCATGTCTGGTTAACGATGCACCTACCATTTTTTTGTTCTTCTGTCAGCTGCTCAACCTGTAAGTAAAAGACAGAGAGTGATTCATTTTAATTCCTCATCACTGCTAATTGCTAACCCTCCAAGAGCTGTTCTCTCACAGGCTGGGACCCAGTCAGAGTGGGGACATCCCTGTCTCCATGGCCAAGACCATTCCCAGTAGTTGTTTTCAGCCCTAGATTCAATAAACTATCAAAATCATTAAGATCTCGTCTACTTCCACCAGAATTCACTTTTATAAAGGTTCTGCCCCTATTCCCTTAAGCCCATTTTACTTCACTCTGAGTTCGTGTAAACACTTTGGTCGGTGTATGCATCTCAAGCAAAACAGGCTCCTGGGGTTAAATGGGGACATGCCACAGACAGGTTATTGTGCATAAGGAAGGGTCACTGCTGTTCTCTGAACCTGGGCGCTGGAACGTGGAAGCAAACTGAAGCAGATTGGAGCAGCTGGAAGAAATGGTCCCTGCAGCCACCCAGCTCTGGATGAGAAGAGCTGACAGATTGTTCCCAAGTCCTGCCCAGCACATCCCCCACAACCCACCAGTGGGAGCATATTAGATAGCAGGAATTCATGAAAATTGATGAGGAGAGCAAAGAGGAATCCACCAGATCCTTGTGAAGTGCATTTCTTTTGGATTCTCTTGGAGTACCATGCTGCGGGCTTTGTCTCTGCCTGCAGGCAGTGCTCAGCTCAAGCTGCTGATCCCACCACCACGCACCCACCTCCCCCTTCAGTAACATCCATTACAATGACTTCCCTCTCCCACACCACC
Organism: Odontophorus gujanensis; assembly: GCA_013399175.1. Lineage (NCBI taxonomy): Eukaryota > Metazoa > Chordata > Aves > Galliformes > Odontophoridae > Odontophorus > Odontophorus gujanensis. Next base: position 296,892 of record VXAB01008623.1, on the reverse strand, counting down.
TCTGACACCCCCACACCCATTCCCACCGTGTTTGGGTTGCAGCAGAACCCCTCAACCCAGCAGCACTCTGAGATGAGGCTGATGCTTTTTCCCCTGAAAAAGCAGTGATTTGACAAAAAACAACTGAAAACCCTTCCTGCTTGCAGCAAGAGGCAGGGAAAGTGTTTTATCTTAGCACAAATTGGGAAGAGAGGCCTATCCAGCTCCCTACAGAGCCTTTTTGGGGTAAGAAGGCCCTGCCAAGAGCAGCAGGAAGAGCCCCAGGCCCTATGCAGGCATCATTTGGGCAGTTCAGCCAATGACCACGGCCACTTGGGTAACCTGACCCCCCAGCAGCATTCACTATTTATAAGCCCTGATGAAAGTGGTGCTGGAGATAAAGATGAGCCCTGTGATTGTTCCCAGTCTGACGGTATGCATCTCTGCAGCCTGTTATCCTGACACTTGTCCCTGGCACACTGCTCAACAGAGCTGAAAAATGCTCCTGAAATAGCTTTGTGCTTGCACACCCTTATCTAGACATGAGTGGGTGAGATAAAAACCCCCTGGGTTCTTGCGGCTGCACCAAGGGAATTTGGCATGGATATGATGTTAGTATATACCCTCATAGGTTTGCTGCCATTAATATATTCAGCAAATAACAAATCCTTACTTCTGAAGCTTTTTTGACTACTACATGTTGGCTTTCTAGAGGATTACGGCTGTGGAGCTGTGCTGGATGGAATGTAAGCATACAATGATGCTTTTACTATACAGCTTTCTCCCAAGCTGCTTATTGTGCCCTCTGGTCACAGACACTGTTCACAGCTTTCTCTTTTTTTTTCTCTCTCTGCCTCCTGCTTAGGAATGGCTTTCTCCTGCTTCACTCTGGGAAGGCAGGCACCAAGCCCACAGGATTTTGCTTTTTCAGCTCCTTACTTCATTTCATTTGAAGTTGGGCAGGAGAAGTTTAAGATCTAGAATTTTTTTTTTTTTTTGTCCAGATAAACATTTTCCTACAGTTAAAATCTTGGGAACAGACTCATGAAAAAGCTATCAATTTCAGCCATGTGTGCCCTGTTTCGCCTTCTGTTGCCCTTACACTGGCAGCTCCCTGTCAGAGCCCACCAACTCATTTCTCAGGTCAAGGACTCTGCCTGGGGTATCTGATGGAGGAGTTTTGGGTTGAAACCCACAGGCTTCAACTAGAAATGATCTTCACTGTGGATTTTTGCCCATTTTAGAGTGGAAAGACACCCCAGGCTTTCTTCCTAATCCAAGAAAGAAGTCCATAAACAATAGGGAAAGGACCTGTTCCATGTGGGAACCTAATTAGTTAAAAAGCTTAATTACAGGGGGCTGGATTTTCACCCATTTTACATGGCACATTCTTCTCCCTTTTGCAAGTTTCTTGGGGCACTCAGCACATTTTCGTACACAATCCAGCTCATTCCTCGCACATTACCCTGATCCTGGGAGGGGCTCACTGCTACTAGTTTCAGGGCTGACCAAGGGACATAAGAGGTGGCAGCATCTTGTTTCCCTCAATTTTGTTTCATGAAGCAATGTTTTTTTTACCTCTAAACCTCTTGGAGTTGTAATTGTAGGATGTATTTTTCAAGCTTTTTGTTAGAAACAAACCCGGTCAACTCTATACTAAAAAGAAAAAAATCACTCCAAAGTTCTTACACTGTACTTCAACTTCGGGCACACAGTAGTTATTCACACAATCCAGAATCTATTTTCATCCTTATCACACCCGCATATCACCCTGTGTCAAAATTACAAAATGATGCACTGAGCTCATCATGGAGCGGAGTGTTCCGGGTGTGCAGGGCAAGCGCTGCGCGCAGCTGCCGGGATGCTCTGCATTCCCAGAGAGCCTGCTTCCCAGCTTGATTCCTGCACAGCCGACAGCAGGGGGGGGGTAGCGGCGGCAATGAGGAGGGGGAACATTAGGAAACACCGGACAAACCAAAAAGATTTTAAAAGTCTCACTGAAAAACACTCAGCTGAGGAAGGGGGAACTTAAGCAATGATTCTTAAGATTTTAAAGCTCCGGAAACAAGAGGGTGAGGTTGAACCCATGCAAATCAATTTTCAGCCCATGCAAATCATCCTCGCTTCGTGCGCCGAGATGCGACCGCCGCCAGCAGCCGCCCCTTCCACTGCGCTGAGGTTCGGAAGGTTCACGCAGACGACAGTAACTGACAGCTGTCAGCTACCCCGCTGCCAACATCTCCTCCTCGTCCGATTCCTCCCCAGAATCCCAGCCCCGGGCAGGCACTCACCGCGGCCTTGTAGATGTCATCCATGGCTGGACACGGAGAGCGAGGGGCCGCGGGACGTCAGCAACGCACTCTGCCTCTGCCGCCCCGCCGGCCCCACTGATATAGGGGGCCGTGGCCAGTCCCACGGGATGCGCCAGCCCACCGCGGCCCGGCCCCGCAGCAGCGCCACGCCACGTGCTGCGACGCGGAGCACCGCGCCGGCTTGCAGGAGGCAGCGTGCTACGGGCCGGCCGGACCCGGAATACCCCGGACAGCGGGAGCCTAGCGCCTGCCGTGGGGCTCGGGGACGACGTCCTTGGAGGAGCCGAGGGAAACGTGCAGCATGCTGCTGCACCGAGCAGAGAGGCACGGGCAAATCGGGAGCGTTCCGCGGACTTTCTGCATTCAGCTGGGGCTGCAAACAGCTACGGGGCGCTACCAATACATGCTCGTTGGGATGAATTCCCTGTCCTTCAGGAAGCGGCGACCTGCAGCCCGACCCGGCGCGGATGAAGCAGCCCACGCTCGGGGCGGGCAGCGCTTTGCTCCCAGCGACAAGCAGCGGTTTCACGGCAGGGAGATGCCCTTGCCCTGAAGCAGCCCGGCCAGGCCGCGCTTCTGGTGGTGCAGCACTCCCTCTGGTGGGCTTCGTCCTCCTGACAGCCAAGCCGCAGGATGGGTGCAGCTGTTGGCTTCTTCTCCAAAAATAAAGGCCACCTGTCTTCAACAGAAATCGCGCTGCAGGCCGAAAACTGGTTGTCCCCGTTGAGCACCCAGAGGTGGTGGTCAGCACTCGGTGACGGTGGGTTTCTGCACTCGCCAAGCAATTTGCAGCAAAGGCTGCAATGGAGCATGCATCTGTAAGCACCACTCCTCAGCTGGGCTGCACCGGCCTTTGGGATGGGGCAGCTCAAGTCCTTCGGTGCCTGGGACACAGCAGAGGTACAAAGACCACTGCAGTGCTCGCAGCCTGGCTGCCAGCCCGTGTGCCTGAGTGCCTCCCTGCGAGGTTTCATAAACGCGGCCCAAATTTGGCCTGCACAGCGCTGCATTGCATTGCATAGCATTGCACTGCACAGCTCAATACTACACCACAGCACTGTGTTGTATTGCACAACACTACACGACACAGCTCTGCACTGTCCAGCACTGCACTGTGCTGCATGACATTGTGCTGCGCTGGAGAACACCGCCGCACACCCCGCACCGCACAACATTCGCGCCGAACCGCACCGCGCAGCGTTGCACATGCGCAGCCCAGAGAGAACAAGCACGCATGCGTGCCACTCAAGCCACACCTCCTGCTGCTTATCCCCGCCCCTTTCCGCTGACGGATGTGTGGCCCGGCCAATCCCACCGCCCCCAGAGCCAAGCCGATAAAATGACAGCGGGCGCGGCCGGCGGCGCCCTCATAGGGCAGAGCCAAGATGGCGGCGGCAGCGCGGGGCAGGCGGCGGGCCGGGGCGGGCGGCGGCCGGAGCGGAGCGGCAGCGTGAGGGCGGCTGCGCGTTTGTCCCGCGTCATGGAAGCGGCGGGGGCTGAGGACGGCGAGGAGCCCTTGCGGAGCGCCCGGGTCCTGGGTTCCGAGCTCGTGGAGACATACACGGTACGGGCCGCGGCCGTCGTTCCGTGCTGTTTCCTGAGGAAGTCCCGGGGTCTGGGGTGTTGCATTCGGCGGTGCTTCGAGAGGAAGACAGAGGAGAGAAAGGCGGTCAGCAGTGCTTTCTGTGGGAAGGAGCTCGGGCTATGCTGTCTCGCTTCTTTTTCTCGAAGGGCCGCGCCGTGGCGGAGCTGGCGGCAGTGTTTTTCAGGAAGCCCTTCGTGATGCTCAGCGTAATGGCACCCGTGTCATCTCCAGCGCACCGCGCTGCGGCTACGTACGGCAGTGCGCGCTCCGTCCGGCTTGTAGGGGCTGGTGGACCGCGCCCGTCGGGTGCAGGCCGTGAGCCCGGCTCTCATCCTGCTTAGACGGAAGGGAGGGCGGCCTGGCTGGGGCAGGGCAGCGTTTGTGAATGCTTGCTTCTCGTTCCAGGTAATGAGTTGTCCAGGTTATGCTCTAAACAGGTTCCCAAAGAAAGCTTAGAGCAATTTATGTGTTTAATACGAACGTACAGAGCTGTAGTATCCGAAAAGCGTAACTACTGTCTGAATTGCCAGCCCCAGAACCAGATGTTTTGGATGCCTTTTGGGAGGTTGAGGAGATGTGAGCAGTCAGCGGTTGGAAGCTTGAAATACAGTCTTGGAAATAGCTTCAACTCTTTCTGGCAGCTACAAGAGGTAGATTCACACTTGTCAGTATGTGATTCACCCCCAAACAGAGCTGTTGTCTCCGTCTCATGGTGAGATGTGCAGTGTGCTGGCTGGAAGCTTCCATGCTGGGCATGCACTATGAGTCAAAGCTGTTAACGTTGGTGCTTAGGATCCTTGCTAGTATTTTACAATAGCCGTGCAAGAGAAATACTAGTGAATTTGAGGAAATGCTGAAGTGTTACCTGCCCCTTGCTCTGTTGGAGGTTACAGGCAGAGGAAGGGAAATGCTAGCTGCTTTGTTGCTTCAGTGCACAAACTATCGGGGTACCTTAGGCAATGCCATCAGCATGCTGAATGGAGCTGTAGTTCAGCCACATGGCTTTGCAGGTAGTGTTCAGCAGATCAGCTGCTGGTTGGGGCTAGCAGCTATGTTAACAGAAGTCTTTTTAAGGTTTTTAAGTATTTTTAAGGTTTTTTTTTTTTTTAATTGATTGGGGTTCTGGAAATGTGCTATTTTAATGTCGCTTTGCTTGAGTGCTTTAAAACTAGCCCATCAGAGGGAAAGTTTTACAAGTAATTGATCCTGTTTTTTGATTCTTGTGCTGCAGGTTTGAGGAAGTTAAGCCATTGAAACAAACAAGCCATGCCTGTTTGTACAGCCATGTAGAGCTTTAGCAGGACAGCAGTCCTGCAGCAGTTTGTATGAGAACGCTCAAGTAATTAGATGTAGGAGTAATTTTAAATGAAGACAGAAATGATTTACAAAACGATTGACAAAGCAAAATGGTTTGCAAACATTGACATTTGTTTGGTTTTAAAATCGAGTTGTATGACAGTATGCAGTGACCTGTAATGGAGCAGAAATAAAAATATCTAAGGGTGTAAGAGTCAGTCACATCTGTTAAAGATTAGAAAGGAAGCAGTGATAGCAGAATGCATCATTAGCCATAAAAGATAGCAGCAGTTGTCTTTCCATCCTTGTCTTTGAAAGAATCTTATATTTTGGCACTGATACTTATCATTGTACTCTGTATTTCAGAGTTTATAATCTCAGTAGAAGGGGCTTTGATTTAATGGCATCTGGATGATGGTTTAGGTGTTAAATCCTGTAAAATATATAGGAAAGACACACAGTTCTTTGTAATGTTGAAATTATTTTTCAAATGTGGTTCTTGTTGGATCAGGTAGGAAGACAAGGTATGGATTAATCCAGCAGAGAAGATAAGCACTTATTGTTTCTGTTGTGTTAGAAGAGTGTGAGCACCTTCACCAAGCATTTACCCTGTGTATGCTGGTTGGACTAGGTGGTGACTGAAGACTGGCAGATTGCTAGAAGTCTTCAAGGCTGCTAGCACTTCATTTGTTTCCTCCTGTATATTTGTTTGGCCTAAAATTGCTTTCCTGCCTTTCTTGTCTTGTGCAGCTGTTTTTAACATAAGCTTTGGTATTTAAGGAAGGGGCTGTGGCTTCCTCAGATGGGTGTAAACGAACTGCATGAGGAGGCAGGGAGGAGCAGATGCATCATTGCTCTGCAATTTCTGAGCTGCTGACTGCAGTTGTACCTGTGCTCTAGGCTTGGGCTGTAGGGTGGTTCTGTCAGGTACTTGTTTTTCTCTCAGTGATACCAAAGTTTGTAAAGTTTGAAGGAGGCTACTGTAAAAAGGCAAGTTCTCCATACAAAGCAGGATGAACAGGGTTTTGTTAAACTGTGCAAAGTGTAGGCAAAAAGGAATCTGAGATCACTGATGTTTGTTAACAGTTGGTTTAGAAGCTGTATGTCTTAGTTTTTTTAAACATTTCACTTTTAAGGATTTAGGAAGATAAAAGGCATGCTGTAAGGGAGTGAGTACTTAACTCTGAATACCTTGATGTAATGGGTAAGAAAATAAGAAATATAGCACTAAATATGGTAAACCTTTGCTTAAAACATGTAGAAAGGGTTACAAGGCACGTAAGAGCTTAGTGATGACACTGGGAGGTAGGCTCTCAGGTTGAAAACCTGTGGGTGTAAACGCTTACATATTTAGCTGAAGAGTAATGCAGTTTGTCTTAAATGCAGGTGGAGATTTCACATGCTAAGCTGTCATGCTTGGGAGGAGGTGCAGTATGGTGTTTCATCTCCGCATGTGTGCCTGCCAGAAGGTGGCTTGGTGGCTAGGCAGGCATTCATGAATCTTGAACTGTTGGCTTATTAGTCCACTCAATTAAATGAAAATGTAGTTACGTATCTGGCTTTTTTAAAAGCCCAAGTTGTTTGGTTTTTTTTGCTCTAGAATGAATTCAAAGAAGTTCTTGGAGCACATAAAACTGTTGCATTGGTGTTCTTCACGGTAATTAACAGTTTGAAGGTGAATGAGCAGTCTGTTTGGGGTTATATCTGTATGGCTGGCTGCAGCAGTGTTCTACGTGGGGAGTGCTGTGAGGAGTTGGTGAATCTGAAACATCTGCCTTAACAGATGTTTTCCTGACTAGACTGTCCACGTGTCTCAGTGCTCTGTTTCTGGAAGTGCTCAGGGCTTGTCATTTTGGTAAAAGCTTTCATGGAACCTTCCTCGTATGTTTGCTTTACACTGTATGCAGAGAAGAGGTGCATAGCTTTGTTGTCCAATGAGCTTGCAGCTGTAGAGTTTACTGGGTTTTCAATATCTCATCTAAGGTTTTATTTGTTGCATATTCAGTCTGCATTGCATTTAGCTATACTACTTTATGTGCCACAGTTTAACACACAGCTTTTAAAAATAACTAGTATTCTCATTATGGCTTCTGTGCATAGTGCTGCTATGGTTCTGAATTTAATCTGTTGACTTCTTTGAGTCCCCCTTCCTTTTCCTCAGGCATATGAGGTACTGCTGTTGCTCAGGTTATTCCTGTTTTGGTTTGTCATCAGCAAAATAAATAATCTTGAGTAGCAGTTTCTCAATGCAACCAGACTGGTAATCATATGCAAGCCATAACTGAGACTGTAATTCTTGCAGGCATTCATCTGTGTTTGCAGCACTCACCCAAACACTGATGTGTCCTTCGCTATATGCACGAGTCAGACATCTTGATTTGCTGCTCTGTAGGACATGTTTTGGTCAGCAGGCGAGTGTGTCAGATGTGTCTCATACCAATTACATTTTTTGAAGCATCTTCACTTCTAAAATGCAGGAGGCATTCTGTTTAATGTGTGGCATACCTGGTCTGGGGTGAGAGTGAGTGATGAATGTCTGCCTTTTATGTAACAAATTGAAAATTCACTCTGTTTTTCATTTCTTCATGTGGAATTACCAGCTAAGTGTGCTTCATTCTCATAGTAGCAATAAATCATGTCTGTGTTATCTGTGATAGGGTATCATCTATATTATTTCTTAATCAAATCTTGGAAGCACTTGTTTTCCAAGGAGTTGGACTGGATAAGTTTAATGTGTTGTTTCTATGCAGATATAGAACTAATTTTACTGATGGTCTGTTTTCTACTTTGTGTTTTCTATATTTGAAATACCTTTGGGATTGCCTTATGTTTCTCCAAAGGTGGATTGTGAACTTCCTGCAGGATCTGTACTGCTCAACTGGGAAAGTCACCTGCAATGAAAATCCTGTGTTCTGCTTTTGTTACATATGACATTTAAAATAGCTTTGTCTAAATAAGTGTTGGTTTGGTTTAGAGAATTGTAATAAATATTTGGGTGCAGTTGTAGTGATCAGGAAGCTGCATTATGTGTTTTACTCTAAAAGGAATTAAATAGTTAACACCCAGCCCACTAGAGAATTCATGAAGATTTCTCTTAAGTCCAGTACCAGATCCCTGCCTAACTGTGAAGTGGCAACAGGATGTTTTCCAGTCTTTTGTACCTGCTTTGTGACTTGATAGATTGAAAAAGGGAGGCTACTAACTCAGGCTTGTTATGGGTATCTATGAATTCTGACTTGACTTGCAGAAACATTAAGAAGTGATTTAGAAATCTTGTTTGCCTTAGCTTTTGGATTGCAAGAATAACTTGGCTTTAGAAGAAGCAGCAGTTTTTGTTTGTGGAGCAACCTTGTGCGTGGCATTAGGTGTCGTACCTCAGCAAAGTCACCTTAGAGTTTAGATTAGCTTTTAAGTTAACAACAAGATTAGACTGATGTTAGATTCTATGTGCTTTATATGTAGCCTTATAGCGTACCTGTCAGCATTTCTTTAAAATAAATGCTTTTCAAGTTACCTACATTCTTTGTTTCAGGTGTACATCATTCAGGTCAGTGTTGGCAGTCATCAGTGGACAGTCAAACATCGCTACAGTGATTTCCATGACCTACATGAAAAGGTAAGTATATTAAAACTGTGGCCTTAATCTCTTACAAAAGTAGTTCTCTTGTATAGGACATCTTTTCTTCCCTTGGTAACAGTGGGAATACACACTAGATACCACTGCACTAAATCATTTTTGATTGAGCGATATTAATGTTATGCTCTGCTTTTGAACTGTGAGAGATAGGCCTGAGTAACTATGGGCTCAGGCAGAAAATTGTATCAATGTTCAGTTGCATCTTTCATGTAAGTTAAGATGTTACCAGACATAAGAAGTAGTAACTCTGGTCTTTGTCTTTCAGCTTGTTTCAGAAAAGAAAATAGATAAAAACCTGTTACCTCCAAAGAAGATTATTGGAAAAAATTCCAAAAGCCTGGTGGAGAAGAGGCAAAAGGAATTAGAAGTCTATCTGCAAACTCTTCTAGTCAAGTTCCCTGTTACTGCTCCAAAAGTTCTGTCACACTTCTTACACTTTCATTTTTATGTAAGTTTTGCGTTTAGCGTATAAAATGTGACCCTGATTGACCTTCCTTAGTTCTCATACTTAAGATTTCATGCAGTCTTTTCAAAATAACTGAAACTCTTTTTCAACCTTTTGTATAATAACATTAAGTTGTTGGATTCTTTTTGTTGTTTGTTTGTTTTTAAACCAACCTCTTTGTGGTAGATGTAGTCCCTGCCCACACTACCTTGCCAGCATAGTAAGATCAGAAAATCCCTAGTAGAATAGTTGGAAGCAGTGAATAAATCTGCAGCTGAATTGGTTGTTAGGCTGAAGTCAACAGTGCTGGCACTGGGAAGGAGCCTTATGTAATTGATCCGCTTCCACCCCCACTCAGCCGTTAATATGCGTAGCTGTGGTTCTCACTGAAACTGTTTCCAGTAGAGCAAATAGAAAAAAAAGCCCTTCTGTAGGAGATGCAGATCCATCCAGCTGACAGTGTTACAGTAAGAAAGAGAGAAGACATGGTTTGCTTTCATGTTCATATTGCAAATTGTTCGTTTGTCTCTTGTACATCATTAAGCTTTTTTGCAGTACTGCTTCATGTTGCAAGGGAGAGGGTGGACTTTTTATTGAGACAGGAAAATGCACTGGAGAGAACTTAGTGGAAAGAAAGAGCAGTAATTGCATTGGTGCAGGATGTGCTGAGATTGCCCTTTGTAGTTCCTTATGAAGGCTTCGGTATTGAGTCACAAATGGTCCACTGAGTGTGTTGAATTAAACCTTAGCAACAAAAGTAAAAATTATTGAAGCTCTGTGAATTGTGAGCATAAGCTGGTTAGAGTTTAGTCTTAAACTCATGTAAAACTGTGGGTTTAGTCCATAGCATTACTATTACCTTGCAGAGTTGCTTGAGAAGCACTAGATTGTATAATGATTGAGTCCTCTAACAGAATTAGATGTTTTAAATTTATTAAAAATGCATATGATGACATAGGGGCAGTTCTGTTAATGTGGAACAAGCTCTCTGATGACTGAAAAGTCGCTTTTTCTTTCTCTCTGACTGTTCTTTCCTAAATGATACTCTGTTGTTTCATTAATATTTCAGTGCAGCAGCTTCAACAGTTTCTGTTATGCAGGCTGAACTTCTTCCTATTCTTTGCCCTGTTTTTCAGCTAATGTTTTCTTCTTGCTGTAGTGCTCATGATTTTATAAGACTTCCCTGAAGATCTGGTATTATTTCTGTATGAAAGCTTCTCTGTTGCCATATTTTAGAAGCAAAGGTGTTGCTTACTCTGCGTTTTATAGGTTTAGGAGAAGGGAGATTGAAGTATAAACTCCAACTCAGTTTTTGCTTGGCCCTTACAAATAGTTACAGAAGAAAAAGTTAGCTATTGAGCAGTAAAGCTAAATATTTACCACAGCAGTTCTGCTGAATAATAATCTTCCTGTAGAACTTTGATCTTTTAAAATATCTCTATCAGATGACCCACATGTGTTCTTGAGGGAGTAAAATCCCTGCACTTGCACTGTTAGTTTGGGTAGAAAGGCTGCTCTCGTTCCTCCTCTTGTAGTGTTTCCAGAAGGGGTTGTTTAATTTTACTTTCCTGGTTAGTAGAACTAACCAAGAGTGGAAGTGGAAATATTAAAGCAAACCACCTATTGGTTTATCTTAATAAACCACCTAACCAGGAGTGGGAGTGGAAATAGGTGGTTTATCTTAAATATATTTAAAACTCTTTGAGCTCTATGTATTGTGGGGTGAGGTCAGATACAACTTGTCAAGGAGATGCAGTTGCATATGATAGCAATGTAGTACATCACCTTGATATTGAATAGAATATCTGGAGATATGAGGATGCTGATTTTGTTGCTGTCTTATATTTTGTCGTCTTAAGAGATTTGGTTTAACTTGCAGATACGTGCTTTTGCATGATAATAGAGTGTCCAGAAAATGCTATCCAGGGGCACCTGCAAACAGTGGGGCTTCTGTGGAGTTGAAGCATAGAAGTAGTTGGAGCTAAGACAAAAGTTTTTTGAAAGTTTGACAGAGGAATGGAGTAGCATTCTTTTGTGTGCTAGTCATCCAATTCATAATCTTGTTTTAATTATAAGCATATACGGATATCTTCTGTGTGTCTCAGGTGATGAAGTAGATAATGTGAGCAGGCTAGATGAGCATATTTGGCTGCTTCAAAGAAGTGGAAGTTGTATTTTGTTTGGAATGCAGCTCCTTTTAGCTTCCTGTTCCCAATACAACAGTGTGGAGGCTTTGTCCTCTGTGAGTGGGGTGTCAGTTATTTTAAGAACGTGCTTTTCTAAAATGCTTGCCTCATGAAATGAGCTAAACTGTTTTCAGATACCCTGTGCACTTATTCTCTCCTTGTAAATGGAGGGATTTGTCAGTGAAGTAAACACATCAGATACTCATATGATGGTCCATACTATCTATGATGTATATTATCTGCAGCTGTGTTAAAATGAGGTGTATGTGTCTAGGGAAATTTTCACTATCACAAGTGGTTTTGTTTTACGCATTGTGTGCCTTTGACAGGGAACCATTAGAAGTGTTCAGAACTATTTGTGAGCTTGTACAGTGCATGTGTTATTTATGGAGAGAAGTATGTTCAGATATGAAATAAGTGCACTGATCTTCGTGCACCTTCAAATGTAGAAGGAAGAAATTCCTGCATTGGGAATTCAGTGTTTTGCTTTCCTACTGGAGCTGTCAGTGTCTGGAATGGAAGCTGAGCACCTAGGTAGGTCCAGAAAGAAGGGAAGAAGATGGAGAATGTGAAAATGGTCTCTTGCATTCTGCAGTGAGCTTCACAGAGTGTTGAAGTTCACAAGCTGAATTATTTTGTCTCTTCCATGTAGGCTTGTTAATTTTTTTTTTTTGTCTTACTGGCACTAAAAATCTTAAAATTCTTGTGTTGTTTTGTGGCTTTTGTTTGTTTGGAGAATGTTTTTACTTAGCTTCTTCATAGCTGATCTCTCTTTCGAGCTATGGTGTGATGACTAGAAATAGCTGCTGTACCTGCTCTTGCACTTTTAAATAATCAGATTCTGCATGTATTAAATGTAGTGCAGTATATTCCATCTTGGAAATAAAAATTGTATGAAATAAATAATTTGGGGTCATTTCTATAAAGGATTTTCGAGTTACAAAAGAAATCAGTAAGACGTGGTCACAGTTCTGTTGTATTTTTTTAATTTGTGTGCTGTAGCAAAAAGGGAAAGCAGCAACGGTGTACATTGAAAAAATGCAATTAGAAATATATAAATAACATTTACAATGATTATTCTTTGCAGGAAATCAATGGGATCACCGCTGCTTTAGCTGAAGAGCTCTTTCACAAAGGTAAGTAACTTGGAAGAATCTGTGAATGAAGTGACACTATTCTATCTGCATAAACACCTGTGGTATTTAATTTCCAGACAAGTAGAGATCTGAGTTTTTGATACAAAAGAGTTAAAGGGTGATCTGTGGCACTGGCAATTAGAAGTCTTCATTAACCTTTTCATCTTGGTGTTCTGTGTAGGGAAATTTGGTTCATATCAGTGAGTTCTGAGACAGAGTATATTAAATGCACTTCACATATCTAAATATTATTGTTCCAAAATTCAGGAAGCAGGAGAGCTGCTAGTTAAATAAGTTACCGATGCTGGCAGATGAGATGCAGTTTCTATACCTGTGATAGCTCTAACTGTTCAGTTAATAGAGGAGATTTGCAATGATTAAACCTTGCTTGTTTTGTCTTGAAGCTAGTGGATGTTCCAGATAGCTGAGGTAATAGGTGGAGCATGTTTCGGAGTGCTGTTCCAGATTGTCCTGGCTCAAAATTAACTTCAGATACAGTGATTTCAGAGGGTCCACTCAGCCAGTTTTGGAACATTAAGGCAATTGCTGGAGAAATCTGTACTGTCTTTGTAGCCCGTGCAGTCTCATTGCTGTATATGGATGTATTCTTCCTTCTAAGTGCAGATGAGCTCTTTGGGTTGCTCCCACTGAAGCCAAAGGGAATTGTGTTTCTTAGCATTTCTGAGAACTCAGCTTACTATGGGAGCTGATGCTCTCTTGCCTATGAGTTGATCTGATGTCCCTAAAGGGAAGAGCAAAGGAATTCATTCCAGGTGTGTGCATTCTACTGTGCTCTATGTTAACTCTTTAGGTGCCCCTGGAGAGTATGATGTTTTCTACTGTTTAATTTTAGTTCTGTAGTAAAACAAGATTTTACAAATATCAGATGATGCATTTCTGTTCAGGGACCTTACATTGGTTTTAGTGATGAGAGCTCTCCTTCTGTCAAAGAAATTGTGTTTGCTGTACTGAGCATTTGGGCAAAATTGCAAAAGTGCAAGAATTATTGTTTGAATAAACAAACACTGCCTCTTCTGAATGGATTGAAGCTTTTGGGGAAGCTTGATATCTCTTAAACTATGTGAACTTTGTCTGATTGCGCTCCTGTGAAGGAGTGAAATATTTGCCATTAGTTGCACTAGGAGCTTCAAGTTTGTGTGACAGGTGGCTCTTTGTACAGCTATATTATTCTGGTTTTGAAAATTTCTAATTAAACTGTTCTAGCACTTGTTCAAAGTAGCAAAAAAAAAAAAACTTGTTTTGATATGTCAGTCTTGAGCTTTAAAAGCACGGCCCAGATGTTCCCTGTCTAACTTTACATTTTCTCTGTACTGTTTATTCTTTGTAATCGCTGAAGTAGTGCAGTTCACTGTACAATGTGTTTATTGTCATACTCTTGTTTTTCAGGAGAGCAGTTACTAATGGCTGGAGAAGTCTTTACCATTAGACCACTGCAATTGTATGCTGTCACTCAACAGTTGCTACAGGGGAAGCCTACATGTGCTAATGGGGATGCCAAAACAGACCTAGGTCATATTCTAGATTTCACTTGTAGGCTCAAGTATTTAAAGGTGAGCTTCTTTTTTTTTTGAGTGCACAAATACTGAAGAGATTGTTCCTACCAGACTTTGACATGATTCTTAACAAACTTTTGGAGCTTAGTTTGATTGTACAAGAGCTTTTTCTGATAGTAAGCCCCAACAATCATTTAGAAGTTCATGTTAAATATGCTTGTTCTGCCAACTCTAAATATATACGTAGGTCTCTAACAAAGATGCTGATTTGCTGTGTGGTGTGGTCTTTTCAGCAGCTCTCTCTTTAGAGCCATGCTCACAGAATGTGGGTGCTGGTAGGACTGTGTGGATAAGTATTACTTTCTCAACCCTGTATTCTTTGCTGACACTCGTCAAGTCAGTGTATCTGTAGGAATATACTTGTGCATATATATGTACGTATGTATATTAATTCTGTCCTTTTTCTCATCTTTATTTCTGACTATTTGGAAAAAAAAAAAAAAAACAAACAACACTCAAGCCCTCACTTTTATAGTTGAAATTGACCTAAAGCTTTAGCTAAAATACCATGTCAGAATAAATGTAAGATAGCCTCAGAACAGATAGGTGTTTTTACTACCTGGTAAGTGCTGTAGAAAATATTTCCCTTAGTAACAAGCAGAGGAAACTTCACTGGAAATCTAACAAGCCGCAATAGCAAAACCACACTTTTACAGCTTTTCTGTTGCTCTTCAGTTGCCTTTGCCATTCTCTGGGTGTACAGAATCCTCAGAAGTGAGGATTCACTGGCTGGAGAACAGCGTTGTTAGAAAGAATAACCACTGTCAGAATTTCTGACCCTTCTGAACATTTGAGAGTCCTGTCAGAGCTTTTGTGATTCCAGTAGGCACATGGAAATTTCTAGATGCAGTTTATTAGTTGTGCATCAGTGTTTTCTCCAAACCTGTGTTGTCAATGCTCTGAACTTTTCCCTGTGTACTGGAATGGAAGGCAGTTCTGTCTTAAGAGAACCAGATGCTTCAGAGAAGTTCTTTTCAGAGAATGTGGCTCTGCTGTGTTCAGCATGTAACCTTGGTTGCCTTTGCCATTGGTGTGTTTTTTCTCATGCTCAGTTTGCTACAAAATACAAACACAAGGTGGCAGTTCAAGTTCAGTACTCCGTTTTCTGCAGTTGCCACATGCAATTAATGTTTTTTCATAAAAGCTTGAGACTATGAGGTTTGTGAGTCAATCCATGCTTGAAAAATTGACTCCAATGTTGGCTGTCTTTCCAAGCTATTGCGCTTGTGATATCTGCCTGCATAAGACATTGTAAAATGTGTATAAATTGTATTATGTGCCCTAAAACTCTGTTTGTAAAATGTTAATAACCAGGTCTCTGGAACAGGAGGACCTTTTGGAACCAGTAACATACAAGAACATCTCTTGCCATTTGATCTATCAATTTTTAAATCACTTCATCAAATAGAGGTATGACTGAGGTACTGCTTCCTATGGTACATGCTCTGAATCCAAACTCTGCTGTATAACTCTTAATATTGCTGTGTCCTTAGACTTGGTGCTAGAAATTGAGTGCAGTCTTCAGATGGAACCTTTCTTTTTTTTTAATGAGTCTTGGAAATAAGATTGTCAAATTGAGACTACCTTGTACTGTGTGTATTCAGAAAGAATGAGATTTTCAGTATATACCTAAATAGCGTGGCTTTTCATTGTCTTGAGTATCTTATAGCTGTATTATAATGTGATCTCTTATTACACAGTGCTTTTTATTTGTAAACAGCCAAATATGTGTGAAAATACACTGACATTCAATTTATAAAAGTATGTTTTGGGATATAGTGCTTCTTGCTAGATAATTTTCAGAGTGTTTTCTGTGTGTGCTTTTACTGCAAATGACGAGGTTTAAGTAGTTGTTCACTGAATATTTTCTGAAATATTTTACCCTGTTATGGCATCTTGTTTGTGCTGGTATTTCTGGTCTAATTATCTCCTGGTTGTTATCAGAAGGAGATTTTAATGGAGTGCCATATCTACTTCCCAAATGGGTAACAGAGTGGATAATCTGATACTGAAGCTTCTATCTGCTTCTTCCGTGTCTCATTTTCTTGTTCTAGTATTTGTTAATTTGTACAGTTTAAATTTTTCTTCTAAAATAGATAAATCATTGTGGAGGAAAGCTTATCAAAGGTCTGACTTCTTCAAAACACACTCTAGCCACAATGAGTGTTCAATTTTCAGCAACATCAATGAAGGTAAGAGTGAGTTCCTCTTTCTGGTACTTGCTTAAAGCACATACCAAAATAGTGTACTGTGGAAACATCCATTTGGATGGAATCCATGTACTTTTCTTTGTTGCTTGCCCAGATTTGTTTTTACAACCATGGAATTTGAAAGGATTTGCTAATCTTTCTGTATCTCAACTTCTTTTAGCGTTTGGGAAAGTGGTGTTTACATGTGTCCCTTCAGAGGAACATTTATGATGTTTTTATTGGAATGTATTTTTCTACATATGTAGAGCTGAATGCTTCTCTCTTTTCTCTGTGCTTTGATTTGGCGACAGATATATATTTAGCATAACTTTCCATCCTTATGTTGTGCTTTCATATTCTCCAATTTGATAGGCCGGTAATGTTGGCATTCCTGTAGACGTAAAACTGACCCAGCCAGCTAACTTGTTAAGCTTTAGCCTAGATGGTTATGATGTTTAAAAGCATTCCTTGCGGAAGTCTTCGGACTATTTTCAAAGTGGGTAGCTCTCATTGGAAACAACAGTTTTACTGTAATGATCTTAAATAGGAAATCCTAGTGCCTGAGGCCTCAGAGTTTGATCAGTGGGAGCCAGAGGGTGCATCAGCAAGCTGTCCAGTGACTGCAGTTATTCCAACTTGGGGAAATTTAACAACTTTGGATATGAGTCATAATAACATCTCTCAAATTGATGATTCAGTGGTAAGAAATATTTCATTTTTTAAAAAGTAATTTGCTCGATAAGTAATTGTTTCATGAACGCTGACTTCTTGAAGCATGTTCATGTTTTGTTTTACAACTCCTCTTAGGCTGAACTTCAGTGTCATTAAGGCTGAAACTTCCTATTTTTAAACTTGTGGCTTGCTTGATATCAAAACAGTATATGAAGAGCATGGAAACTGGATTAAGTATTTTTGTCAGTCCCTTAGTTTTGTTTGATAAATCAGCTCTTAAGGAGAAAAAATAACATTGGCTTTCATCACAAGAACGTGTCAAAAATGAACATAGGTTGTTGTTGGTTATTTTAACTTTTACTACTCCTGTGAAGAAGGAAATAATTACTTCTGTAACTCAGCTAGAGATGCAGTGCAGTTTTCTTGTAAAGAATGTTTTGTGATACTGTTTTTTGTAAGATCCATTTTCAATTCTTTTGCTGCACTATGTTGTAACTATTGCTTTTTTTTTTTTTTTTTGAAGCAAATGCTGAAGGATTGTGTGCAGGACGGTAGTTTACCTTTTCCTTATCGTCAGCTTGTAGTGAAACAAATCTGGCCTGATTTATGAACTAAAATGTTTCATTATAGGCATTTTTCTCTCATTTTCTAGAAGTTAATTCCAAAGATTGAATTTCTGGATTTGAGTCATAATGGAGTGTCACTAGTAGAAAACTTACAGGTAAATGATGCTTTTGAAGGTCAGTTTTTCTCTTCAGACTGCTTAGAGAATAGAAATATTTTCTTCGGAGTTCTATGGCTCATTTTCTTATGGAAAATTGTTTAAGCTCAAGTTGCTTATCACTTGTAACATCCAAATACAGAATTTCTTACTTGCGTTGTATACTTTAATTCCTTTACCAGTGTTGACATCTTTACAGCTATTTCTCTATGTCAATATTTAGCAGTTGAAGGGATTTCTTTTTGACAAGCTTAAAGCTATGTTCAGCATGAGAAATTCTATTGGACAAGAAATGAGGAAACTGTAATAGCGTTCCTGGTATTGTCAAATTTTATTGTATTGTGTGTGATGGATTTTCTTTGTTTTTGTAGCATCTTTATAACCTTGTTCATCTGGACTTATCCTTCAACAAGCTCACATCACTGGAAGGTGTTCACACAAAACTAGGAAACATCAAAACTCTGAATTTAGCAGGAAATCAGCTGGAAAGTCTGTATGGTCTTAACAAACTTTACTCACTGGTCAACTTGGATCTCAGCAGTAACAAAATAGAACAGGTAACTGTTGATTTTCAGTACCAAACTGAATTGTGCTTTGGAACAAACAGTACCTTTTAGTGGGAGAAACTGCAAATAAATCCGACTGTAATTACTGTAATTTTTTTTTTGCCTGCTATCATGTGTTCTAACTTGGGCAAAAAACACTCACTGGATATGCTGATTTTCATTCATCTGATTTGTATTAATTTATTCATAAACTTCCAGATTGATGAAGTAAAAAATATAGGAGGCCTCCCATGCTTAGAAAAGGTGGTCTTATCCAGCAATCCATTGAGCATCATCCCTGATTACCGGACCAAAGTACTTGCTCAGTTTGGGGACAGGGCCTCGGAGGTAAGCCACAGTGTACTACTTCTTCCTTTGAAGCTGGCACCTTAAAAAAGCTTTTTTAAAGCATGGAAGTAAAGCAGTGTGAATGTTACCTCAGCTGAATAAAGAAATTGAGGTGTTGGAGCAGGTCCAGAGGAAGACCATGAAGATCATCAGATGGCTGGAGCACCTCTCCTGCTAAGAAAGGCTGGGGGTGTTCAGCCTGGAGAAGAGGAGGAGGCTTATTGCAGCCTTCCAGTGCTAATAAGGAGCTTATAATGAGGGGGGAGTGGAACTTGACTTTCTATATGATCTGTTAGTGAATAGGACAGGGAAGAATGGTTTTAAAATAAAAGGGAGGAGACTTAGGTAAGATGTTAAGAGGAAATTCTTCACTCAGAGGGCAGTGAGGCTCTGGCACTGCTGCCCAGAGCTGTGGGCCTACCATCCCTGGAGGTCTTCAAGGCCATGCTGGATGGGGCTCTGGGCAACCTGAGCTGGTGGGTGGCAGTCAGCCCACGGCAGGGAGTTTGGAACTAGGTGATCATGGAATCATAAAGGTTGGAAAAGACTCCTGGGGTTATCAAGTCCAGTTATCAGCCCATCAGCATCGTGCCTGTTAAACCATGTCTACAAGTGCCACATCTCATTAAAGTCCCCTCCAACCCAAGCCATTCTGTCATTCTCAGAGTCTAAAATCTGGTGGATTTTTAGTGTGAATTGGAAAAGGTCTTCAGAGGACAAAAGAATACTGGTGCTATTCTACCATACTCCTGGATCTGAATGAAATTTTACTGTGTTCATTGGATTAAAAAACACTAAGTTAATTTTGAAACGGTATCAGCTTGGAGCAAGGTCGTGTGATTTTTTTTTTTCCATCTAATGTTTATTGAAGAAGCACCTAATTTGCATTAAGCTGAGATTTTTTTTATTATTAAAATAAATTGTAAAGCTGCTTTGTTTTTCAGTGGTTTAGATATTTTTTTCATTTTTTTTCAGGTTTGTTTGGATAACACTGTTACCACAGAAAAGGAACTAGACACTGTCGAAGTTCTAAAAGCTATACAAAAGTCAAAGGAAGTGAAGTACAAACTGAGCAACTCTGATAAAAAGGTAAGTTTGAACAGTGCTGAGTGAAGCAAGTAAAATGTGCTGCTTATGTGACATTTATTGTTTTAAACTTACTAATACAAATTAGGTCTGAGGGGAATTCATTCAATTTTTCTGCAACTTTTGAGTTTTTACTTTCTTTGCTTGTGCTTTAATGTGGTTATGAACTTGTAATGTTACCTCTTAGTTTTCAACTGCAGTAATTGTGTGACCTTCCTTTTTATGTTGAACTGGGAGAGAGGAAGTTGGAAGAAAAAATAGGATAACTTAATCGTGTTCACAGTGAATGTGCAGTTGACCATTAAGTTGATTTTACATTTAGACAAGTAGGGGTATTGCAAAGATGTAATTTTACTGCTTCTGCTGATGGGTACTACGATGATATTCTCAAACATACTGTTTTTGTGGGTGTTTAGAGGTGGGAAAGAATCAAGAACCTGAATCCTCTTTACATTCTCACACATTTGTGTGCTATGTAGCTAGTCAGTCTTGTTTTGGTATTAAAATTAACAGAACATGTTCTGTCCCTGCAGTAGAATTCCTGTTTTTATTCCTTTATGGTTTATAAATCTCACTGATACTTTTTGTCAGAAAACACAATGATGAAAATTACTTTTCAAAGTAATTTCAAAGTGGTATTCTGCTAAGAACGTGAATAACAAACTTCAGTGGATGTGACAGAAGGTCACAAAAAAGCTGACACTGGCTTGCTTTTACTAAAATTAAATAAACTTGTGTAGACGTCGTTTAAGTTCTAGTGTGTCCTGTATGGTTTTTTTTTGGTTTTTTCTTTAATCACTGCATTTCTTTATTAGATCAGTGAGGACTTCAGGCTCACTGCTGCCAGTTCCAAATCAAACTGTTCTTCCCTTACTGTTCGTCCTTCCTCTCCCTCTCTGCCTCATCCTGTCAGCTCCAGCCAAGGTAATCATGTATGTATCGTGCTGCTGGGCTGAGCCTCTTGGTTCTGCTTTTTAAAGCTGCATTGATATACATGAAAATTATATGTATGGATGTAGGGCTTAAAACAAAAACGAAATGACTTGGTAGTGTTGGCTTAGAAGTTGGAAGTTGCATGTGAATCAGCAAAGTTGACCTGTTCGCTGCAGTGCTGATAGATAATCAGCTGCTGGAAGTTTGGGTTCAGGACTTTCAACTATTTCATCCTTGAGAAATCAGTGGAGGACTGTAGATCTCTTTTGCAGTTTAGGTATGTCCAAGATTCTTAATGGAAAACTGACGTGTATAGGCATGGTCTGAAATTGCTTATCTTAGCTGTGTTTGGTCTGTAAAATGTGTGAAATGTGTGCTGAAGGAGCTTTTTTTCTTTCTTTTTTTCCTTCCCCAAAGAGCTACATTTCATCAGTCAACTTGAGGGAAGACAGAAAAAGGAAAAGATAGAGAAAGGGCTGTTGTGGGATCAGTGGTTCAGGCTGAGCCTGTGATTTCAGCACTTCTGTAGTGCTTCACGACTTGCTCACCTTACCTGAAAATTACTTTTGCTGTCTCTTTTGGAAAGGAGTTCGTTTTGCATTAGGAACTTAAAAGAATGGCATTTTGTCTTTTGCAGAAGCCTGTGACTTTCTGAGAAGATTTTGGGGGGCTTTTACAGTGCAGTACAAAATGAATAGTGGGAGAAGACTTATTCTGAAGAGATGGGAGTATATTCACAGTAAATGTCTTAATGGAAGTTTACTTTTTTCAAAAAACTGATGGCTTGGTGAATATGAGAGAAACATGCCTGAAAAGCTTGGACTGGGGAGGGGTGTGGAGGAAATCAGTTGCTGTGCTTTCTTCAGTCAGTAGAGTTTTCTTAGTTCACTCTAAAAATGCATTTTTATTTATTTATTTATTTACAACATTATCTTAAGGACAAATAACTTCAAGCAGATGCAGGTTTAGTTGCTACTTTATTTGCCTTTGTAACTATTCTTGGTAATTTTTCATTTGCTGATAAAAGGCTGGCAGTTCTTCCAAAATGGTGTGGGAGGTACTTATTAAGTAAGGATAACTTGAAGTTGTGCAGTTGAGCTAGATCTTTGAAGGTCCTTTCCAACTGAACTGTTCAGTGCTTGCTTTGATGTATCAAGTGTTTAAGTTACAGGATTGAAACAGTTTGCCTACGTAATGACCTGCTATATTATACAGGGCTAAATGTAAGCATATATGCAAGCAACAACTGTGACAGTTTCAGAATTATTTTTCGACTGTCTTTTTCTATGACAGGAAATGTTTAAGAGCAAATGATTGTGCAGAGGGGAAAAAAGCATCTTCCTTTCCTAAATACTTACGGAGTTTTATAGAAAATAATGCGTAAGATTTAAGGTGTGACTGGTTTTATTTTTTGCTTTTTTTTTTTTAACTACAGTCTTTTTCATGAGGCTTCTTTAGTATATCTTAGGGAAGGCTGTTGTAAGTGTCAGGAAGATAAATGAGGGCCAGGCCAGGTTACTTTTCAACAATACAAATTTATTATTTTCTATGTATTTAGCTATCAAGGGTTGCTTTTAAAACAGTGACTTTGAGAGATCTGTTTAAAAATTCTGAAATATGCTAAGCAATTAGTTTAACTGTTAGACCTTAAGTCGTGAATGATAGAATTCCATTTCCTGATAAACTATTTCTATGAATTGCTTTCTCTGCAGTTTTTCTAGACACCATCTGTTTCCGTAAAATATTATTCAGATTAAATGTCACTGGCAAATGGCTTATGGAAAAAATGAAATACTTACAGGAAATAGAAAACAGAAAAGTAATGTTCTGTTTTTCCTGTCAGTTTGAATTTTCTCCTTGCTAACACAGTGTTTTGTTCAAGTAAAAATACATCTTCTGTACTTCCTCTATGAAAAAAGTTTGATATAATCTGATAAACCTTGCCATCAATCCAGTAAGACACATGCAGGAGTTCTTATGCTCAGGCTAGAAACACAAATCCACTCTAATTCTGCTGGTCTTACTTGGTCATTTATGGTTTGGATCTGTTTGACCCAGTGGTAATACTGAAAATTAATTTTCCATGTTGCTTCAGTGCAGTGCTTCAAGTATCACAGGCAAAAATATCAAATGTTCCTTTACACCCACTAATGATAAGCTTTACTGATACTCAACTTTGAACCGCTCAAAAAGGTTCTGAGTGGGGTAATAATCGTCTTGAATGCCCTTGGAGTGTGGTTAACTTTCTGAAGGATTGATACAGATATTTGTTCACTTGAAGCCTTCAGAAAATTCAGAGAATGCTAAAAAGTTACCTAGAAGTGCTTTGCTGCAGTTTTTGACAGCAGAGCAATTGCTTGTGAAAACTGTGGGCTGCTTCTGACAAAACTGTTTCTGTTAAGACTAAGTGATGTTAACCTGATCATAGAATCAGATAATAGCTTGGATTGGAAGGGGCCTCAAGGATCATCAAGTTCCAACCCCTTACCACAAGCAGGATTGCTACCTGCTAGATCAGATACTAGACCGGGTTGCTCTGGGCCCTATCCAGCCTGGCCTTAAACACCTCCAGGGACAGAACAGCCTGTTCCAGCACCTTACCATTCTCTCAGTAAAAACTTCCCTCTGACATCTAATCTAAATCTCTCTTCCTTTTGTTTGAAACCATTCTCCCTTGTCCTGTCACTATCTACCCATGTTTCAATGTTGATTTCCCTCATGTTTCTAAATTCCCTTTAAAAGTTGGAAGGCTGCATTGAGGTCTTCCTGCAGCTTTCTCTTTTCCAGACCAAACAAAACCAGCTCCCTTAGCCTGTATTCATAGGAGCAGTGCTCCAGATGCTCCAGCCCTCTGAGCGTCCTTGTGGTCCTCCTCTGGACCCTCTCCAGTAGCTCCACATCTTTTCTGTGTTGGGAGCACCAGACTCGGACACAGATCTCCTGCTGAGGCCTCATAAGTGCAGAGCAGAGGGGAGCAATCACCTTCCTCACCCTGCTAATTGATATTTGTGCAACTTTTATTCCACTTATTTGACAGATAATGTTGGACATAAATTTTGGTTTTATTGCAGTAGTTTTAAGTGTGATTTGTATCTGTTCTAGAAATAGTTTGTGAAGAAACAGTCCTAGCGAGCAGTTCATTGCAATTCAATGCATCGACTCCTACAGGCCATACAGTTCCCCAGAGATGCTCAGAAAAACCAGATTCCAGATGTAAAAATCAGGTAATTGCTGTTGTGGTATTTTAAGTCCTTTTGCAAGCTTTTCTGATATTGAACTTCTTTTATCAAAATAATATGTAGCACAGCTGTCTTGATTCCCTTTCAGGGAAATGAGGCAGGGCAAGACCCTGGGGGAATGTCTTCCTTTGCCACCACTGCGGTCTTCATCAAAGTTCCTTTATCATTTGCTTTGCTTTGTAGTAGTTCAGTAGCTTTTAATTTGTAGTGTGCTGAAATAATACCTATCAACCACAGTTTGTATCTGTTCTAAAATCAGCAGCAGAGTCTATTCTTTACTACCTTAATTGAATATCCAACTTAAATTAGTGAGGGTAGTGTTTTAGGATCCTCACAGCAGAGCACTGTGCCCATGAGTATGGCAGTCAGACTTCACAGTGAGTTTGCTAGTTTTAAAAAGCTGAAGCTAACATTAACTTCGCTTTTCATGCCTGTTGCAGTCTGGCAGCAGCCATAAGTAGTTCCTGATGTTTTCTTCCTCTTCTTAGGCACCTGTCTCTCTATTGGAGTATGAAAGTGGTGGTAATACATGGTAAGCTATATAAGTTCTGGTTTCAATCTTCGTTAGTTTTTTGGTAACAACAATGGATACTGCATTTTTAAAATATGACCTTTACGGCAAAATTATTTTTCAGACACCTGTCTTTTGAACCAGAAGTGATTTCATTCTGTATAGGGTTTTTAGCCTTTGAGCTCTGAAATGCATTTGGGAGTTTCAGAAATAGCAATAGCTGTATTGTAAACTTGAAGGATGTACTTCCTGGGGGTGGGAAATTAAGGGTGAATAAACATTTTAGTCAAATTCTCTCTGTGAAATTACACATCACCAGCCTTTAAAACCAGGGGCTGTATGCTTTACAAGGATGTTCTAATATATGTGCTGACTTAAGTAACAGGAGTAAACCTCAGAGCTCCGATGAGCAGGACCATCAAGTGTAGATAGTTATAACTGGTTTTAAGCTCATGTTTGTACTTACTGTGCTGTGTTGTCTCTTTTAAAGTTTGGATCGTTCAGAGGAAGAATGCTTTACAGTGCCTGACCCCTCGAACACCGTCATCTTGCCTTTTAATTGCGTGTCATACACTGCCACGAACCAGGATTTTACCCAGCATCTTTCTGCCTTGATAGCACAGACTGTGCAGAGATCACCTCCCTCCTTTGCAGGGAATAAAGGAAGTCTCCCAGCTGATTCTAGAGCCACAGGCAAAGAAGATGGATATTTTGAAATGGGACTTCATGAAGGAGATCAGACTTCTGAGTTCAACACTTCACAGATTCAGTCAGCTGACAGTGCAGCAGTGAAGAACATTGACATAGTCAAAATCCTCTGGAGTTTTTCTATTCATGTTTATAAAGAAGTCAGGCAGTTTGCTTCCTGTTTAGTTTTGGCAGATGATCTTTTAGCTGTGTTTGAGATTCCTCCTCAGGCATTGAGAGGAAGCTGCCAGTATATCCCTTCTGCTTTGAAATTAGTACTGTGTTTTCCATATGCTGACCTAACAGAGATTGGTTTCCTCATGCCAGAAATCTGTTTAATGCTGAAGCTGAAGAACAGTGATAACTGCTTGTTTACTGTTTCAGACTCACAGAATCTTCAAGACTTCTACTCCTGTTTGCATGCATGTCATTCTCAACGCTGCACGTCAGTGTTACCGAGCTCCACAGTGTACTGTGGAAGTGCAAACCTCCAAGAGTTTCTCTGTCAGCTTATGAAATTAAATCGCATTTTATCAGAGGATGAGGAGATAAAAGGTTGTTTTCCAGCATACCTTGTTTATGGGAATAAAACCAGTGTTCAGAAAAGTTTGTATCAACCAGAGTCAGCTGACAGTAACAAAGCAAGGTCAAAAAATGATTTGTGTTCCGCACTTCATTCTTCAACATGTAAATCACCTGGACAGTGTCCCTGTATGTTGTATCCCAGCTGGCTGTTTCTAACGCCCCAGCATTTGTACATAGTAAAGGTGGATTTCAGTGTACTGCCAACTAAATGGACAGGGACAGAAGACTTGAGAAGTGTTCTGAAGCTGAATAGTATTCCACTCGCATCAGTTGTGCTGCATCCAGCTCATGGGTCCATCCAGCAGAAGGGCTCATTTTTGGATGGGCACGTTCTAGAGTTACTTGTTGGATACAGATTTGTTACAGCAGTGTTTGTTCTACCTCATGAAAAATTCCACTTCTTAAGAGTCTACAGCCTTTTAAGGACACTTCTAAAGAATGTTAAGACTATTATTATTTTCAAAGCTTCAAATAAATCAGATGCTGCAAGAAATCACATCTTGGAGTCAAACAGACATGGTCAGTCAGCAAGGTAACACTTCCTGTGAAAGGTTTGTTGCACAGTGTCGAAGTTAATGTGGCCTAGCCACTGTTTGCAGTAGTTGTAATTGGTTTTGGCCTGTTGTATCGATAAAGTACATTTTCATTCTGCTTGTCTTTACTGTGTGTGAATGGTTATCCTGGACGGTACCTGTACAGGTACAGTTTCTTTACTCTTTTATGGTTGCAGCTTAAAATGTATTTTCTTCTGGAAGGAGATTCCTTATTTCAGGTGCTTTCAGGCTGATGACATGACTAAATAGACAGCAATGCTCAGTAGAGTTCATTTAGAGTGAACTATTAAGAATAGAAGTTACCTGTTCATAGTTGTTACATAGTGGAAGAGCTGTAGATTTGCTTGAATTTTGATGATGTTTTCTGGATCTTGTCTGTCTCCTAGCTTTTACAAGCCTCACCTGACTCTGTCATCTTTATATCCATCTGAATTTCTTATCCAGAAGATTACAGAAGATAACCAGATTCCAGGTCACCTTCGTGTTTCTATGTCTCTGCAGTATGTGGCTGGGCTTAAAGGAAATGTCCTAGTTGAATTTTTCCATGGCAACATTGCAGAGGTATTGCATCTAGCCTGGCTATATAAAAATATACCTTGTGACATTTTGGTATTAGATAAGTTCAGGTTAGTTTTTTAACATTAATTTAAATTTAAAAACAAGACAAAACACTTTTTTAATCAAACTTAGGTTATCCCAGACTAGGAAATGTTTTGATCAAAAACTTTTGCAATTGACTGTCACTGCTGCAGTAATCATGGTCCTGGCAGGCATATTTTGCCTTCAGGATTCTTGGTGCAGAGCAGGAGGGTGTTCTAGTGTATGTTTTGAAAATGTGATTACTCCAAGAATGTTTCTATTTTTCTTTTAAAGTGATTGAATGGAAGAATCACTAGAATGGAATTACATTTTGAGGTAGTACCTAGCTAAATTAATGTCCTGTCCTTGAGCGTTGTGTGTGTGAATACAACACAGCATGTTGTATGGTGGTAAGGGACTCCAGAAATGTGAGTAGATCTGTAATTCAGGAATAAAGTTTATAGGTTGTGTGGGTAGTGGGATTTAAATATTTCTCTAACTTAAATACATGCGTTGGCTGGAATTGTGGAGAGTTGGCATTTGAAGTTGTAAAAGACTACAATCCTACTACAGATAAGAGTTAAAAAAAAAAATTACTGAGAAATAGTCACTTTTTAATTGTTAGTCTTTTTCCAACCTCTTAAAATAAGCACAGTTTTGAAGTTTGCTTGTCTTTGGACCATGAAGAGTTGAGGAAGAAAAGTAATTGAGCTAGAAGCTGGGTAGCTGCATATCTAGAACAGGAGCTGTTGTGATGAGCTGTGCTTCCATCCATCTTAAGGACCTTTATATCCAAATGCTGAGTAGCATGTGAAGGCTTGCTAGCCTTGAGGTGTAGGAGACACTACTCATCTATTTATAAAATCGTCTCTTCTAGGAAGTCTCTTTGCACTAGGTAGATGCTTTTCTTTTCTCTCCCCTGGGAAATTGGAATAATCAGACCATGACAGAAACCATTTTCTCTCTAAAACAAAGATATTTTCAGCAGGCAACTATCATAGCTGCATTTAGCAGCTGGAGGTGAACTTCTGCTCTGATTTTAGTACGTTGCGATGTGTCAGATTTGGAAACAGTTTTCCTTGTAACCTAAACCTGCCTCTGGGATGATGTCTGGAAGATTGGTTTGCAAGTTAAATTTGTTAAATACAATTTACATCTTAGGTGGAAAATGAAGAGTTGAGGCATCTCATGTGGTCTTCAGTTCTGTTTTACAAAACTCCCAATGTGGAAGTGATGGCTTGTGTGCTTCTCTCAACAAAAGCTATTTACTTTCTGTTGGATGATACTTTCAATCATGCTGATGAGCATCAGTCAGGTAAAACAGCTACCAACTTTGATCCCTTTATAAGATTACAAGTTTAATCTGTGTCTACTGTTTGTATGGAGTTTACCAGTTTTGACTGGTACTTCAGACTAAGGAAGAGTGGTGCAGTCAACCCTATGGAGAGTGCTTGTGTGGGGCTTTTAACTTAAAAAACAAAAAAGTAATATTAATAATCAGGTTTGTGGTCTTGAGTCGTGGCTAATTTTCAAATCCTTTTGTGCAGTTGTGTCTAGGCTTCTTTCAGATGTCATTTGATAGTCTTCAACATCACCTGGACAGTTAAAGGACCTGTCCATAGGCAAAATAGTAAATGAAAGATAATGAAAATTACTGTATCTTCTACTTGTGTTAGTGGTTCATAAGTGCTGTTAGTGGCTGATAAGTGGTATCTGCTGATTTAAATCAGAGTTGTAGTTAGTTCTTCAAGAAATGTTCTTTACAAAGAAACTAGGTGCTTGGAAATTAACTGCTATTCTACCTTCTTTATTTACATGTGGTATATTTTTTTTCCTGAAAATTAAAATTAAAGTCATGGAAAGAAGTAGAATTGTTTTTGTTTGTTTATCTTTACCATACATTCAGCAGATTTTTGGGACCGAGAAAACTCAGATTGTGAAAATAACTCTTTCCACCTCTCTTGCTGCCTTGTGCTAAAGCTTAATGATCTGCAGTCAGTAAATGTTGGCCTGTTTGACCAATACTTCAGAATTACTGGTATGTATTATGCTTTAAGTTTTTCCTTTTCTATATCTTGCCTCAGATGGATTATTTTCTTTGAGATAGAAGTATTATTTTCACTTCTTTTTCTTAAAAGGAATTAATGTAATGGTGATCTTGATGTATGAATTGGCTTGCAACATCCTGTAATTGTGGTATATAGGAATCTTAATATCTTAGTATCTTAAAATTCTTAATCTGTCATTAACACAGAATAACTTAAAAGGAATTCCAGAAACTTTTCTATTGCTTTGAGGCTTTGGTTTGCATTAAACTGTAAGATATTATTTACAGTGAAAAATGCATAGTTGATCGGTGGTTGAATTTTTGGATGGAAAATGAGGCCTTTGTTTCCAGGAGTGAGGATGTCAACTCAATTTTTAGTTAAAGTGACACGGGTATGTTTTCAGGGCTGTATTACTTTATCCTGGAGTCCCACTTCCCGTGAGTTGTACATTTGTGTTCTGAAACGTCTTTCCAATTGTGTTCAGACCTTGTGAAAATGTTTTAAAGTAAGTTTATTTATGACCAGTATACAAAGAGAGAGATCTTACAGAAAAAAACTTTCTTCATAAATTGTGACAACATAAGGATGAACCTGTAGAGCAGCAGTCAAACTTAAATTTAAGTGTACATCATTTTAAACCAAGAGAATTTGTATTCTTAATTTTTAAGGAGCTTATAAGAATTGTCCTTTTCCAAGGATTTGAAGATTTTTTTATTCACAAATTATTCAGTGATGCATATTTTCAGGAGAAAAATTGCTAACAAATTTTTTGAAGACAGTTGCATGTTGGTGAGGAGGTTATGATAATTCCTCATATGAATGTCTGAATGGTTTATGTGGTCTTCTGTTCAGGTCAGTCTGCAGATCATATAGTCACCTGCCTGACAAGAGACAGTTACAACACTCATGCTTTCATGCAGCAGCTTATGGCAGTTCTGTCATTGCTTGCACGCACACCTTCACCAGAACCAATAGATAAAGACTTCTACTCTGAATTTGGTAGTAAAAACACTGGTAAGTAGTCTTCTTTACATAGTTAAGAGATGTTTAGGTTTTGTGCTGAGAGCATCTTCTGAAGTGCAGTGATTAAAAACCTTTGGGAGAGATGCACGCATCAGTTTATTGCCACGTGCTCCTGATACTTCAACCGAACTCCCTCACCTTAATTGTCATTGTAAATGTACCCTATTTGAACAGAATTGCTAAACATAAGTGGGCTCCTGCCACTCCAGAACTCAACACCAAAGCACTCAAATGTGCTTATTAATTAGGGATATCAAAGCGATTCTTGTAATAGCACTTTTTTCCTTAATTCTCCTTAAAAGAAGTAGAAAACTTGTGTCTAATGGTACAGTAATGCCTTCAGTCCATTTAGAACTAGGGAGTGGTAAGGAAGAGGCAGAGGATATCAGCTGGTAGGAAGATTGATAGCATGATAAAATAATTTTTATTCACTTCTTTCTGCCTCTTCTGCCGTCACCTGAGCTAGTTGTGGTGAGAAAATTGCAGAAATGTGGGTACAGGTAATGCACAGCAGACTCCAGTAAATATCTGCAATCCAAAGAAAATTATTCCAGTATTTTAAAGTAAAGCAATGTATGTGTAAATGCAATCCTGAGTTCCAGATGCAACCAACAGTCAAAGGTTGTTGCTTACCCTTATTTGCTTAAGAAAGCATTGTATATTACTAAGTGGAGGCATGATAATGGATTATTTATTCTTGCAGGAAAAATGGAGGATTATGAACTGATTCACTCTAGCAGAGTAAAATTTATTTATCCAAATGAAGAGGAAATTGGGGACCTTGCTTTTCTAGTGGCAGAGAAGATGGATGATTTTAATCGTCTTCAGTCTCTTCATATCCTTCTCTATGTGTTGGCATTTCAAGTAAACCCTGTTGAAGGATCTGCCCAAAACACTAGTCCGCTTCAACCTAAAACACTGATTTTAACCAGCTCTGATTTGTTCCTCTTTGATGAAGATTATATCAGTTATCCACTACCTGAATTTGCTAAGGAGCCACCAAAGAGAGAGAAGTATCAGCTTGCAGATGGAAGACGAATCCGGGACCTTGATAGAGTTCTTATGGGTTACCAAACATATCCACAGGCCCTAACATTTGTGTTTGATGATGTTCAGAATCAGAATCTGATGCAGAACTTAGCACTGAATCACTTTGGAGACGCTGATAGTACCCCAAAGGGAAATGCTAAACAAGAAGGCAACAGGAGCAGAGAGATCCAGTGGTGCATCTTTATTCCAAGTGCAGAAAGCCGAGAGAGGTTAATTTCATTGCTTGCAAGACAGTGGGAGATACTGTGTGGTAGGGAACTGCCTTTGGAACTCACTGGGTAATTATTGCACAGCTATGAGATTTCAGTGCCTGTTGTGAAGTAAAGCACAGTGTTTAAATAGCGCCTGTCAAGTTCTTCTGCTTCAGTAAGGAGCTGAACTGGACTCCAGTGCTTCCTAGTGCATTCAATAGTCCATACAAATATTCTGAAGTATTAACTGGAGGTTGAACTTTTTGTAAAGTGTATTTTTTATGCAATAGTATATAGTGACAGAATTCATGAGACATTCTGGGAAACTGTATGGAAAAAAATCAAGGAGTCAACACTAGATATGCTGTCTTCTGGGGCTGTTAAGATTTCTGCTGATTTTTTGTATGTATCAGTCTTGCTACTATTAGAAATTCTGATGTGTAAATAATGGTAAATGCTTGTGTATGTTCAAGTGCAATGTTATTTGTACACGATGTATTTTGGGTATGCTGCTAATACTTATATTTAATGACCTTAGTTTTACATATTTTTCCTTTCTAAGGCCAAATGTAATTAACTGCTGCTTATGATGAGCCTAGTAAAATCTCAAACACAACCAGGTGACACTTTTTCATACAGAACTAGTTTCATGAACATACTTTAGCATAGGATAAAGGATTGTCAGTAAAAGTCTACTCAGTACGTAGACTTGAAAGTGGAAATACCCAACATGACTATATAACTGTGTTGTTAGCAAATAATGAGTTTGTATCTCTGAACACGAAGTCTTTCTTTTGTCTATTTTGTCAATACAAATAAAGTGTGATTTGACAGTTTTGGCCTTGTTTTTAATTCAAGTATATCAAGAATATCACCACATGTACAGTTCAGTGGTGCATTTTGTTCCTGGAGTATATTATGAAGCATGAAAGAAAACAATTCCACTGTAGCAAGTATGTAATGGTTCCAAAATAGAACTGAGTCATTGAAAATGAGAATCTGCAGCCTCTGAACACAATTTACAGAGGATTTACTTCAAGGTTTTTCACTGTTCTATCAGATAGTAGGGATTTGTTTTCCAAGTTGGCGGTCATCCTTAACTTGAGGTGTTTCTGTGCCCAGCAAGTTTCAGCCTCCAATGGCAGTAAAAAAAAAAAAAACAAAAAAAAGTCCCTACACAGAGTTTGCCTTCATATAAATGAGACTTCAATTAACGTATTATATCTGCAGGAAATAAGAAGCAACAAAGTGTTCTGTTGTATACACAGCCAGCTGATGCTGATTAAAGCTGATGATCTTTTAAAATATAACAAAACAGGTTGGAATACACCTCTGCAGGGTCATGCTGAGCTCAGAGCAGAGCAACCTTTGAACAGATTGCTTGGAGCCTTCTCCAAACAAGTTTTAAATATATCATTCTGTAGAGCATTTCTCCCTGATTGTAGGGAGTTTAGCTGTGCTCTGTAGGTTCCAGATGCAGGAATATTGCAAGAATGACAGTGCAAGAATGACAACCATGTCAGCAGCCAAAGTCAAAAATTGTGTGGTGGGATGCAGTGGAGTTCCTTGACAGCCAGAGTGAGAAAGAGCATTGCTCATCTGCTGCTATCTGTATCTGTTAATTAGAGGAAACCCGGCCCCTCCTGGGCATAGGCTGAACCGAATGATTACAGTTGGGTGTGATTGCTATAAACTCTATTTTCATCTCCTTTGAAGGATGTCTTCTGTTACCTGAAATCCCAACTGTACGTACATATTTAAGCTTAATTATAATTAGGTAGAAAAAGCTTTACAATTTAATAAAACTAGGTATCATAGAATCATAGAATGGCCTGAGTTGAAAAGGACCTCAAAGATCATCTAGTACAACCCCCCCTGCCGTGAGCAGGACCTCCAGCCACTAGAGCAGGCTGCCCAGAGCCACATCCAGCCTTGCCCTGAATGCTTCCAGGGATGGGGCATCCGCAACCTCTCTGGGCAACCTGTTCCAGTGCGTCACCATCCTCTGAGTGAAAAACTTCCTCCTAACATCTAACCTAAGTCTTCCCTGTCTTAGTTTAAAACCATTCCCCCTTGTCCTATCACAATCAACCTGTGTAAACAATCATTCCCCCTCCTGTTTCTATGCTCCCTTCAAGTACTGAAGGACACAATGAGGTCTCCCCAGACCATCTCTTCTCCAAGCTGAACAAGCCCAGTTCCCTCAGCCTTTCCTCAAAGGGGAGGTGCTCCAGCCCTCTGACCATTTTAGTACCCCTCCTCTGGACGCATTCCAAGAGCTTCGCGTCCTTCTTGTGCTGTGGCCCTCAGGCCTGGATGCAATACTGCAGATGGGGCCTCACAAGAGCTGAGTTGAGGGGGACAATCCCCTCCCTCTCCCTCTCCCTCTCCCTCTCCCTGCTGACCACCCCAGAATATAGTTGGCCCTCTGGACTGCAAGCACACACTGCTGGCTCATGTCTACAACTAAACTCAGGTCTTAATTCTTTCTTGAGTGACTCTCTTAACCTGTAGGTAAAATGGTCTTAGGTAACGCTCTAGAGGAGTCTTTGACAATTCAGTATTATTTGCAACTGCTTGAGAACGTACCAGATGAACAGATGTACAATGTGGGCTGATGGTATGGCTGCCCAACCTGTTGGCTTGCCTGGGCAGCATTGAATGAAGAGAAATTGTCTTGGACCACGTACACAATGTATAATTGAGCTACAGAACAGTTTTGAATATATTTTTCATTCAAACATAAAAAAGAAGAGCAACAAGAACATAACAATAATGTGATATTTGACCTTGTTTGAGTGGAACTAACGCATCAATCTGGTTTGCTGGAAGTGGTTGCAGTTCTTAGTGAGTTCCCAAGGTGTTTGGCAGAGATTTTTGATGACATTTTACTTTTCCTGTGTTTCATCCATGAAAACAGTTGTTCACAAGTGTGTGTACTGCCAAAAAGCCATGGCATGGGTAAGACAGACTGTGGAGTCAGGGACATCATCCTCTGGTAAGATGGGACTTGCAATCTGGTATAGAGATGTGATCAGGTATTCCTTTGAGTCATATATCTCATGACAACCCCGTGAAGGTTTATACAAATTTAAAATTCACCGGTAATTTATATTATGTCTCCTTTAATACACTTGTCTGTATATAGTGGAAGAAGAAGAGCTCCTGCTTGTACAGCTTGGGCAGTCAGTTTTTCAGATTTTACCAGCAGGAACACAGTTGTGATTAGGTTCACAGAAATAAAAAACTTAAAATCTGTCCCTTTGGACTTAATAAATGAGCTGATTGTTCCCATTTGTGAGGATTTCCCAGCTGACCGCAGATAGCTTGTATAGAAAGTTCAGTGAAATCAAATAGCTTTGTAAGCAGTTT
Organism: Odontophorus gujanensis; assembly: GCA_013399175.1. Lineage (NCBI taxonomy): Eukaryota > Metazoa > Chordata > Aves > Galliformes > Odontophoridae > Odontophorus > Odontophorus gujanensis. The sequence goes on along the minus strand of VXAB01008623.1, from coordinate 262,409 downwards.
CGGTCACGCAGAGCCATTCTGATTGCTCCTCTGTTTTTGCAGGAGTGCAGTGGAGCTGTGTGCTGGTTTCTCTTCAGTAAGCCTTTACATTCACATCTGTTGCAGTTTCAAACCCCATTTGACGTTCAAATACTGAATTAGGAGTGAATGCATCTGTGGGCGCCAACTTCTCCAGAAAATCTCTCAGTCCAACTGAGACTTTCACAATCTGCTTTTCTACCTGGTGTGGTATGTGCCAGCCTAGAAAGACCCATGCAGCTATGCTCCACATTATCTGCTGAGTATCTGGCCAAACATTTTAAAACTTCCCTTCTACTGCAATTTGGAAGTTGTAAATGGACCTCACGAAGAAGGAAAGTGAATGAGATGCCTTTATCCTACCTGCACTGCATTCATCCCAGGCTGTGTACTGGCAAGTACTGATTCAGTGGCTGCAGGTGTACTGAACAGCGATATATTTACATCAACCTCTTTAATTTGTTTTTGTTTTTTTTTCTTGACAACTTTAATGAGGATCTTTAAAAATAATACAAAACACCACTTTTGCATGCAGGGTCTGATGAAGAAGCTTACTTCTATGGCGTTCATCTTCAAACACAGCCAAATTCAGGAGATGCAGCACCATGAGGAAAAGTGCACAGTTGTGGTTTAGAGCAGGCAGACTACCAGCTTCTGTTTCCTGTTGCTTACCTGATAATGAAGGGATATTTGCTAACTTCATGAACTAAAAATGGTTGTGGAAAAATGGATATGAAACTCGTTACATCAAGAAGGTGCTGAGGTTCAGACAACACCTGCTTATGTCAGAGATTTAAGCTCTGAACTCATGAGTTCTTTGTGTCCATTTTACCAAATAGCAGTATTGCTCTGAGGATCTCCAGAGGGCTTTTGTCACAGCTGGCCTCAGACTTTCCTCAGCACCTTGTCAGTGTCATGAGCTTCACATTCTCCCTTTATCCACAACCCATTTTTGCTCCGAGTTCCCAAAACACGACATCTAACTCATATCAAATGTCTGTGGGGAAATGAGAAGCTAATGCCCAGGAGAATCCCAGAGCACTGCTTAACAGATGGAAAAGGAAAAAAAAACTAAAACCAAGAACAGGCATTCACAGCAGGAGCACACAGAAAAGAACTTGGAGTCGGTAGTGATAGGTAGTCCAGGGCTGGCAGCATCTTCACAATTCCTGCTCCTTCCAACCTACCAACAGAGAAAAACATAAAATAGCAGGACTGTGTCTGGGCAGCAGCAGCGGAGTGTTCAGTGAGTATGGCACAGCTGGCCCTGCTCTTGCACAAAACTCTTGTGGCTTGGCCTGCTCAGTGCCCTACTGGTGCTTTAAAGGCCCTGCAGCCTCCTGACACATTTCTGATTCTGATGGGAGAGACCTTTCCTAGCTTTCGCTGAAGACTGGAGCAAGACTTCATTGAGATAGCCAAAGGGTCAGCTCACGCAGAAGTGATATGGTATGGCAGCTGGATGGCAAATCACTTATCTGGGTTTTCTCATTTCAGGAAAGATTGCTCAAACAGAAGATTTCAATCACAGGAAATTGCCCAAGCTAGCCAGGGCTGCACACACTGCATGGAGAGGAGCTGGTGACACAGCATTTTAAATGCACAGCCCTGGAAGGATGGAAGGGTTTGCATGTGAATCCTATGCTGTTACACAAGCACAGGATCTTTTTATTTCTTCTTTTTTTTTTTCCCTCTGTGAACAGATTGAGAGCTTTTTTCACCAGAACGGTTGTTCAGTTCTGAATGTTAAGGTGTTCATGGAAGACTTGTCAGGTCACAGCTACAAGGCGCTTCTGAGCACTCAAACTTCTTTACATTCGCCCTGTTTCACAAATTCCTTTACTTTCTAGTGACGTTATTAATGCAGAATTGGATATTTCCACTGAACATTCTGTATGGTTTAGAATCATCAGTTGTTGAGCTCTGTCAGATCTCAGGATACGTTTTTTCACATTAACCCTTCTTAGCATCTAGAGTTATCCTGATCTATATTTGCCAGAAAAGAAAAGGACCAGAGTAGATGTAGCACCAGTATGTATTTCTTCTTCACAGTTATGTTTCCCCTTTCTGTCTCCATGCTGTTGTTGCCATCTCTGGCAGTGTTGCCAACTGGACTTCACTGTGAGCACACTGCATCATTCTGCTATGAACTGAGCATTGGTAATGACGTTTGGCCACCCGCCCTTTTGAAGATGGCTAGTGCTTCACCTGGCACTAATTCCCAGGGTCATGCAGATGCAATATTGGCACAGCTTTCAGTGTTGCAGATCCAGCAGCCATGATCCAAGCAGTTCATACACAGTGGCTCAAACATGCTACCTTCTCCACTTGGTCAGAAAAGCCATATATGGTGATAGATGAGCTATGGATTTTATGCTTTATGTCCTTCTACTGTAAAATGGCACCACTCAGAGTTTCCAGTTGTAGACTGTATACTGCTGTTGTATCAAATTCCTTTAACATGAAGGATGGTCAGGTAAGGAGGCTGACTGAAAGCCTTTTCATTACTATGTATCCTATTTAATTCAAACATGATTTTCACCAAGCTTTTCCTTCCTTTTACAGGTCTTTTACAACCTTGGCAATTCTATAATTCTATGTACTGTCCCTTTGCAGTGTTGATATCCCAGCAGAACTGGCATGCATCGCACTGCCTCCTCCTCATGTCACAACTCCATGGGGTACAAAACAGCTTCTGGGCTTCTGGCCCTGCCGGGAGCATCAGTGTGCTGGGCAGTGAGGGGCCAGGCTCTGTGGCTGTCCTCCCACGGGACAAGTGGGCTGAGCCTTCAGGCTGGGCCATGGACTGGTACGTCAGCCTTATCTGCTTCCTGCTAGCTCAGGGTGTAGGACCTGCTTACTCTTCGGCATGCTGACTGCTCTGTAGGATGGGGGAAGAGGTAAAGCCCAATTAACAGCACTAGTAAGTATAGCAGTTCTTACATCCTTTCTGTCTTAGCATGCATATCTGTGTGCTTGTGTAGGGGACAAGAAAATACAAATGTTCTCAATCTAAACACAAGAGTCACTTCCCATCCTGGTTTCATTATGCACCTTCCTGTACTATTCATGGCTCAAAACCAAAGGATACCTCTTTGCTCAGGGGGATTTGCTACCAGAAAAAGCAATCCTTACTCTGCTTTGTACAATGGGAAACAAAGGCCATGTAAAATCAGTTGTCAACCCATGATCGTCTGTAATATTCAAAAGGAGAAATTCAATTTCAGGCAGCACCTCAGTTAGCGTGTATTTTTTTAATCACATTCAGGATTTTTCATCTTCTGAGTGCTATGCGGGAGCTCCTTGAATTCATCAAGGTGTCAGCAGAGATTTAGGGAATCACACATTTTGCTACTGCTGGCACAGCACCTGCAGAATATGATGTTGGTCTTGATGAGTAGCAGAAATACTTTAAATAAATATCACACGCTGCCCAAAGTGTTTCACCAATTGGTGGTTTGTGCTTGTATTACTGCTCTGAAGTGCATCTCACATTTGCATTACTTTGTTCACTCACACACTGGGGTAGGTAATCACTGGGTGTACTTCTGTTAGACAGGTTCTGGACATACTAATGTCACTGGTAAAATGAAATTGCCATACCTTCATGAATTCGGGGTTTCTACATTTACCCTTTGGATTTGCCTTCGGTTAAGCACACAGTTAACCTCTTTTCATTCCAATTAGTTGAAAACTAAGGATTTCCTTCCTTCTGTTCTGAACTGATATGTAAGAGGAAATCCGTAGTTGTTCCTGTTTTGAGTAAACCTTTTACCGAGGAGCTCTGCTTGAGTATTTTAAAAAGAAGAATAGAAAGAAAGAAAAAGACGGCACTGATTGAGGGGTAACAGCAGAAGGAGTCATCCACGTACAAAGGCATTGCAGCCAAGGAGCACTGCGCGAAAATGTTCTCACGCTGTTTACTTTTAACCTGTGCTTTGTCTTGGATCTGATTCTTAGTAGGAGGTCTTATAGAAATTGCAGCCTCAATCATCACCCTTCTGCAAAGAGGGTCCTGTCGGTAGAAGAAAGAAAATGCATCCTCCTGGGTTGCTGCTATTCTTCTTAGCAGCATGTTTAACTCCCAGAGCCAACTGTGAGACTCCGAAGGTAAGTCTGTGAGCCCTTGTTTAAATGTTCCCCCAATAGTCCTTCACATACATTTGCTGGCGTGTTACAGAGCAGTCCTCTCCAACCTGTTTTTCATATGCATTTTGCTAGGTGCGGAATAGCATGTGGAACGGAACTTTCAGTCTCCAAAATATATTCTTTTCTCATGGCTGGACACCTGTGTTGCATAAATGGCAGAGACAACATTAAGGCTGAAGCCAGTTGCTTGAATTTTTGATCAGGTTCAGTTTGTATTTATGATCAGCACTGAATACAACAGTAGTGATAGAAAATCATTGGGGATCTTTGTCTTCTGCTATTTTCTGTACCTCTAGCATCTCTCAGCATAGGTCTGTATGTCTCCCCGGAGAGTTTTATAGAACCCTTCCAAAAATCTCATTGAGCTGTTGATGTGCAGCAGGGAGAATACATTTGTTTCAGGAACATTTCCTAGCAGTTCCCCAGAGAGGAGTACCACATACTTTCAATGGGAAGATTTTGCTTCAATTCCTCTACTTCCAATCCTGTGTTTAGCACTTAGAAGAGTGTGGGATGCCTTTGTGGGTCTATGGTCTTGGTTCTGCAGGGTGTCATCCCCCTTTCACTCGGCTAGAATTCACTCTGATGTGTATTTGTGTCACCTGCTGCCCTAGCCCTTGTCTTTTTTTCTGCTGTTGAAGGAATGGTTTGGCCTACAAAGTCCAAAGCTTTATGAGGCATTTAGTAATCCTCTTCCTTGGGGAACTGAGCTGTGGAAGTTTGTGTTTTGTGTTAAATGACTGAGAGTTTTGAGGAGAGTGGGTAGATGTGGTAAGATTATTCTGAGTCTGAAAGTTCTAACTTATGTAAGGCCAGAGTGCTGGAAAAACGTTTCAGTGTCAGAACTTTAGGTGGAAGCTTCTGTTTATGTATATGGCAATTTCATAGGCCATACGAGGCTAATTCAAGGGCCATACATGGCTAATAAGCGTTTAAATAAGAACCTTGTGAACCTTTCGGATTTCTGGGATATTTAAGGTGACTTGAGCACAAGTATGGCTTGAAGAAGTGTCTCTACTGGTGCTGATGATTGGTCTGACAGCACGATTTCCAGACAAGCAGGTTCTAGTGTAGCAATGCGTGCAGAGGCATCGCTCCTTCAGCTGCTGCCAGTGGAAATTTTGGTCTCTTCCCTTTGAGACATTGTTGATTTCTATAATCCCTGACGTGTCAGGCTGGGCGTGAAGCAGTTAAAATGTATTTATTGTTACCTAACTACTCAGAGCGAGGTGAAATTTATTAAATCACCTCTTAAGCAGATTATTGACTCTAGGAAAAATGACCTTCTTTTAGATTTCTTTTTCCAAAAGCTTCCTTCTTCTGGGGGAAGAGAAGAAACTCTTGAAAAGCTATGTAAGTAAGGAAAAACAAGGGCCTGATGAAGTCTTCTTGGATCACTTAGGATGTGACTGTGATAGAATTGCTGAGGTGCTACTGTTGCCTTGTAGGAGGAGGGACCACTGGGAGAGATAGAAGAGATTTTGAGGTAGCTGGTTTCCAGTGATGTTATCTCAGGGTTCTGATTTGATGGCTCAGATCGGTTAGCTTGATTTGGGTTTTGGTGTGAGGCACAGAAGATATATCAGATGTGAGAACCAGGAGTTTCTCTGCTGGAAGGTCAGTCCCAGGCAGTACTGGAGGAAGAATGGAGTAGAAGGGGAAGGAGAGGAGGGTATTTTGACTTGCTACGCTGTTTATCCTCATGCTGAGAAGCATCTTTCTTGGGCAAATGTGAAGAGTTGGTATATCCAGGAGCTGCTGGTCTGCTCAGCTTAAGTGCTCCTGTGAACCTCTTATATGACTGTAGTGACTCAAGCATATGTCTGCAGCTTTGTTTTGTAAAGGGCAAAAGCACTGGAAAGTTGGTGATTCATTAGATAATGACTGTTTTCAGAACTGGTTCCCAGGATTGCTGGAGCCGAACACTGAAGTCCAAATATGTTTTTCTTTCTTCCCTAGAGTTTTGTCTTGCAGAAGGATTTGTGTTACACTTTGAGAGGAAGTGATAAAGCAATAAAACTAGGGAATAAAATTAGCCCTTAGAAATTCCCCAGCTTATTCTCTTGAAATGGAATAAAATAAACATGAATAGCAGGAAAGTAAGAGAGGAGGGTAGGAAGCACTGCAGTATCCAGAAGCTCAGAAGTGTCTCAGTGAAGCACAGAGGGCCATGGCTGTTCCTGCCCATGTATGTGAGTGCACTGAGAAAGCACTGTCCTGCCCAGGCAAGACACGGGCAGAGGCTCCCTGGCCCTTAACTTCTTTCGGCTGCAGCTAGACATCTCTTGCTTTAAAAGCCTTCTTTACTTTTGGAGCTGTTTGAGAACACCAGCCTTCCTGTTCACTTGCTTTGCACCCAAAGTGCAGTGCAATTCAGGCTCACATTGTTTGATGAGAATAGTGCCTTTTCTGACCTCACCCCCTTTCCCTTGCGTAGCCACCAGAGACCTCATGGGCAATACGTGCTCTGGACAGCTGTGCTGTGACACAGAGGCAGATGTTCCCTCTTGCTGCTTCATCCCCAGCATTTCTTAACTTAGGAACAGTGACCACAGATAAGGCCAAAGGAGCAGCATGGCTGCTTTCCGCGAGGCTGTGCTCCAGGAGCCACCTCTGACTCAAGCTGCAGCCTGCCTCTCATCCTCTCTGAAGTCTGAGTATCCAGACCACTGCTTTTATGTCTCTTGATTCTCTCTTCTGCTTTCCAAACAAACAAAACAATCAAGAAAATTACTACTTCATCAGTTCTGTCACTCAAATAAGAAGGGACATTTTTTTTTAATTTCCAGCAGTTATTTTCTTCCTCTTTCCTCCCTCTGGTTGCTGCTGACACAAGCACGTTTCCTTCCAAAAAGGGGAAGATCTTACAGGGAAGCTGCCTAAGCAGCACCAAGAGTCCTAGGAATTTAGGGTGGAGGGATTTCATGGCAACTGTCTTGCCTTAGAGGCCTTTGTTTTATTCTGAAAATGAACTGCAAATTCTCCACCAGGGAGGAGCGACAGCCTTTCTCCTCTCACAGCATCTTTTTCCTTTAAGAAATGGAAGCAAAACTGAATAACATGAACAACGGTGTCTTTCTTCACCACAGCAGCAGAAAACACGTTTAGTGGTCCAGGTGTGTCTGACAGCCAGCCCCTGACACCTGGAAGTAAAGATGAAATAGAAGATTGGAGGGATTTAAAGTAATGTCTTGTGCTCTACAATTAGTGGGATCTTTCTTGTGCATATAGGAGGTGCAGCTCAGGCACTTGATAAGGATTTGTGGGGATATTCTTACAGTACTAAGACAGTCACCTGTGGTAAGGCATCCAGCTGTGTTTCCTCCTTGAGCATCTCCCTTTTCTTCTTCCTGAGGCATTGTCTGAGTGAAGGCTGAGGCTGGGATTTGAAGGGACCAGACACATCATTCTGTCAGATCTGGGTGTCTGGATTCATCTGGTTTCTCTCAAAAGCTGAGATTTAATCTGGAGCCCAACTTTGTGCTTAAATCCACTGTTCACAGCTGCTTCCCTGCCCCATCAATGGCACTGCTGATCTTTTGAGGCAGAGTACTCCAGAGTTAGCTCCCCGTTTATCCATCAGTAGTGACTGTCTTAGTTTTGTTCCATGAGAGGTGAAATTCTTCTCTATGCTGTGTGCCTGTAGGAATGTAGAAACATAAGGAATGGCAAAGCTGATCTCCATCCTCCTGGGCAGAGTTAGTAAAGCTCTGGGAGGTGTATGGGGAGGTGGATCTGGTGGATCTCAGATTGTTTTCAAGCTGTTCATAATGCAGGGCAGGGAGTCCTTCCAAAGGAAGTGAATGTTAAAGTCCAGTAAGGAGTGCCCCAGATGCACAGCTAGAAATGAATATCCACATGAGAGACCATCACAGGCAAAAGAGTTGGTTGGTTTGTTGGGAGCATCCTTGCACAGATGGCTGCAGGTAACTACAGGAAGGAAGGAAAATGTCAGCAGCTCCAGACAGTGGGAACATACATGTGAGTCAGGGAACCATTCCGCAGTTGTTCCTGCAGAGCTGGGACTTGAGGGTTATCTCTCAGGAGGTTTTCCTGACAGGGCTATAATCTGGGTGGGCCTTCCCGGGCTGCTGATAAGGTGGGAATGGGAAGCTGTGGACATCCTCCTTTGTCTTGAGGCAATCGTATGCACTTGGGCTTACACAGGTTCAAAGGAAGCAGAACTGGGCTGAGTGCTGGTGGGAATCCAAAACAGGGTGGTCTGGGCAACAGGAGGGCTGCTGCACTAACAGTGTTTTTCAGGACTGTCTGAAAGCGTAACACAAATCCTTCTGCAAGACAAAACTCCAGGGAAGAAAGAAAAATATCCCAGATGAAGGTCTCCTCCCAGAATCAGAGCTAATATTTTTATTTTTAGAAAATACATTGCCTGTAGGAGGTACATTTGAGGCTAGTTGTTTTTTTTCCAACTGGTGACCTTCTGGGACAAACAGAACTTGTGCCTCCCAGCTTTTCCCTGCTGTCATCAGCGGTGAACATTTTCTCTTTTTAAAATGAGCGAAGAGGTTTCTTGTGCAGTTGCTTGGCTCAAGGTGTTTAGGGATTCAAGGAGAGTCATCTGTGAGCTTCTTGACAAGCTGGCATACAACAATGCCTGCTCTCAGAAACTGTATCTTTCTCTATGTATTTTTCTCTGTGGCATTCTACCTGGCTGGGGTGCCCCTGCTTATTGGTGGAGCAATATTGTGCATCATCCCCTGGATTCATGAATGGCATAAGTTGAAAGAAAGGGCAAAAACTGTTGATGGAGAAACTACTGAGAAAATGCTTGAAAACGAAAGCAATTTGGTGACAGATGCTGCAGAAAAGCCAGTCAAAGAAATGGGATCAGGTGTTCGATGCTTTCTTTTCCTGTACCAGGTGGACTTTCTTCTACCAAAGCTACATTTCTACTTTTTGGCTGAAGATACAACATGATACTAAAGAAGTTCTGAACTGCCGACATTGCAAAACTGCTCTAAGAATCTTTTATACCATTGAGCTTTTTTTTGACGAGTGGTTGAGTTCAATTTCAGGCCACGTTTTCAAAGTATTTGAAGTTTTGTAGCATTAGTATGTACATGTGTAGTGATTCTGTGTGTGAAGAGGATATTTTTCTAATTAATCAGAATGTATTTCTTGGAAGTATGGAAGCTGTGTTTCGTTCAGTGATCCAGAATTCTTCAGTAACTTCTGTGCTCCACTCAATGCAGGCACACCCAGGGGTGTTTTATACTGAAACATTTAGTAGCTCTTTAAACTGATTTAATTTTTGAAGTTCCTCCTGCTGTTCTGCAGTCTTTCAGAATTCTGATTCATGATTCTATTTAATAGGGAAATATTGGTGGTAGGTGGATGGTTGGACTCAGACGATCTTGAGGTCTTTTCCAACCTTGGTGATTCTATGATTCTATGATTCTCTTCTGCTTTGCCTGCATTTCTTTTGGAGAAGCAGAGCTGGTGGGTGCAAAGGTACAAAAGTACACCCTGCAAGGAAGCCTGAACCCCTGAGGAGAAACTGTCCTGGTTAGGTGGAAGTACTTTTGCTGAATTTATCACCAGCTATATTTATTATCCAAGTATTATCCTGGTCTTCTGGCGTTCATGAGGTCCTTCCCACAGGCTCAAAGCAACACAGACCATCATCAGGTAGCTGCAGGGGTGGGGAACACCCTTCCTTTAATTTCCCTCCCTGCACCTTCTCAAAGACAACTGCCACCAGGAACACTTGTGCAAGCAGCCCTTGGTCTCTGGGAAACATCTATAACCAATGCATTCACATCTTCACACCCACAAAATAGCAATTAAACAACCGCACAACTGGACTGTGTCAGCAGCATGGAAAGCAGAAATGCTGCATCACGTTTTATTCAGTATCTTCCATCAGGGGTTATTAGTTTACAGTTAGTCCTCACAAACCACTACCAAGTGTTTACAAAAGATCCATTTAAATTAGCAACGCAGGGTTATGATTATTTTAGAAATGGTTAGAATTCTTGCGGTCAGGCATGGGGGAAAGATAAGATAACAGTGATCTGCCCTGTTGCCTTGTAGCTGAAACCCAAGTGAAGAAGCATGCAGCCATCAGTAGTTCAGCCCATACAAGACTGTGTTGCACCACTGAGCAGCTGCACTGCTCACTACCCTCTCCAGTGGTGGATGCAAAAAGAAGGATGCAATGCTGACAAAGATATTAATAGTTGGCAATAAGGAAACTGATCAGTTTTGAACTTATTTCATTTTTGTTCTGCTTTTCTTTTTTTTTTTTTAAATTAAGTTAAAGTCAATGAAATGCAATGTCAAGATGATGTTTACCTCAAGTACAGCATGTACAGCTTGTGCTGTGGCACCTAGGATGTCCTGTCCCAAAGGCTGGTTGAAGGCCACCCAAGGACTTGGACTGAGGAACTGCAGGTAAGGCATTCCCTAACCAGTCATGGTTTTGGTTTAGCACTGCAATGTAAGGGGTGATAGTAATGCCTCTGGCTTTTGAGCTCTAATGATCCAAGCAGTTTTGATTTCGGATGCATAAAATGAATGTGTGGCCCCTATTGTTGTTGCTTTTGTCTCCTTGCAAATTCCAGGGACTATTTCATGATCTAAGGTTTTATATCCCCAAGATAAGTCGTACGATGATTACCTCTGCCTTGCCCTGAACAACCTGAGTTTGCTATTCCTGATGTAGCAACTAAACAGAGTTCTGTCTACTCCATAGAGGTCCGTAGAAACCCATTTCTACTTGTAGAAATTTCTTCATGTAGAAACCCATTGTTGTTTCCAACATACCAATGTGTAGTCACCACTGAAAGATAAAAGGTAACAAGTCTTGCAAGGAAACTATTCTTCCAAATTTATTTCAGCAGTAGAGTCACCCTAAAGTCACCCTGGAGAGCCTTACTCAGTCTCTATGCTGTCTAACCATTCAGTGTCTGCAGTTTCTGTCTGGACACCCTCAGACTACCCCAGATTCTGTCTCACAGCCATGGCAGAATTCTAACAGCCAGTCATTGGAGCACAAGTCAACAGGCATCCTTAAGGAAAATGTAACCAGACCGGAAATTTTGAGTGCGTGTATTGGAGCAGGGAAGAGTTCTCTTACATTGAGAGTTCAGTGCGCTGCATTGTGCTTGTTTAGAAACCCTCCAGCTAGCGTGTGGTATATTTGTGTGGTAATCGTGAATCTTGGATTGTTCCTTTTAAGATACACCGTCAATTTAGGAGAAAATAGCCTCTCCCAGCCAGGGTGCTATCACTTATGTAAGAAGGAAATTGAGGAGAAAAAGTGCTGCCCAGGATTTTGGGGTACAGAGTGTTATGGTAAGTTTTCCATCAATTAGTAATACTTCCAGCTGTCCAATAAGTCAAAAGAGTTTTAACAGGAGGCATTAAATATTCCTTGAGTTCATTAACTTTCATGATTCCTGCTTTCTAAGCACTCAGGTAGTCACCATTTTCGATCTAGGAGGTATGGAAGATAATGGGGATGCAATTTCTTTGCTTCTCCTGGATTGAATCCTCTCACATTTAGCACGTAACATGACTCCTTTTCTTGGAACTTTTTTTTGTCTCTATTTAAAAAAAAAAATGCTTTGGAAAGGAATGTTTTTGTTTCTCTTAAAGAAAGTTTCCAAAGAAAGAGGAAGATATTTCTTTCTGGTGTGCTTCTGGTCTGGAGTTCTTGTGCCATATGTATGTTAGTCCAACCCAAGATGCACTTAGCCCTTTTTAGGACTTTTCTGGTTAAGAAGCATTTGTGCTTTTGCACAACCAGAATGCCTAGGCGAAGAGGAGATAAAACCAGAGATGGAGTTCACTTTTTTCAATTTAATCTTGTCTGTCCTCTTATCTGCTAGAATGTCCAGGAGGCTCTGAAAATCCCTGCAGTAGTCATGGGACATGCTTGGATGGTCTACAGCGAAATGGAACCTGCATCTGCAAGGTCAGCACATGGTTCATTCTGTGGGGGTGGTTCATCTGGAGGACCAGTGTGGTCTGCAACAGCACTAGGGCACTGTTGGTGAGGTTATGGCATTAGGAAGGATCTCTAGGAATAAATTCAGAAATAATTGCATGAATTTAACCCTCTAATCAGTTGAAATAATCAGTGTCTGCCTGTGGATGCAAGAAGCCCTGAGATCCTGTTGATGAGCCACACATTTACCAGAACTGAAAGACACACTTCCAAAGGATGTACTGCACCTTGACAGCTAGTTCCTCCCTTTCTCCAGATAAGCAAGAAAGACAAAAAAGGAAGGGCCTGGGTTTTTGTTGTTGTTGTTTGTTTGTTTCTTTGTTTCTCATTACAGTTATAGGCTTTAATACAACAGAAACATGAACAACTGCTGCACATGTAAATCATATAAAGCAGTGTTTCTATAATTACTGGCTGAACAGAATGAAACTTGAAACTTCCCCCCATGTTTTTACAGCATGCTTAATTAATGGCATTGTGAAGGGACAAGCTAAAACCCTACCTCTCGAACCCCACTTTGAGAAAAGCTGGTTTTGGACTTCTATATTAATTAAAATACATAGTTAAGGTCCTCAAGCCCTGTAAAATCAATGCCTAATGTCCTATTGGCATCAGTGAATGCCTTTTCCAGAGAGACATCACACACCATCTGATAGGTCCTTGTCTGTGATCAGGAGATTGTTTCCTCAGAACCCATTTGGGATTTGTTGACATTTTGCATGCCCTCTGGGTGTAGGTTTTCTCCTCTGGTGCGGGGGCTGATCACTTCTACTCCAGCACTGCAGGGCTTTGGCTGCCAGAGGAAAGTAGAAATGGGGAGGTACTTTGAGCTATGGCAACATTTACAACAGTGCAGTGGTGTAGAAGAATAACATCTGGCACATTATGGGTCCCTTCTAGGAGCAATACAGTGGTTTTGCCTGCCAGAACTGTCGAGATGAAAAACGTTTTGGACCAGACTGCCAGTCAGGTAAGGATGAGTGAACCTGCAGAGAAACACCTGAGAGCAAATAAAGCAGAGGAGAAGCTGAATGAAGAAGGGTGTAGGTGGAGAGGAGGGGGTGCCAGCTGGCAGTGTTAAATAGCAGGTGTCCTGGTGTTTTGTCTTTCTGCCCTTCATGCTGTCCTATTACACAAATGATTCTCAGTGTTTCACTCAAGTTAGCCTATTTCTCCTACTGTAAAGTTTCTCTTCCTCTGCCATTATCAGGACTATCCCAGTTTCCCCTCTCTCTTTATCCAGGCTGGTATCCACATCCCATGTGTCCTGGAGCAATCCAGGCTCCTTTCCCAGTTGTTCTCAAATTTTTGTCACTGCTCCAGTTATCTCTCAGCTTCCTTCATATTGCTGTCCCTACTAATTAATATAGATAATACTGCTACTCATATACATCATTGTTCCCCTTGTACATACAGATGAGATAGGTGCGATCCCAGTGCTTGCACTCACACAGTGACTCCAATGCTGGGATCTCACATATGGTAGTTCTTCTTAACACTGCCTCCTTCCACGCTGGCATGGCATTACTTTTGAAACAAGCTATACTTGCTGCGGATAAGTGGTGTAACATCAGGGTGCTAATTTCCAGGGCAGATAGGCAATGTGAGCCTGGAGTCCTTCACACTGCCTTGAAGCTGAAGGCCAGGTTTGCTTGGACTTTCATTTCAGTGTGTGACTGTGTGCATGGGGAATGCATCAGCGATGTCACTGGGAACAGAAGCTGCACTTGCTATGGAGGCTACACTGGCCCCAGATGTGACCAAGGTAAACACACTGCTAGCTGAAGAGGAGCTGTTAGAGGTAACTGTGATGAGGTAGCCTGGATGTGTGTGTCCCAAAAGGAGATGGGGTTTCTCTGGAAACTTGGTAGATCACCCCTTCCCTCAAGCCTTGTGGGACCTCAACGCCCAAGCTGCAAGTCCATCACTGCTTATAGCCCCTGGTTTTCAGGCCAACTTGGGCCTGTGGAAGCCACACTTGCTTTCATTCATTTCAATGAATTTTGTAAGGTAAGTTGTGTATTCCAGAAGTGCCCTGTTTGTTTGAAGGAAAACTCTTTGCTGTATGATTCCAGAGCTCCCCCTTTGCAGAGGCATGAGGTGTGAGGCCAACAGTGAATGTGTGGTAAAGGATGGGACTGCGATGTGTAACTGCAAGCTGGGCTATAAAAAGAGTGGCAGCGTTTGCATAGGTAAGAGCCATAGGTCCTCTGCCTGGAAGTGTACTCTTTATCTGGCATCTCTGAGTGAACATGATCACCAAGGATACAATGACTACTTCACTGCAGAAGTGTAATAGTCAGCTTTTTAGGAATCCCTAAGAAATAGCTTTTTTATCACTGGCTTTTTGCAGTTCTTGCTGACCAAACTCTGCTTTTAGATATCTTCAGACATGATGGAAATTCAGAAGTAAATCCAAGCATCTTCTTTCTGTCACTCATATTTGTTTTACTATATGTAGTATGAAATATATGTCATCCAAATTCCTCAAATTAGAAAAAAAAACACCTAGCAACTGCTATCTGATGCTATTATATTTTCACAGGAAACTGTAGAATCTTAATCACATAAATCCCTTACCCTCCATTCCCTTCAGCATTCCACTGTACTTCATTAGGTTCTATATTGAAAACAGAAATGTAGATACTCTTACACATCTTATCTCTTCATTTTCAGCTCAGGATCCCTGCACTTCTTCTCCATGCTCCCTCTTTGCTGTATGTAAGTCACTTGGACCGAGAAAGTATCAGTGTACATGCAAAGAAGGATATCAAGGAGACGGGAGGGTTTGCCAGCCCATAAACCCCTGTGTTGATAACAATGGAGGCTGCCCAGAAAACTCAACAAATTGTATTTACAAAGGTCCAGGGGAGGTAAGGTTGATAATGGTGTGCCAGCAACCTGCAAGGTCCTGAGGGTGGCCAGGTGGGAGTTCTCCCAACTATCTCACCACTGCATGAGCTCAGATCTGCTCTCCTCCCCTTTGATGTTGTCATCAGACTGCTTTTTTGTAGGACAGTCTGTAGGGTGAAATACTGTAATTTCTGTAATCGGTTCTTTGTCTTCCATTAGGCTTCTTGTGTTTGTAAGCCTGGCATGATTGCACGACCTCCTTCACAAGAATGTTTTGCGTTTGCCAGTGACTGCCGGATGTATTTTTGTGATATCTCTTCTACGTGTGAAATTAATTCCCATGGAAATCCCAGGTACACCAGTTTGAGGTTGCTTTTAAAGATTGTTCTGCAGCTAGAATGGAAATCAAGTGTGGATTAGTTGCATTTTGAAGAAACAGAGATTGAAATGAGAAGCAAGAAGTGAAGGAGAGTTGCAGAATGTCAGCAAAGAGAGGAAGTGAGGGAAGAAATGCCAGATCTCATTTAATACTCCCAAGCAAAATGCTTAGAAATAGATATCCTGTAGATGAGAAATGATGATCTAGGAGCATTTTTTGGCCTCCCAAGTATGAGAGAAAACTTCTCTGAGGATTTTGAGTTACCAAGAAAAGCTGGAGCTTCTCTGAGAGACTGAAGAAGGGAAGAGCATTCCCCATCTCCTTGACCCTTCCTTCTTCAGTGCTGCTAAAGCTGTAAAACGTCAACCTCCTCGTTGTGTGCTCCAGTGCAGAACTTTCCACTCTGAAGACAGGCCAACAAAAAGCAGAACTCCATGTTCTGCACAGCCCATGACTTCAGCAGATCTGTTTGTCAGCAGCTGGCACTCGGCCCTCAGAGGCCGGAGTGATGTCAGACCTTCCGTACGGCACACGGTCTTGCGTCCCTGAACCAGAGAGCAGAGCTGGCACCTGGACAAAACCCTAGCAGGGAAAAACGTTGGTTATTTGCCAGTGAACTTAAGTAGTCTCTGAGCAATGACCTTCTGGCATGTGAGTCAGGACAGAGGTTTTCACACGTAGATAAACTTTTCTGCAAAAGTCATTAGAGTGTTTAAGGCCCTCCTTAATTCTAGAGCAACCTGAAGCAAACCGATGTGCTGGGGACAGTACTTCTCACTGAAGCTGACGGTCTGCGTAAGAGCTGTTCACAAAATTTTCACTTAGTTTCGTGGGGATTGTGAATTACCACACATTTTCAGATGCTGTAGTGACATACTGACTGAATAACAGGGTAGAAAGGCATTAATAAATGCATTTTATCTATCTGTACCCCAAACACTAAAGCAGACTGTTCTTATGGTGATTGTATCTTCTTTATCTTTGGTTAGGGACCAAGTTACCTGCAGAGGTATGCATCTTTTTCCCATCGCTTAGATGAGGCAGCAATTACTAAGATCTTACAGTTGCAATTTTCTTTCAAATGCCGATGCTGCTGTTGTCCTACTCAGATTTGTCAAAAGTGCCCTGAGAACTTCTTCACAATGTTTTGTTACATTTCCTTCTTGCCTCCAGCTGCGTGTGCAAACAAGGGGAGATTGGAGATGGGAGAAGCTGCTACAAAGATCTCATGAGTGAGATAAACAAGCATAATTCTCGCGGAAGGTTCAGTAGGAAATTAAATGTCGCCAGGAAAATGTTTGGTAAGTGTCATTTGAATTTGTTTGGGGATTTAAGCCAAGGGGAGGGGGAGGGGGGGGAGGCAAAGTGTGTCAGCAAGAGACTGAAAGCTTATCATCATAATAGAACTTTGACAGTGCATGCTCATGGCCTGCAAAATTAAACATTGCATTGCTGAACTCACATTACCAGTTCTGGCTTGTGAATTGAGGAGGAAGCTGCAAAGAATGCTATGGACATGTTAGTTATTTGACAGTCTTTGTGAAAAAAGCGCCGCATCCTCAAAAGAAGGAAAATTTGCCCTGGGGCAAATCAAACCTATTTCCCTCAAACCATCAGTAGGCCTCCACCTGCAGTGTCAGCACTTAAGGCTCAGCAGTCCTTCAGCTATCATGGAATTTTCTCCCTATTATATACCAGTGCTGCCAACACTCATTTTTAAATGTATTCTCCCCGCTGATCTGTGATATGAGCAGCTGCACTATGACCTCTAGGTTTCCAACTCGTGCACAGTGGGACTTGATACCAAATGACCTTTGTTGATAAGGGACTTTGTTGATAAGCCACTGACAATGGAGTAAAGATGGACAACTGTGGGTTCATAGTATCTTCACAAGAAGTGTATAGTTTCAATAAATTTTGGTGCACCCAAGAATGAGTTGACTCAAGTGGAAGACGGAGAACACATGGAACAGATTAGTAAGCATGTAGGAGCATAATTATTTTGAATAGTCTGCAAATTTCAGTAGTGATTTAATGTGGACCAGTCACCTGTAATTGTCAGCAATCTTGCGGTCAAGCACTTAAAACAAATAGCCATGTGCTGAGCTGTGATAATGCAGCAGTACCAAGCTGGCTCTAGTTCCATGTAAACAAGTACTAGTTACATACCTCATGCTGAAAATGTGTAGACTGAATAATGCTGTTATCATGAAGAATAATTATTGCTGGAGTTAAGTAATTTCCAGGTAACTTTTTCATGTTGTCACTCTTTTTACAGCTTCCGGTTGTTCAGTGTGGCTGACTAAATATGGGCCTTTCACCGTCTTTGTACCTTCCCTTCTTCCAATTAATGATAAAATGGAATTTAACGTAAGTTTTCTTGCTTTTAGCAAACGTTTGCCAGCTTAAGATTCCTTCCTGCCTGAGTTCTGCAGCCTATAAAAACTGTTGACAAATGAGAGAGTATTAAGAGGAGCAGTCCTTTATGAGGACCGCATGTTGTCCTGTTAAGTTGCAGTCTCACAGAGGATGTTACGTCCCTGGCATCATTTCTAAAACCCCTATGTCTGTCTTCATTATTGACAGAGTTTTTTGGTTTTCAATACCAGGAGCTATAATTTCAGAAAGTTTAAGCTCTTCTGGTCATTCTTATTTAAAGCTCCAACCTTCCCTGCATGACTGTTCTCAAATGTTTTTGTGCCTTTTCACTGTTTGAGGGTGGGGTTTTCAGAAGGCTCTGAGATCTGCATCAAGGTGTTGGATGTGGGACCGGTTCCTTGGTGTGGCCCTAGGTATCGGTATGGTGTCAGCTTCTCAGGAGGAGTTCATTTTAACTAATAGGGAAAGCAGTGATTACAAGATTGGAGAAAACTCCTACTGGAGCAGAGTTCTGCGCTTCAACAAGTAGATCCTATGGGTCATGTTATTATTTTCTTTAATTAAATTCTGTTCATCTGCAGAAGTTTTTGTGTAGTCTTACCCACAGTTGGAACATCCATCAGTAGAATTAGGAGGTGTAGCCATTCTTCCAGGACAGAGCTAACAATCTGCATACATGAGCTACATTCTGGCCAAAAGGCCTGTTACGTTTCAGGCGACAGTTAGGTTTTAGCTAGCCCTCAGATACAAGGAGGGGAATGTCTTAAAAGGACCCCAGGCAAACTAACCCTGTTAGAACATTTCATTTCTGACTGTTTGAGAAATGTCATTCCTTCTGGTGCTTGATAACTGCAACAGCAGTAACTCATGTTGAATCTGAGGAGCAACTCCTAGCTGCAAAGGCCAGGGACATTTACTGTCTCTTAATATCTTGTTGAGCAGTGCCTTCTACCAGTACAAGTCCAACCTCTGCCTAGCTCACAGTGACAATTCCTGTAATCAAGGAAAATATATCAAGACAGACCATTCCAGTCTACCTGTTCCCCAAGAGTTAGTTCCACCTAGGTCAGTACTGACAGCTGATGGTCTTAAGAAATCACCAGTGATGGAAAACCCAATAAACAAAAGTAAATTCAGCAGATTAGGACAGATACACGGACCAACACAAACAGAGATTGTGTGTGCATAACTTAGGTAAGTTCTGTAATCTTGATCATGCAGGGATAGTTTAAAATTGTCCAGGTCCTATAGATTTCACTTCAGGGGATTCTTCTAAAATCACTTTCAGATGAATCAGTCTCCCTGTGTTTGCATGTGTACACAGAAGCCAAAGGTTTGCCATAGTGCTTCACTACTGAACCATCACTGACGGAAGTTCAATATTATATGCAAAGATTTTTTGTTATAGTAATGTTAAGACTTGTCAATGGTTTACGGGCTGGTTCTGCCTAGTTCCGCAACAATTGGTGCAGGGGACCCGCAGACCCACGCCCCAGCAAAGGGGAAGGGGGAAAGGGAAAAGTGAAAAGGGAGATAGGCCTAGAAACAAAACAGCGGCAACGATCTGAGGAGGAAAGCTAATTTACTAAATAAGATATCAGAAAGCAAAATAACACACTATAATACAATATAATTGGAATTAAAGCTAATAAATCAAATAAAATGAGCAAGAGAGAGTGTCCGATAAACCGAAGGCCTTACGCTAACGCTGAAGGTGAGACGGCAGCGAGCACCCACTGCTGAGTCCATCCCAAAGGAAAGAGTGTCCCGTGACCGCAGGCAGTTTTTATCTTTCCCTCTGAGCGTAAATACGTAAAAATGCAAAGCATCACACAGTCCTCTGGGGAATGTAGTTCTTCTTCTGTTCTGAGACAGGTATACCTGGAACTATCGATGATCCATGGAGCTGGATCATTAACTCTTTAACTCTTAATACACTACATGATGTTATGATGTGGAATACCAATGTCAAAAATCATGAAACCATGACAGGGCTCTTTAATTAAATAGAGTTTTTGAAAGAGCATATAGTTTCACTTATTTGTGTACTCTTTATTCCACAAAGGGTACTACTGCTGCGCATTTGTGCAGGATGCACATTGTTCCTGGCCTACATTTGATAGAAGACATGGTTAAAGCCAGGACTATGTGGACCTTGTCAGGACATCAGCTGACATTCAGTAACCAGGTAATGGAACTCCTGAACTGAAGTCCAGGACTGCTGCTTTTTGCGTAGGAGTGACCGGAGTATGAGTACTTTGTTTCCTTAGTGTGCTTTCTTAACAAGAAGACTATTTTTCTCTGATTAGCATGCCTGTGATCACAACAGCCTTTCATTTCCACTTATCACGGAGAATAATGACATTTTAAGAGATAGAGATGTCACAGATTTCTTAAGTTATAATCTTCTTATTAGGGAAAAACTCTTTGTATCTTGATACTGATTCTACACCTCTACGTCACATTGTAAGTCATCATTTCTCTGCTCCTTGATTCTTACCAACCACTTGAAATGTGTGCACAGGTATGGCATGAAACTGCTTGCATTTCTTTAGCCTGGAGAATCAAAGTAGTTTTTGAATTAAGGAGGACGTGACATCATGGAGCACATCTGACAGAGTTGTTGATTTCATCTGTGTTGCAATAGATTGCTTGGTCAGTTGTGGACCTTAGAGACAGTCTGTCCTGATGTGTCCTGATGGTTCTGGGGCCAAAAAAAAAAAAAAAAAAAAAAAANAAAAAAAAAAAAAAAGTACACAGATGGGAAGAAAAGGTTGTAAAGTTGCAATTGTGCTTGCTTAGCAAGAGGCTGTATCGAAGTGGTTTCCAGTTCTTCCTGTTCTAGAGGATGCTCTTTTAACAGCTTGTTGTACAGACCAGTAATGCTGCTGCATCCCAGCAAGATCCTTTGTGGGGTCCAAAGCAAGATAAGGGTAGACAAGCAGATGTTTATCTCTGCAAACAACAAGTTAGGCAGAACCTGACTCCTAAGCCTGGGAAAAGTGTTTCTGTGGTCTGCATATGCATTCTGGAGAAGAAAGTTTTTCCCTGCACAGTTAGCAATTCCAGTATCCTGCAGCAAAATCATCTTTGGGCTGAATGCTCCTCCTTATAGCTCACACAGCTCTAAGGACACAGCTACATGCTGAGAATCTCCTCTTCCAGTTACCCTCTTTGTTCCTTTTCTCCTTTTCAACTGACTCATGTTTTCCAGCATCCACTGTTCTCTCTCCATCCTGTACTTTTCCGCTATGCTCACTCACAGCAGGCCAAGGGAGAGCCACACATTTCCTCTCTTAGGGTCCAGCCTTGGCTTTGTGGTCTGGGTAGTAATATATGAACCCTGCCTGCACTGAAAGTACAAAGGACTGTTTGGAGCCAGGGCATCTGAACAGGACTTATCAATGGTCTTTATACATTTATTTCCTGTTTGTTTACTCAGGAGTCTTTTGATCTGTTTCAGCCAGATACCCTAGAGATGTGAAGGGTGCAGGGCAGGGAGGAGCAGCTCAGGAAAAGTGCAGAGAAGCTGCGCATGCTTGACCCAGGTTATGGCTGCAGCACCAAAACCTTGGGGCTCTCTTTAAAGGTGACTCTCGTGTACCACTGTACACCTGCCTTCAGTGCATGATTGTGTAAAGTATGGAAGGACCAGACGTGCACCTTATAACTTAGACAGCCTGACTGTTTGGGCTTTGTTAGGAAACATCTTGTTGCAATAAAAGCTGCAGTCAGAGCAATCAGTAGTTTCAGTACTGCCTCTAAATTTTGTGCTTTGTTGCCCAGGAAGCAGCACACCTCTCTCCTTGTGCTTGGCAGCTCAGTGCAGCAGGTTGGTGATCAAGGCACCTTTCCGTGTTTCATAGCTGGGAACAAACATTTATGCTCACACAAACCTAAATCTAGGGATGAGTGTCCTGGATTAGGTCTTCTTTCTGTGATAAGGTTTCAGAGTACACCACGATGGACATACTACCCACACTTACATAAGGGTGAGATGTTTGTTCTGCACTGAGGGCATCCTTTATATTTACTTTGTCCAGAGTAAACCCTGGAAAAGGTTTAAAAACAAAGACACAATGTCTTCACCTTGCTAAACCAACGATTATATAGATCTGTTGTGATCCCATGAATATACATGAAAATAACCTTGCAATATTACCCAGGCATACGCCAAATCATTTCGATACCAAGATGTGCCAGGGGAATTGTACAATGTTCTGCAGCCAAACCTCCCAGCAGCCAATGGTGTTATACATGTTGTTGACACCCTAAGGAAAAGAAGTAATGATGACAACCTTGGAAACCCACAGGTATGCAGATATTTCTACTACTTCTGTCTTATAGTATGGTAGAATAAATACTTAAAAAATATCCATTTCCATGGTTGAACTCCTTAAATCAGCTTGGCATTTTTAAAAGAAAAAGGCTGTTCATTTTGTTTTCAACTCCTGATAAACATACCTTTGAAAGTAGCCTACAGTACTGTGCAAGCTAGACACAGTCCTTGCAGTGATGCTTTTACACAGTGCTTTGATAAGTAGAGTTCTTATTTCATGAGTAAGACCACTCCATACCAAATAAGTTCCTTTGCTGCTGTACCTTACAGGAGAGTAATGACATAAATATTGAAAAAGTACTTTTCATATAAAGTTGAAATAATTTTTAAAAAAATTTAAAAAGATTTGCTTTCAATGGGCTCTACTGCATTTTGAAATTATATTCAAAAATGTTAACTTTGCATTAGAAGTGTGTAAAATACAGACAAATAATCACTACAGACCTTTGCAATTTGAAGTCGTGTCTTGTGTTTAGGATGCTGGGCAGGGATTTACAGGTTCAGTCTCTGCTTCTGCTAAGCACATTTTCCTGTTAAGTGGAGAAAGTTTTAGCAATAGTTCCTTCACTGCTATGTCTGAGCACTTTCATATTGTCTCTATATGCAGAAGGAAGGCCCTATTACCTACTGGCTTGTTGCAAAAAAAAAAAAAATTACACATAGAATGGCATAAGTTCTTTGATTTGGTTGTTTGTTTGCACCACTGTCATTAATCTGTAAAAAAGTCAAATTGTGTAATATTACAGTTATATATTGTGTTTAAAAAGTAGATAGAATACTGTGTTATGCATTAGTAGTTCCTGAGTTGAAGTGTCCTGAGGATGGCTGTCAATGGCATGAGTTCTGGGTGGACTTAAAAGTACCCATTGCTGAAGTCACTGAAGATGCTCACAGTCTTACCACCTGCACAAGGATGTCTTCCAAATAGGAGTGTCTAAAATCTGGAGGGTATGCTGGGTTGAGATCAGTGTTTTCACGCCTAGGTTTCTGTAGAAGAGGGTTTGCAACTACTCCCCACCATGGGGGGGATGCAGTGGGCTTTACAAATTTTTCTAAGTTTTGGGTACTCAGCACAACGGTGACTGTCACAACACTGCTGATGTATGTGCTCGAATTGTGCTGGTTGGAAAAAAAAAACCTTTAAGAAAACTGCTCATTTTTTTTTTGTTCCACAAATGGTGATCTTCATCCTCAGTCCCATAAGAGCAGTAGGTGAGTGAGGCCATCATGAGGAGAGTGCAGGGGAGATGCTGGGGAGGTGCATGGCACTGGGGTATGCCAGAAGCTGGTTTGGGTCAGGGTGTGAGCAGGGGACTGGTGGAAACCAGTACTGTCCAACTGCATCCAGCCTTATGGCACTGAGACAGACGCAGCTTGCTCTGGGAAGGCAAGACAGCAAGAGTGCTCCCTGAAGGTTTCTATTTCCAGTGTGGTGGGGTTCATTTGCAGGTGACAAAGTGAACTCTTGCCCTCAAATCAGAAGAGGTTTGAGATGACAGAGCAGCTCCACAGTCTACCAGCCTGGTTCTGCATGGCTGCAGTCCCACCTGCAGTTGGAAGTAGGAGAACAGAAGAGTGTGATAAACTTGGAAACTCCAGTTTGTTGTGCATGAGAGCAAGTTTGTGTCTAAGCTGCTAAAGGCTTGATCCTTGCTCAGCACACTGACCAAAACGAAAGTTTTGAATCCACTGAGGCTTTACGTAGGCATGAAGCATGCAGTCCTCAAGTATCAGCTGGTGAAGGGCATTCCAGTTTGTGCTCAGACTTTGCTGCAACCATAGTCATTTTTCTTCCTCTTTGTACCTTCTTGCAGAAAACCATTGGGGAGATTCTTGCTTCCACAGAGCTCTTCAGTCGATTTGAAACTATACTGGAGGTAAGCATGTTTGTGTTTGCATTGGAAAGACGTAGCATTGCTGCTGTGCACTGCCTGCTACTGTTTTTGTGGGAATTTTGGGTAACATCTCAGTTACTTGGCTTCCTGGATGCTTTTTTCTGAGTCACTTCTTATTTTGTTTATTTTATAAGCAAATGTAATGGAAACATCAGCACAAGCAGAAAGCATTTAAGTGTCATTACCACTTTCTTCCCCACCTCTCCTTCCTGTCTTCAAAGCATGATTAGCTCTTGACCACTGCATCCACAGCAGAGTGAAAGTTACATGCCTTCCCCTGCCAAGCTGGGCTGAAGCTGCCTGTTGGTTTGGTAGATGTCTACATAAATACAGTCATCAGGTTATAAACCTTTGAAGCTGCTGCCCAGACTTCTTTTAGCTATCATTTTTACAATATTAACACAAAATTAACTAAGTTCAACCGTGATTAGAGGCTTTCTCTCTTTTTCTTCTCCTGCAGCAAAAAAATGGTGGTTTAGTCTCTGTGCTTAAAGCACAGGGAGTGTTAGTTCAGTGCTCTTGTACACATTAGCCACATTCACAGCAGTGACAGCATTGCTCAGCCTGTTTTTGTGACTTTTACATCTGCCAAATGACAAGCCTTGCCTCTTGCCCACATCAGCTTTTCAATCTCTACAGCCTGGTGGGTTGCTTAGAACTTCCTCTTCCTTTCTAATAGATATCTCTTGTTAACTCGTGCTGGGTCATTTGATGAAATCTTGTACTATTTTTGTAGAACTGTGGCCTGCCTGCAATACTGGATGGACCAGGGCCCTTTACTGTATTTGTACCCAGCAATGATGGTGTGGATAAATTAAGAGATGGAAGGCTCATTTATCTTTTCACAGAGGTAAGGGCTCATAATCCCCTAACATACCCTGAACTGGATGTGTTGCAGAGGACTGTGCTGGCATAGCTTGTGCAAGGTATCTGGTCACTGCTGTAAATTGTCTTGCCTGGAGCTGGCTAACCCACATCTCTCTTTCTGTAAGGCTTTGGGAGATGACTGAGTGCTGGTGGAACCTGTGATGAAATTTAGCCAGATTGTTTAAGTCTGATTTGGGGCTTTCTTCCCCACTTTGTGTAGGGAAACATGAAGGAATTTATTTTCCAAGTGAAGTCACTGCTGTAGTACATTGTCATTGTCAGTCAACTGTTAAAAGAAAATGTAATCACCTCTTCTCACTCCTAAGCATAATTGGCTGTCCAATCATTATGCTTTCTTGTTTCCTTAGGGCATAAATAAGCTCCAGGAACTTGTGAAACATCATATCTACGCTTCAGCAGCGGTAAGGCGGGCAGCACTAATCCTAGATAACTGGAGCCCTTTGGGCCAGCATGTAATCAACTATGTTGTTTGGCATGGATATTGGAGTATCGACAAAGAGGCAAAATATTTACCATGAAAGTAGCTGCCAAAGGGGATGGCTGGTGCACTTCCATCATGAAGCCGCTCCTTTTCCCCTCTGCTTGGGCCCCATTGGTGAATAGCAATGGAAAACTTGTGTGAGTGAGCCACTGCTGTGTGCCAGCACTGCCACTTCTTACCACTTTGCTGCGTGGCAGAGTAAATAAAATTAATACAGGGCATTAACAAGACTTTTTCACTTATGCAATAAGCAAGATACATTTTTAAAATTATTCACTGACTCCAAAGGTTTTGTGCATACTCCAGCATTATGGTACAATATTTTATCACATATCAGTATTATGCCAGTCCTTTGCTGAGGAGGAAATGTCTGCCCCTAGAATTTTCATAACTGCAACACAAAAAGTAAGCATCACTTTGACAAACAGTAAAACATAATTTTTCTTGCAATTGATGATCAAAAACATGGCAACCATCTGAACTACTTATTTTAATAACTTTTGGGGCACAAAAGTAGTGATTATCTTAGTTTTTAGAATTTCTGTCAAATCCCTATGTTCAAGTTTGTCTGTACAATAACTGCAGTTTACATTTCATCTGTCTTTAGAAATAAGCTTTCTTATTAGATCAGAATGTATTATCTACTATGCTTCTGACTCAGCTTTACTTGTTCAATCAGTATGTCCTGGAAAATGCCTTGTATTACCTATATCAACAGGAGACACTATTAATAAAAACTTGATTTCAGATGTGCTGGACACAAGGAATGAAAACCCAGGCTGCTGCCACTGCTGTGGTTTTTGTATTGCAAATGATTCACACCAAGTCCTGGATTTCCCTTTGGGTTATTGCGCTTGTTTGAGATATTTCATTAAATATAAATGGTAAAGTCTAAATCCCCTTTAGAGGTATTTTTAGGTGGAGGAAATTGTGAAAGAACTCTGTGAGCAGTAATAAAATGGCTCTGGTTATTCATGATGCTGTTCCTCTGTGGGGTTGTTTTTTTTAGCTGACTGTGGAGAAACTTATGGTGATGCCACACATCATTACTATGGCTAACCAGATACTGTCTATCAACATCAGTGCAGATGTAAGTATGGATGTAAACCCACTCAGCAAACCTCCTGTTCTAAGAAAAATCTGGATAAGGTTCTCAACAGTGAGTTTTCACCCCATTTCCATTTCCTTTTATGCTTTAAAAACAGACTTAAAATGGGGTCACTGAATTATTTTTACTTCTTATCCAACTTGTGACTACATCAAATGGCTTGAGTGTGTGTGGTTGCACTTGATGTTGCATACCATCTGTTTCCTGCATTGGTATTATGTAGTGAATAGAGTCTAATGGGATAAAATGCAGATAAATTATTTCTGTTTCCACATCAGGGAAGAATTCTGATGGATGACTCAGAGATCCCCTTAAACATGAGAAACATTGTGGCATCGAATGGTATTATTCATACCGTGGACGGCATCTTCATCCCTCCTTCAATAATTCCCATTTTGCCTCACAGATGCAATGAAGAGCAGCACAAAATTGTGACAGTAAGTCCACTTGTCTCATTCTCATCTCAGTCATTGCTGTAGAACCCACACTCACTTCGAGGAACAAAAGCAGAGTCTGTAAATTACATTTGCCCTGCTCTGTTGGCAATTGGCTGTTTCCTTTAAGTTGTTCTCTTCTTATATCAATTCTATCTTTGCTTCAAAAAGATGTTTGCCTTTTCATAAGGCCTTGCATTCTTTTTTGCACACCACAGTTACTAACTCAACTGAGAATGCTTTGCTCCCATTCCCATCAGCACTGGCCTCCTGTTAGTGTGAAGAACAGCCATTTGATAGAAGCTGCAAACAGTATACAGTATTCTCACATTAGGAGTTTTGTATACCTTGCTTTAGGTGCATGTTCCCCAATTTGATCGTTGGTATCTTACTACAGAAAGAGAATCCAGCTCTCAATAGGGAAAAGGTATCTGACTTGAGGCAACACAAATAATCTGAACAGACCAAAGGATTGATATAACTTCAGGGTTGCCACGTGGATGCCCAAAGTGTTTTACTGGATAGCTGTATGTCTTGCACCTGATAGATTCACAGGGTGAAGACAGAATCTAACTCGAAATCAGATGCAAACATCTCCTCATAACAATAAAGTCATTTGATTTAAACAATAAACTGACCCTGTTTCATATTGTGGAAATTCCCCCCTAAGAATGTTTCTGACACATGTGATGTTTTGGATATGCAGTGGGAATAATAACTCTCTGTCATTCTTGTTATGGGGAAGGGATTCATTGGGAAGATGAATTAAAGAGTTAAAGAGCTAGTAGTTAGGAGCCAGCACTCTCACCGCTGAGGCCCAGGTTTGATTCCCAGTCAGGAATACCCAGCACGCAGCTAGAGCATTAACTCTTTAACTCCCAGTACACCACATGATGTTATGATGTGGAATATCAATAATATAACAAAAATCATAAAATCATAACAAAGTTCTCCACTCTTGTTTCCTTAACAGGGCTCTTGTGTGGATTGTGAGGCCCTCAACAGCAGTGTTTGCCCACCTGGTAGCAGAGAAATGGTGATTATTTCTGGATATTTCTATAATTTCTTCTTTGTGTGGTGACATACAAGTGCACCATGATAGATAGTTGCAAACTTGAGACACTTTCCAACTAATGCAGTGCAGAAAAGTCAGCTGGCAGAGAGAAACAGCATGGCTTGACAGAGGATGTGTGTCCTTCCACCACATAGCTGTTCACTGCCATCTGACTGTGACCCAGTAACTGCTCTGGCTGTCTCTTAATCTGAAGACTAGTTGCTGAATCAGTGTAGAGAGCTGTGAGACAGTCTCTACTAAATTAAATTGTAGATGTCCAACTCTTTCCTGCTCACACGCCGTGTCTTCCAGATCCTCCAAATTACCAGAACCAGACTTGACCACAGTAATACACTCCAGTAATAACGCTGCTTGTGTTGTGGCCAGGGGATCATAACAAGCTTTACTCACTGCAGAGAGTGAGAAACAGTTTATCCTTGGTCTGTGCTCACTGTCGATTCAAAATGACCAGAATTAGCTGAAGGTAGAGTAAGGAGGAGCAGGCAAGGTGCTGGAGTTAGGAGTTATCCCATGCTGGGTTCAGCAGAACAGCAGTTTCCAAGGAATTCCGCTGTGAAGGCCAGGCCCGACACACTGCCTGTGAAGGAGAGGTGTTCACCACTGTTAATTGTCAGATATTTTCTGATGGATCTGAATGTCAGGGGAACTCGCTCACACTGTCTCAGCATGAATCATAGAATGGCTTGGGCTGGAAGGGACCCCAAGGATCATAGAGTTCCAGCCTCCTGCCACAAGCAGAGCCACCACCCTCCAGATTTGGTACTAGATTGGGTTGCCCAGGGCCCCATGAAGGTCAGAAGTGGAACTCTGCAAAATCTCCAGCTACTTTTTTCCTCGGATTGAGGCAGGTGCAGCAGAACCATCCTAGGCCCAATGCCTGCATATAACTCCATGGGTATTGAAGCAGACATTATTTGCAGTCCTTTCCTTTCCCCATCCCTCTGTCTCACCTCCATCCCTAGCCATCTCCCTCCCTCTCTTTCTTGTTCTCACCCACCCTGTCATTCCCTCTTTCATTCCCCTCCTCTCCACTCTTTTCCCCATGCCTTTCACCTTCTCTATCCTCATTTCCCCACCCTCTTTCTTACCCTCTATTTCTCCCCCACTTCCCTTCCCCTCTTTCCCCCCAATCCACCTCCTCTTTCCCCACCCCTTCACCCCGCTTGCGCTCCCTCCTTTATCACAGGTACTATTGTTAGAATGAAAGTCAGCAAGAGGAAGCCCCTACGTGCCTCCTTTCACACTGGGCATGCTGTAGTGGGACTGCGTTCACCTTGGCTTCTTTGTGAACTTCCTTAACTGAGGGTCAGACACAGTTGCTTTCTGCAGCAAGAAGAGCAGAGGGGAGGGTTACTGTGAAGATATAACCAAACAGTGCTGACTTGTTTTGTTTCTACAGGAACTAATGCCGTTCCCAAAAGAATGTGTCTACATCCATGATCCTCAAGGACTGAATGTCCTGAAGAGGGGGTGTGCCCGGTACTGCAATCAAACCATCATGGTGAGTGTGATGGAAGGCCGTATCCCTTTGAAAGGAGCTTTGCTTCGCCTTATTCACAGAGAAGATGTTCAACTGCTTGAGTTGAGCAAGGGCTGGGTGGGAACAAAGGGAAGGCTGTCCCCATGCAATGGTCTGTCCCCAGGCCCACCAGACGGGCTGGCTGTGCATCCTCCTTCAGTAGGCAAGAAGCAGAATGCAGCAGTAGCCTGCTGTGTACATCAGAAAGCAGCTCAGTTCAGCTCCAGTACAATAAATAAGCACACCAGTTTCAACCAGCCAAGCCAGAGGGAACCACGGGACAAATGATGTGGTGTTATCCGGGCGCCCTATTTTAACCATGTCTCCCAGAGGAAGCAGAGCACAGTGAAAGTGCCATAAGCCGTGAAGTGATTGCATCCTGTTTATGAAGCACTGTCAGATGGGTCAGAAAAGGGCTCTCATAGAGTTTACAGACCTCACATTTGACTGCAGCTCCTGAGCTGTCCCAGTGCCAACTATACAGAGCAATTTGTGGGTGTCTCATTAAACAGCAGCTTGATGTTTTGTCTTGTTTCCTCTTTCGTTGGTCATTGTGATAAGGTTTGCAATCCAGGACTGCTACCTCCCTCCGAAGGAAGTACTGAGCAACAATAAAGAAGGAACAAGTGGGACAATATTATTAGTGAAATAAACAGAAATGTGGGCATAAAAAAAGTCATTAAAAAATCAAACAGAAAATAGTGGTTTATGTTGAAAATAATTGGGTGCAATGAGAAGAAGTATTTTTGGAAAATATTTTCAGAATTAAAGCTAAATTTTATGTTTGGACTTGATGATCTTAAAGGCTCTTTTCCAATCTAAATGATTCTATGTTTCTAAGTACAGTTGTTCTTAGAAACACAGTTAACAAATGAGGCAGTCTACTTTAGTATAGCCTATGACCACAAGAAGGAGAACCTGGATTTCAGAACTGCGAGAGCAGGCAATACATTCTATGTCACTTGGTACTTCAAGGATTTTGCTTTTGTCTCAGAAACCTGGGTGCTGCAAAGGATTCTTTGGTCCAGACTGTACACCATGCCCAGGGGGATATACCAACCCATGCTATGGCCGGGGAAATGTAAGTATGAGAGATCCTGCTGTGCTGAAATGAGCAGTTGAGTCAGGGTGGTTAGAGAGGGTAGTTTGCTTATTTCTTTTGGAATGGCAATGTAGGGTATTTTTTCTTTATGGTAACAATTGTTCTAGATAACTATAATTCTGGATTTGTGCACCAGGGCTAAGCCCAAAGCGTTGACCATGGAACACCCAAGGAGGATGGCATGTACTCATCAGCAGGCATTAGCTCTTGAGCTCTAACGTGAATTGTGCCGTGGCTTTTGCAGGCAGTACTAAGTGGAATTTTGTATTACTACCACCACTCCTCTAAGTCCTGTTTTTTACTGCAACTGTCAGAAGTGCTTTTGATAAATATCAATACCTTGGCTTTGCATTGGTTTGCCAAGTATTCGTGTCTTTTGCATTTTGTTTCTTTTCAGTGCAGTGATGGCATAGATGGGAATGGCAACTGCCAGTGTTTTGAAGGTTTCAAAGGAATAGCCTGCCACATCTGTTCAAACCCAAACAAACATGGCGAGAACTGCGATGAAGGTTGGTAATTCTGACAGAGAGATTAGGGGAAATTTTGGGGCTAAGGTTGAGAGCAGTTTTGTGTATCCAGGATTCCCTTCAGGCAAGATCAGCACTGTGAAAGAAGTGATGGAAATGTCATTGCAAATGTCCCATCAAACAGCAGTAGGGAAAACACGGCTAATATGACAGTCATAATACAGGTCTTGGAAACTGGACAAATTTACGTGTGCAACTTTGGTGCAGATCTCTCCTGTTAAAAAGAAAAGACATTTTTATTTCCCAATTAACAAGGACCTTGTGTTTGATTGTCTGTGTTTGAGCCTACCGTTAGAAGCACATGAATCTCGCAGACCCGGGATCTGTTCTCTGGCCCGGTTTTTGATGGATGTCCCTCAGCTGGCATCTCTCTGTTAAGAACTGAAATGATCATTTGACGTCACAAGAGATCATGAAGGAAAGATGGGAATCTACAAAATGCTATCAGTGTGGTGGCTTCAGGACATTTGACAGTTACTGATCTTTCTCCATTTCCTTGACAGATTGTGGCTGTGTCCATGGTGTGTGTGACAACAGGCCTGGCAGTGGGGGTGTGTGTCAGTCCTGGTCCTGTAAGGAAGGCTATACTGGGAAATTCTGTGACAAGACTTCCAAGAACTGTGGCCCAAGTGGGCTGTCCCAGTACTGCCATCAGAATGCTGTCTGCAGCCTCAATGACACAGCAAGGTCAGTCTTTCTGGCATGCACNGCACTACATGATGTTATGATGTGGAATACCAGTACCAAAAATCATAAAACCATGACACACATTCAAGTGAGCAAGTTGTCACTGTATAGACATACACTGGCTATGAGGCTGCCAACCCTGCAATTGTGTATTTCTGTGTACCTGTTGCACAGAATTGCTCAAGTGATGCAGCCAGCCTGTGATGCCAGAGATCAAGTCAGGTTCTCGCTTGCTTGCAAGGGTCAAACTGTCATTTTGCTCTCTGCTGTCTTAAGAAGGGCTGTACTATCTGTGTACCTTTTGTGCTTATATTTTTAAGGTGCATCTGCATAGATGGATATGAAGGTGATGGGTTTTCCTGCCAGCCCGTGGATCTGTGCAGCCAGGTAGAACGAGGAGGCTGTTCTCTGAATGTAAGTGGGGCTGGACTACTGAAGTGTGCAGAAGAAGCATCAAACAGGGATCTAGTACTCTTAGATTTGTTGAACACTGCTCTTGTGCCTATCTTTCCTCATCTGTAAGGTGGAGTGTAATAACAGCTACCTCAAGAAAGTTATTGTAAGGAAGTCAGTCATTTGGTTGGTGGCTAAATGCAACACCCCAGGGAGGAGATGGCTGGTTCTCCACACGTTTTCACAGCCACAGAGATAAGCTGCACAGGTTTTTGTTTTGCATTCCCTTTCCCCTCATGCTCTCTTAATATGTGTTCAGACTGTAGCTTGGCTGTGAGTTCTAATTCATAGTTCTAGTAACTTCCGAAACTGCATAATCATTTTTAGTAAAGAGCTGTGGTTCTGCACAATGGCCACCAAATTGTTGGACCTCATTGTGATTTTGATAACTCAGTAAGAGAAACACATAGAAGAAAATGGGATAGCACTGGGTAAACAGTGAATCTTTCTGGATAGAGAGCTGCAGCCATTGTTGCCAACATGTCTGCACAGAAAATTCAGGAAATATATTTTCTGTAATGAAAGAGCTTTATGGGGTGACAGAGAATGTCCCAGGAGTTCTGATCCACTTTAAACACAAGTGTTCACCTTTCTGAAAACATGGAATTCTTCCAGGATCACTATTATGGTATTGTCTAGGCCATTTCTGGACATGATACTCCAGCCCCCACTCCTGGTGCAGGAATTACAGCTGATAATTCAGAAACTCTCCTCAGTCTGATGAAAGAGATGTATCTCTGTATTTGCATGCACTCCCTCCTCTCCTCTGCTGAGGGTGATGCTTTTCTCTCTCTTCTCCTGCAGGCCCTGTGCATCAGTACTGGCCCTGGCAAGGCAACCTGCCAATGCAACGTGGGCTGGACTGGAGATGGGAAGGCTTGTGTGGCTATAGACAACTGCATGCAGGAGAGCAGAGGGAACTGTCACATCAATGCTGACTGCATTTATATCGGCCCTGGGCAGGTATGGGCTATGCTGAGCAGTCTTACAGTGGGCATATGTTTCCTAAGTCGCTCTGTGGAATTGCCGGAGGTAGAAACTGGGCTGACCAGCAGCAAAACCTGCTTGTTTGCTGTCAGAAATGCCAGCTCTTGCTAGCCCTTCACAGGATACTTGTGCATGGTAGGGAGGCACTGGTATGTTTGTGGCTGCTACGATACTTCTATGTGCTGCTATGGTACTCCTATGCAGCAAAGGGAAGAGACTACAACAAGACTGTTATAAAGTTGCTGTGCCCAGCCTGTTTCCAGATCACAACATTGTCTCTGGGCAGTGATATAACATACAGAAAAATCACATGTGGCTGTTTGTATAGTCAGTGAAGGAAGACGGAATGAGTCTGGGGCGTCTTGAGGTTGGAGGAAGTTGTGTGGGAGATGTGGTTCCTCAGGGTGCTGCTTTTCCCCACTGAGCAAAGGGAACATTGGGCCACAGGTTGAGAAAAGGTGCCAGGTCTTCAGTAGAACATAGCTGCCCCATATGCAGGATGCTTTGAAATGAACTCTCTTCTCATTCTGTTCACAAAGTCTGTGTTCTCTGAAAAGCTGGAAACGTATGGAAACTGTTATTTCCAAGTGTCCCTCTCTCTGCCAAGCAGTGCAACAGATCAGTGCACTCATGCAACCATGCAGCATGTGTGCTGTAATAGAGTATGATGCTTTGCTAACTGTCTGCATTTTCAGCTCTCGAGGAAAAAAACCTGGGAAAATTGATTAAGAATAGATTTTGCTGCCTAACAGCTATTTTGGGTTGCAAATAAAAATGCTCTGATAAATCTGAAATGTCTCTTTCCTGCAGAGTAAGTGTGTATGCAAGAGAGGTTATGCTGGTGATGGCCACAACTGTGACGCAATCAACCCATGTCTCATTGACAATGGTGGTTGCCATGACTTGGTGAGTAGCTGAAGAGTTATTCCAAGGCTAGCACAGCAGTCAAGGTTCCTCTGTTCCCTGTCACAGATGTTTCCAGCCATGGCATCCAGAGCATTGCAAGAATTCCTTTTTGTCATCCTACTAGCATGCCTCTGAGGTGTTATAAAAATTTGATCTCTGATCTACCTAGGGAGATCCTCCGATTTTTGTGAGTTCACTGTTATGGTTCACACAACCCAAAGTGATCAACTAGGCCTTGCTGCATAAGGTATAAACTTAGTGGCATGTAAAGGGAACAGGAGGACTATGTTTGTGTGCGCTCCTCTAGCCCAGGCTGTGGGAGGCCAGTATTTGATTCCTGTGTAGGTGTAACACTGCATGACCTGTGTTTGCTCTCCAGTTTCTCCTTCTGTTGTGTTTACAGGCCATGTGTGTACCCCTTGGAGGAGGAGAGAGGTCTTGTGCCTGTCCTGAAGGTTATGTTGGAGATGGCATGACCTGCTATGGTGATGTTCTGAAAGTGAGTAAAGAGTAAATATCAGAGGTCTTTTTGAGATCGGGGAGAAATGGCTCTCCTCCCCTCTCTGTTTTCTTTGCTCTGTTACCTGAGCTGACTTCTCCCAGCACCAGACAACATGATGTATGTTTGCCCAAGACACCAGAGACACCAGTAGTACCTAGGCTGACGTGTTCAATTAAACATTGTCAGTACTTTCCAGGCTGTTTCACCTGTCTGTCCTGTTCTTGGAAAATTTTTCAGATCAGAGTTAGCTAGGCCCATTTTCTGCCATTACAAATATCTAAGACCAGTGTGGATTCAATCCCCATCCCTTGTAAACAGCATCAATTGCAGCCAACTTGAAAATAACTTATTTATTTAGGAATATATACTTTTCAATGGCTAGAATATATGTATTTTTAATGGCTAGAATTTAGCTTTAGGAGCGCCCATCCCTCTCCACGATACAAGGTGCAGTCAAGGTTGTGAGGTGAGAAAGGAACGCTGAAGTCACTACTGATGAAAGGGCTCCTGTCCCCTGCCATGGGACTCCCAGTCCTGCATCTCTGGTGCTCAGTGGAGGTAATCTTTCTGTTTCTCTTTGGAAGGAGCTGGCCAGGAGTTCCCACTTTGCAGGCTTTTATGACTGGGTTAAGGTAAGAATGGCCATGGGATGCTCGCATGGGTAAGTTCTGTAGAAGTGAAGTCACTGTGAACACTGCTGTTATAGGAAGAGCAACTCCAATTTTCCTTTTCATTAGAGAAAAACAAGCCAACAGTGAAGGTGAATTTGTTGGAGTGTAGCATATAGAAAACTTTGGAGTTTATGATGGAGTAAGAGTCACTGGCTTTTTTTTGAAGGTCTCATTTCTAGCACAGGAGGAAGCTGTGGCCGTGTTATACATGGTTCTCATGATTGTATCATTCGTAACCCCTGACTATAGTAAAGCGGCTGTCCTGGTTTCAGTGGAACAGAGTGAATTTTTCTTCATAGTGGCTGGTTTGGCTTTGGGAACAAAAACAGTGTTGATCACACACCGTTATTTCAGTTGCTGCTGAGCAGCTATGCACAGAGCCAAGGACGTTTCAGCTTATTCTGTCCTGCCAGCGAGGGGCCAGTGGGCACAGGGAGCAGGGAGGGGACAGAACTGGGACAGTTGACCTGAACTGCCCAAAGGAATATCCCATTCCATATGCCATTATGTGAAAAAATGCTCTAAAACTGAGGAGAGTTGGCTGGGAGGGAGCTGCTGCTCAGGGACTGGCTGAGCACCGGTCAGTGAGTAGTAAGCTTGTGCATTAATTTTGCAAACACATATCATACTGTTATCATTACTACAATTATTTTCCTTTTCTGTCTCAGTAAACAGTTCTTAACTCGCAAGTTCTACTATGTTGTCTTTTTTTCTGATATTCTTCCCCCATCTCACTGGGAACGGGGGCTGAGCAGTGACTGTGGTGCTGAGCTGCTGCTGGGTCAGAGCACAGCTGCAGCATAGAAGGAGAAGAAAAAGGAGTAGCACAACACTATCTGTGTTTCAAACGGACAAGCTTTGAGAAATGAGGCTGTATGTTTGTTCCTTTTCTTGCTACAGGCATTGACATGTCTTATTTGTTCATCTTTGTACTTTTGACAACAGAAGTCTGTCTTCAGCATCCCAGCAGGAACCAATGTCACTGTCCTGGTGCCATCAGAGGAAGCTATCAAAAGCCTGAACAAGAGTGAGAAAGATTTCTGGCTGACCCCTTACATGCTGCCATTTTTAGTCAGGTATGAAGGAAGTCCTGCCTTTGCTTTCCCATGCCTGACAACGGTAATAAAACTGTACGTGCTCAATAAAGGGTTATAGTGAGATAAATACAGAAACACAGTTAAATGTGAAGCATGCAAATAATACAGTAGGCATTTGGAACATAACAGGCAATTGCTAGTGGATTTTTTGTGTGTGTGTATATGCAGGGAGAGATTTTCCCTGTCATGAGGATGTGGATGGCATCAGGCCAAGTAATTCCTTGTCATTCTCACCACATTCTTACATACTTCATGTGAGAGATGTGTGAATGTTGGGTGAGATGACATGATCTCCCCATTGTTATGAACAGCACCCTCACTGTTTCTTTATCTGCCTGCATTCCCTTCAGGGTCCACTTTCTTGAAGGTGTCTTCACTGAAGAAAAGCTCAGAAACTACAACAAGACAGAATTACCCACCTTCAGCCCACGGACCAGATGGAAGATAAACACTGAGAGTGGTGTAAGAGTTTATTCTATGAGCATGTACCAGCATCAAATTGAACTTCTCAACAACTGCTGTAACCACTGGAGAAGCTGGCTGGACCACTGGTGTCTTCCAACAGAGCAATCTTATAAAAATTGCACCCAGATAAACTGTGTGCAGCCTTGAACAAACAGTGTGTCTGGTTTGCATGTGCCTGGTGATTTCTGATGCTTCTGCTTCTCTCTCTGACACTTTTGCAGGTATTCACCATTCAGAATGCAAGTCTAGTTGTCAGCGACATCCCTGCCAGCAATGGCATCATTCATATACTCAGCAAGGTACAAGTATACGCAAGTACACGTGTGCATATCACACAGGGAAGTACAGTTGTAGCAAGTTCGTGTTGCAACATCTGCAATGGAGGCAAGGAATAATATATATACGGAGAGTTAGAAAGAACTGTAATGACAAAAATAGACTTGATTATCACAAGGTCCTGACAGATGTTTCCTGTATACTAGTGTTTCAAGTATATGTCTCTGGAACAAGTGGGAAGGGAGTTCCTCTTCTCTTAGCTGATAGAAGAAGAGTTAAGACTTGCAGAATTGTGCCACATGAGGCCATCTCTACTTGCTTTTCTTGCAAGTAGGGCAGAAATTATTTCCCTCAGACTGTCTTACCCAAACTTGCTGATGAGCTTGTTTTTTTCTGCAGGTTTTGTTGCCACCTTTAGGTGACATCCCACCCAGTCCTCCAGGGCTGCAGAAACAGCTCGATGCAGTTGCCTCATTCAGCACATTCAAGAAGCTGTTAGAGGTAAGCAGCTGTGTTGTGGTTGTCAGAACAGATGTCAGCAGCTACCCAACTTACCCTTTGCAAGTAGGCCAAAATGTGGACCAAACGGTGAGTAAAGGAAGACCGTCTGTTTCCTACCATCCCAAAATGATCTTCTAGGGAGGATCTTTTCATCATCCGAAGGACTGTATAGTTACAGTTAGGTCCCTGTATCATCTTATTGCAATGGAAGATGACCAATCTACTGCAGGCAATCATATGCTTATAGGAGGCAAAGAAACCCAGAGAAAAAGGTAGTCTTGTTAATAAGCAAGGAACTACAATTAGGTCAGCCCAAAAGGATGTTAAGGGAAAGAAAGGCTTATTCATAATCAAAATCTGCACTTAGGTTAGTCCAGGGAGCAAGCATTTAGATGCATGTGACTGTATAGAAGTTGTATCTCCATTTTTCAAGCATTTCCTCTAGTGCTATTGCCTTTGTAATTGATTTCACTTGCAGTCTGTCTTTAGTAAGTACAAGTGTAACTGCTAATATCAGTGATGTGTGGGCTTTTCTAGCAATACCAGCTCATCGGAAAAATAGAGTCCTCTGAAAAATACACGGTCTTTGTTCCTGGAAATAATTCCATTGAGGAGTACTGCCATGCTGCCAATGTGACACAGTTGGTAAGCTCACTGCTTGCTCACAGTCTTGAACAGGTACTGTGGTGTTTGCAGGGACATATGTGTGTCAGATCACAAACTTGAGCTCAGAAAGATTTGAGTATGCAGAGGAGGAACGTATCTGATGCTATAAGCTAAGAGAAATGTGGCAGAGAGAAATGAGAGGGAGAGTTTCCTGTGATGTTACAATGGGATGTGAAAAGCCTACTGGGACTGCAAATGCAAATTTATGAGTAAATTTTGCATGATGGATGTCACAAGATATTCCTCTCCCTGACTGGCCATGGTCCATGTCTACCAATTTTGAACTTTTTGAAAGGCTCCAAAAAAGTTTTGTGGCTTAACCCAGTGAAAGAGTCATCAAGGTGTGATCAACAGTTACTATGCTCTGTGGACTTAATTTGCTACTAGAGACTCTTCTCATGTCATACCTTTGACTGAACTGTAGTCTAGGAAGTCAAGAGTCCTAAGATTTGATATTTTGTTTTATGTTATTTTGTGGATTTAGGACAATGAGACAGTGCAGTTCCACATTGTACTGGGAGAGAAACTCTTGCCGACAGATTTGAGAAGTGGAATCCATAAGAACAGCATGTTAGGGCTCTCCTACTGGTTAATGTTTTATCAAAACAGCACCCAGGTAAGGAGGGAAGACTGTTACGCCTCTGATGCACTCATGTGCATCATGAGGCATGTGCACCACCAGCGTTTTGGACACTCTTACAGCTCACTGACTGTGGCTCCCTGTCAGTCATCAAGGAATCTATGCAAAAGAGTTGAAGGTTATAATCTCACCCCTTTCTTTCTCCTTTGCAGAAGTTTGTCAATAATGTTCCTTTGGATGGAAAGTTCTTCGAGGCAAGGAATGGCATATTAATTGGGGTTTCACAGGTCCTCCAGATACAGAAGAATCGTTGCACTGCCAATACTACCACTATACAAAGGGTAATTATGATTTCAGTTTACTGGCTACAAGTTCCCCTATGAAAATCATGGGAGTCATGACTATAGTCCAGCCTCCATGTTTCTTGTGGCTTTTGGCCATTTGAAGATTGTAAGGTCAGACTGAGGCAGGCCTGAATACAGGAACTTCAGGCTTGCGGACAGCCCTGCCTCAGCTGAGAGGATCAGGAGAGGAATAATGTATTATCTTTTTTGCTTTGTTTAGTGTGTTTTGTGTGTTTAGTGCAGAAATAAGACCTTGTGTGAATGTAGCCAGGAGCTGAGGGACAGGTATTGTGATTTTTCTTCTTTCAGTGTTTTGAGTCATGGAAATAGATAAAATCATCTTTGTCCCAGCTAGTAGCCTGTACAGCACCATTTGTAGTCTAGGATTAGTGTCTTGATGCTACACAGGTAGAGGGGACACGTGACTTGTCCTGTTCTCTGTGCCCTAGTCAAGGTGTGGCAAATGCGAGAAGGGGATCAAGTGTCCTCCAGGATCAGTTCTTGTGGTAAGTCTTTGATTCATGTGGCACCACATAGAATGTTCACTGATAGTGCTTTGATAGTTCTATAACCTCAAAAATTCTGTCCTTCAGTGGCTTGTTAATTAGCAAATGTTGCAAGAGAAAGCAGAAACCAATGAAATTTTATGCAGGAAAAACACAAATATGAACACCTTACAGAGGTGGCACTATGTTTTTGTTTGAATTTCAGGACTGCTTTAAAGCAGTAGTGTGGGGAGCTTCCCCTGGTAGGAATGAAAATCAGATTTATTTTTATATCACTTCCTCTTGGGATGTTATCACCAAGGGTAGATGCACCAATAGCAGTTTCCTAGCCCAGACTGTGGATGTGTTCATGGGAGACTGGCTGGTTGTACCTGCAGCTTGTTTGTGAATGAGTGACAAACACTATCTGTGAGGAAAACAATCATCATTCCATCTCTCTGCTGGCTGTGAACTGCCTAGCAGCCACATCTGATTGCTTACAGGCTTCATTATGCCAAAAATTTGCCACCTACTTTCTCTCAGTATTCATGTTGACGTGCATGCTACAGATTTGTCAGGTAACAAGGCAGGTGGCAACCTCATGCCAGGCCTAGAGGTAGCTCACTGCTCTCAGCCTTAGATATCCAGATTTTTAGGGCTGTTCCTGGAAGGTAAAAAGCTTCATTCCTCTGTTAGGCCGGGGTGCTGCTATATGCATCAGAACTTATACAATCTGTCTGAGAATTGTGGTGTCTGCTATCTGTACCTGTGTTAATTATATTGGCAGGAATTTCCAGGAAGCAAGAATCTCCCTCACTGTCAATTGCGCTCTGGGGACATAGGTTGCCACTTCACCTGTGCAAAAGTTTCTCTGGTGAGAAATACATTTGGTTTGGATTCATTTTGATAAAAGTGAGTAAGACACTAGAAACACAGCTGTGGAAACACAGCCTGTGCTTAACTGACATCATGGCTGAATGTGTGCTGTTGCACAGTTGAGATGGGACTATTCTGGACATTGCTCTCCATCCTGGAGATAGAGGGCACCAGAGAAAAAAACTGACTAAAGGAAATGTCTGTGCAGTGAGGGATTGTGGTCCGCTGCTCTTGGGTTCTGCTATAGGAAGAGAAGGAGTTGAATGGTTATAGTAGATTTCCTAAGGAAATGAGTCAGGACTGATGGTATTTCACTTGTGCATGTGCCTTTTCGAATAACTGATGACTAATTGGAGCCAAACCAAAGTCAGGAACAGGTCTCACCGTTACTGCACCCTCACCAGTTCTACAGAAAGAGACTGTGAGAATATTCCTGAAGAGGAAATGGTAAAAGAAAGGCTTGTGTGAATTTGACCCCTCTTAGGTGTTGAAACATCTCCCTGGGAATTTTGGTGGAAATAGAAAATTGTGAAGGGACAGAGACAGTTGGAAATAGCATGCCAACAGTCATCCCAGCCCACTCTGGGCACTTCTGCCTCTCTTCCCTGAATTATGTTTCTTTTTACCTGTATTATCCAACCAGGCCTCATCATGTTTGCCTCCCTCTGTGGGTGAACGCAGAGAGGGAGCAGTGAAATGAAGATTCTGAACTGAACCGCTTTCTGGCAGAGCATCTCTCTGCTCAACAGAGTATTAAACTGATGGGATGCAGGGCATGCAGGCAGGAGATAAACTGGATGGGCATGGGGCTGAACATTTCTGCCACCAAATGACCAGCATTGCTCAAGCAGCCGTACACATCCTTTACATTAGGTCTGGGCAGCTGAGAGCCCCATTCTTAAGGGGTCATTCCACCCTACCTGCTGACAGCTGCTCTTCTCACATTTTGTCAGAAGTGATGTCTGTTGAATAGTTAAAGGAGCAGAGTATCTTCCAAAATAAATCCATGAGCCTGGGGGACATGCTTTTGCTACTTCATCTGTGCTGCATCAGACAGCTCACCCCCACCTGCTTTTGTTGGTTCCCAGAAGTCTGTCTGCTGCCCCGGCTACTACGGACACATGTGTGAGATGTGCCCAGGAAAGCCAGGCCAGTGGTGCTCTGGGAATGGAGAATGCCTGGATGGCATCGAAGGCAGCGGAGAGTGCCAATGCCAGGAAGGTTTCCATGGCACAGCTTGTGAAATGTGTGAAGTGGGCCGATATGGAGCTGACTGCAAATCAGGTGACAGCAATGGCTACTGCAGCCTGTGTTACGCTCACAAGGGGAGAAAAGTGGACCCACAGCTGGTAGGCCACCAAGGAATAGTCGTGGGAGTGAGTGCTTGTGGTCAGCCACTTGCTGCCCCACTCACATCCTTGAAGGAGAGACCACTAACTCTGCTACTCATCCTGCTTCCATCCAGACTACAGGGAGTAGAGATGGTCTGCTCCTGGCACTGGGATCTGGCAGCAAAGGAACAAATGCCAATGCTCCTGTAACATTTTCTGTGTGGCAGCTAGAGGCACTGCATTAGGAATAGAGCAGACACTGAAATGGCAGTGAAACACTGCTTTCAAGGCCCAGTTGGTTTGACAGTGATGAGCATCTATTCTTATCCAACAGAATGTGCTTGTGACAATGGCATATGCAACGATGGACTGCAAGGGGATGGGAGCTGTGACTGCTTTCCTGGGTGGAAGGGCCCAACTTGCCAAGAAAGTACGTGAATGTGGCAGGGATTG
Source organism: Odontophorus gujanensis (assembly GCA_013399175.1). Lineage (NCBI taxonomy): Eukaryota > Metazoa > Chordata > Aves > Galliformes > Odontophoridae > Odontophorus > Odontophorus gujanensis. Next base: position 220,011 of record VXAB01008623.1, on the reverse strand, counting down.
TGGTGTAACATTGCTGTTTTGACAGAGACATCAGAGTAATCCTGTTTAGCTTCTAGAGCAGATCTGAATTAGCTGAACAAGGTGACCACAGTTAGGTGTGCTTGAATCCCCCAGAAAGTTTACCAGACTGTACTAACTCATTCTAGCATATAAGCCACATTTGTGGTGTGATTTTCCCCAGCAGCACATGAACCCTAACATTATTTGTTCTGTGTTGGCCATGACTCCTGTTATTTGACTAAGAAAGTGGCAGCACTTGATTTGAAACCTCCAAAGTGTCCCAGTGTGTCTGCTGGATTGCTCACGGTGTCATTGGTTTAGGTGAGCTCCGTCTATGGTCTGCAGTTCTCAGCGAATCTGCCACTGTGTGTGGTAGTACTATGTCAGAGACAGTTGTTCCTGGGATTTGGGATCATGATTATCACTGGGATAGGGGGGAACATGACTTCCTAAATCCTACAGGATTTTAAAGGTTTGCATCCAAAGCTTGTACTGACATCAAATGTTTGGGGAATCTTTAGAAATGGAAACTGAGTGGAGCTGTTCTGTTAATCTAAATGTAAAACACAAAACAAAACGAAACTGCATTTTACATTGAATGGAGCAAATCCAGAGGCATCAGTATGTAAGGAATAACAAGATTTTAGTCCTTGCTTCATTCCTAGTGGTTTTGAGGACCCATCACCAGTTAGGGCACAAGCATGGCAGAGAGAGTGTTTGGAGGGAGCTTTGCTGTAGATGGCAGAAACATCCTCAGTGAGTACTATACTGAAAATCCCAAGTCATGTTTTGTTTTCTCTTGCAGGAATTGAGGTGGATTTATGCAATAGCACTTGCCATCAGATGGCTAAGTAAGTACAGCCAAGGGGCTGGGTCATTCTGAGACCCATTCTGTGCTTGGTTATGCTTTACAAAAGAGTGATTCCGTATGTCAGGCATCACAGAGGGCTTGGAAACAGTTTCTGCTCGTTCATGGTGCACAAATGTCAGTTTCATTCTTCGTTTTGTTTTTTTTTTTTTGGTGCTAAGACCCATCCACTTTCCCTTAAGGAAAGTTTGTTTGAACACAAAATCTGTCCAGATTCCATATGTGCAGCCGAGAGATAGCAGAGACTCCAAGCAGCTCCAAGTCTGCCCTTAGTCATGCACCAAAGCAAATAACCACTGACAAGCCCTCTCAGTCTCCCTTGTCCACACAAAGACATTTTGTGGGCTGATGGGTTTCAAAGGAGCTCCTGCGGCCATCTCCATCCATTACCTGCTCTCCCATTTTGTGGCACTGGGATACAGCCACTTGCATGGTACCATGCTGAAGCATGTGTCTGAGAAGGGTGTGAAGCCTGTGCCTGGGTGCCAGCTTCTTGGCCAGCTTCTGTGTTGTCCCAGGTAGCTTATGGGAGCCTTTGTCAGACCTGCCCCAGAATTTAGGCAATAGGACTAAGTGACAAGAGATAGCTGCTCCCAGTGAGCAGAGGGATCTCTTTGGACATGTCCCAGCTTATAGTCCTTCCCAGAGTCCAATAGATGAGCAAAGCACCATGTGGAGCTCTACTGACTTGTTTGGCTCCTTGCTGACATGAATGAGACCCAGAAATGATGCCCAGGAGCTTTGTTCCAGCTCTTCGTGTGACTGTCCAAGGCCACAAACTCATTTCTGGATGCAGACAGATGATAAGAGGCTCCCAAAAAGATCATCCAACTAACGACCACCAGGCACCTCCAGTGCCTCTCCAAGACCATAATGGGCACTTGGTAGCTTGGGCAGGGATGAAGTGGCCAAGGTACAGACAGGAGGCTCTGTGTTCTATGAGCAGTGCAGCCGACAGGCGATCTTTGTTTTGGGCAAACCTCTGCCATACTGACAGGATGGTGGATCTCTTCAAATGCTTTTCTTGGGTCTTGGAGTCTGCAAGACCTTTTGAATTATCAGGATTCTTCCTCTCCTGAGGATGATTCCATTTGCTGCTTATATGTGACACTTGGCGTTGATTATTTGGTACACTAAAGTCAGTAACTTCGAGCATCTTCCTCCTTTGGTAACTATGAATACTAGCTTGCAGATACCAGGCTTGTGTAGTGTGTTTCCCACTGACCAATAGAAGATGTCCTCTGTGATTATTTTTCTGTCTTGTTTCAGTTGCCTGAATGCCTCCATGGATTCCCCACCTATGTGCTTCTGCTCTGCTGGGTACACAGGGAATGGGACTCATTGCACAGGTATGTCAAGCATGGCCAAGATTTAAGGCTTGCAAAATTATAGAGTCTGCGCACATACAAAAGCTTTGCAAGAGAGAGACAAAAAGACAGACAGGTGTAGCAGGGCAGTTCTTGTGGAGAGAAATGCACATGAATGGATTGTACTTGTTCAGGTATAACTGCAAGAGTGGCAAAGCTACAGCAGTTTTGGCCTTTAATCCCTGGAATATGAATGCTTCAGTTCCCTGAAATGTCACATTCTTCGTAATTGTTGGCCATGTTGAAATCAGGTAGAAGTGCCAAAAAGCAGCAGGATTTCAGGGTACTGCTCTGGAGCTACGTAGGTATCTGATCCATGTCAAAAGCAAGCAGACAAGAGTAGTAATGTTGTAGCTCAGAGTAGCAATATTGTAGCAGATAAATCAGTTTGAAAATGACTGAGAGGAAAAATGCAAAAATGTACGTACATTGTAAAGGAAAAGATTTTTTGCTGGACTAACCATTGGTTATCAGTTAGCAAATGTGATGGAAAGACTTCTTATTCCAATGTGGGGTTTGTAAGCTCAGCATGACTTCTGAACTGGCCTCTCAGATCCAGGTGAAAGCCCCTGCCTTTTAAGTTTCACTGAGAAAGGGATTTTAATATGATGTGATTTTTGTTAAGATGAATGATTGTTCTGGCCCTGTTTATCTTCCCTAGATGCTCTAAGTTGGTTCTGCTTCTCTTGTTTGCAATCACAGAAATAGATCCATGCACTACTGATCACGGTGGCTGCTCCATACATGCTGTATGTACTAAAGTGTCCCCAGGAGAGAGAACCTGTGTCTGTAAGGAAGGCTATGCTGGCGATGGGACACTCTGCAGGGGTGAGTGCTCAGTTCATGCATTGGTGATGGTGGCAAGATGTTGCCCATGCAAAAGGGAAATCAGGCAAGAAGCATTAACATTTCAGCATTAACATTTCAAGTCACCAAATAACTTGACTGTTCTTTCTGCAAGTTCATGCAGACATTTCAGAGTCAGTAATTAGTGGCTGATCTTGATTCAACCATTTTTTCCTTTTGTTGAGGTGCGTGCACATACTTTTGTATGTGTACATACATACCTGCAGGGCTGCACTCAGGATTTTCCCAGGTTCTAAGGAGTGATGTGGTCACCACTGCCCTGGCACAGTGCCACCCAGAAATGTGCAGAGGGCCTGGCTGCCCTCAGCACCTGTCTGCCTAGCTAGCCAGTGTTCTGTTGCTCTCTGTGCTGAGGCTGGAGCTGCAGGAGGGTCCTGCCCTTTTCTATCATTCTCAGTGGGCAAGTTTATCACAACTTAGAGATTCATGTGTGGCAAGAATCAAACTTGCTCTTCTCACCTATTCCTTTGCTTTTACAAGTTACTTTGCCATGAAGGTATTATCAAAGCTGGGAAGGTCCTCCCTGTCACTTTACCAGTACCTCTTTGGGTCAGCAGTTCCCAGCTGCTTTGGGCAGCCCTCAGCAATAATGTGGCCTTACTGTTTTGCTGCAGAAATTGATCTTTGTCTTGAAAGCAACGGGGATTGCCACACCAACGCAGAGTGTGTTAAAACAGGCCCAGGGAAGGTGAGTAATAAGATGGATGTCAGCGCAGCATTACTATGGAAGTTGTCACAGATATGTAATTCTCCCTGTCCTTTCTGTGGCAATGTTACCATTGTACTTGTTGCCTTCCACAAAGAACAGTTGCCCAGAGAGGACATGAAGAGACTGCTGTTTCCTCTAAAGCAGATGCTGTCTGTTGGCCAGAGGTTGGAGGTAGTCTCAGGTTACAGTTGTTGACACAGATGTGACTTTCTTCATGAAGGAAGGGAGTGTGGGACAGATGTTACACCACGTTTTCCATCTAATTCAGCCATTGTGTGTTTTCTTTGCTGGGTCCAAGTTTCAGACGAAGTGTCTGTTTTCCCCGCAGGTTGCCTGTAACTGTCTTCCTGGTTACAGCGGGGATGGTGTGAGATGGTGCAACCCCATCAACTTGTGTGAACAGGTTTGTCCGCATTTTCCTATTACCAGGGTGAAGGGCACAGCCTTGAAACATCCCTTTACACAACAATTTAAAGCAAAGACAGGGCTAACCTGTTTGTTTGGAGCCAGTTGTCTTGCCTTTTTACACACATAAGGAATCTCATGGTATGTTTAGTTTCTACTGCTTCTCACAATGGCCTGCAAGTACCTCAGCTACATGGTACTAGGATGGGGTGTTCCTCTTTTGGGAGAAGCGGTGCAGGAAGAGTAACATAGAGTGGAAGGCATGTGGGCTTGTTTCTCTGCATCCATTTTCTAAGGAACGTACTCAAAATTTGAAGTGTCAGCCTTCCACTTTTCTTGCTAGAACAACGGAGGCTGTAGTCCCTTTGGGCTCTGCAAATATACAGGCCCTGGCACTCGAAACTGCTCCTGCTCTTGGCACAGCATTGGAGATGGCTTCACCTGTCGTGGTAAAGTGTATCAGGTGAGAAACATGAACAGCATCTTTTGTGTTCAAACCTCCTCCCCCACAGCAAACCTCCTTCCACACATGAGCTATGGGTCTGTAGTGTCATATCACCATGTGTGCATTCTGTAGGAGGGAAGGTAGATCTGGGGTTCTGAGTTGGGATATTAACTGCAGTAAAGCAACATTGCTCCAAAAGGAGCCATGCTGCGTACACTCTTGCTGTTCTGTTGGCAGCCGTGGCCACGCCTCCAATCGTGTCGTGTTTTCTAAATGTGACAAGCAAATCTTTCCCTGGGAAATCCACTTCTCCCAGTCTGTGGGGTCAAGGCAGGTGTTCCTGGTGGCCATGCCAGCATGTGGGATCCAGGCTAAAGGGAGGCACAGCCAGGACTCTCTCCAGCTCTGCTGCCAACTCAGTGGCTGTGCTTGGACAAACTGGTGACCTTTTTGGTAGAAGCAAATGAAAAGCTGTCAGAGATGAACAGTTGTCATGCCCACAACAGAGATGGGAGAAAAAAGAAAGACTAAGTTTTGTGTTCCTGCTCTACTGCATTGTGTAGAGGAGGTTGCCCTGCTAAACTTCTGTCTGACACTCGGAACAGCAGCCCAGAACTGGTGGTGGCAGCATAGTGAGGTTAAAATGGGTGTTCTACGAAACGCTTGATGTGCACCATGAGCAACCCTTGCAGAAGCAACCAGCTGTCCATCTTCAGCAGTCCCTGCCTTCTTCATCTTGCAGCACCTCTGATGTGAATGGTCAGGCAGAGGTCATTGCCTGCTTTGTATCCTCCATGTCCTCCATGCCCACAGTGCTGACAGGGGAGGAAGGGCAAGGTGGCTCTGGTGTCAGAAGAACCGGTGTCTCACCAAAGGGAAGGGTGACTTGGAGTGGAAGGGGCAGGTCATAGTGCTGGCTGGTTGGAAGGAGCTCTGCTAACACCAGCTGTTTCTCTTTAAGGAGCTCGCACGGTCAGAAGATGCATCTGTGTTCTTTAAGATGATACTGGTCAGTGACAAATAGCTTTCCCTTTGTCTGTAGATTTCACTCAGTATTTTCTGCAAAGGGTCTTGCTAACTGAAACCGTATTTGCTGTTTGCTGTCCCCAAATGCTTCCTTGCCACAGGCAGAAAAAAACAAGGAGCTCAGTGGGGCAGGGCCTTTCACTGTCTTCATCCCACGGGCAGACTTCATAGGAAACTCTACAACAGTAAGTGTCCTCCCATCCCAGACACCCTCAGGTTTGGCAAGCTCCAATCATTGCAGTATTTTGAAGTTAAGGGGCTACACTGAAGAGCATTAAATGCATCCTCTACTATCCATCAGTGTGAGGTTTGAAAGCCTTTCTGCTCTCAGTCTGGGCAGGGCTGGGCTTGACTCCTGCTGTAAGAAAACGCTTGCTGGAGGCCTTGTCATATAGTCCTCAGAGACACTGCCAAATCAGTGATGTGTGATGACTTTTATTGCCCATGGCTATGAGGGACTGCTAACAGCAAGGCTTCAGAGTATCTGTGATGAAGATGTATTATTATTTGCTCCTGCCCTGTGCCCCGTACCCTGCCATTGCACTTCCATTGGCCTCTTCCCTCCAGTCCCAAGAAGAGGAGACCTTATCCATGGTCCTTATCCATGAACTGGACAGGTTCTTGACCAGCAGCTTTTTGGTGTTGGTGTGAAGGAAAAACTTAACACCAACACCTCACGTCCTGTTGGACAGTTTCACACCTCAAGTCCCAGCTTTTTTCCCATACACCATACTCCCAGTGAAGGAAAAAAAATCCCAAGAATTGTGTATCACATGCACTATTTGCTAAAGGCCAATGTAATTCTGTGTTTTCCAGTTAGGGGCCTTTGTGATGTTGGTTGAAATTTCCCCACATTCCTGAATGGACATGTGTATCCACTGTGTTTTGGGGGAGCCAGCATTCCTGCAGGCAAAGTGGAGCAGGCAAAGCAGAAAGGGTTGGGGCAATCCAGGTCTCCCTCATGAAGTCTCTGCCTCCCTGGAGAGGCAAAGTGCCTCAGTATTCCTGTTTTCTCTCTGTAGTTTAAGGAGTGGAAAAGCAGAGGTCTCCTCCAGGAGCTGCTTCGCTACCACATGGTGGGATGCCAGAAATTGCTGTTGAGTGACCTGGAAGCCCAGGAGTCCCTTACGTCTTTATCTGGCCACACAATAAAGATCACTGAGAAAGAGGTACTTCTCTGCCACCATTCCCTTCCCTGAACCAAATGACAGGTCGTCAGTTGTCACTTTTGCTGTTATTTGGTTGTGGCAAGTAATGTCCATAAATGGCTCAGAGGGCAGTGCCCCGTTGGGAACACCTCATTGCATCCCTTCTCCCTCAGAATAGCATCTATCTCAACGAGGAAGCCAAAGTGGTCATGAGTGACATCGTTGGCATGAATGGGGTCATTCATTTCATCAACAAGATCCTCATTCCAAGTGACCTGGTGAGCCGTAACATTTCCTCACATATCTCACAGGTAAGTCTGAAGCCCAAAGAACTGCTGTGGAGAAGGCAGGGCTGGGATTTTTCTCCCAGCAGCTCTGACACCGCTGCCACAATAAGCCCTCTCCCTGTCCCATGGGTGCTGCTCCCTCCTGCTCCAAGGTTTGCAGGTGATGTCTGAGCACATGGATCTGGCTTGTGAAGGTGACAGCATTAGTGGCACAGCGATATTTGGGACAGAATATGATCAGTGGAATGTGGGGAGGAAGCTCATCTCCGGTCCAAAGAATCACAGTCCTATTCCAGTGCAAAGACTGTGTGCCAGTGTCTCTCTGAAACAAGCGTTAGCAGTGTACAGCTGCTGGATTTTACAGTAAATAACACATTCTCTGTACAGCACAGCAGAGCACTGAAAGCCATCCCATTTCCTGCCACAGCAGTCAGACATGCACAAATCAGAAATGTGGTGGCTGCTGCATTCCAGCACTTGCAGGGCCAAATCCATGGCACGGCCACAAAGAGATTCATGTGTTGTGTCTACCTGCTGTGATTGTTAACTGTCTGGGGGGACAAACTGGCATGGAGGCCCCAGTTCTGGCAGCACTTGGTGACAGTTTTCCTTACCTCTTCAGCTAAACATCACAGAAGTGGCAGAGACCTTTGGCTACACTATTTATAGCAAGCTGCTGAAGGTGAGCCCTCGGCTCCTGGGGAGCTGCTCTGTACATGTGTGCATTCCATTCTGGTCTCTGAATTTTTCTTCATATCCCTTCCTGTCTTGGACAGGATGCGGAGCTGCTGCCACTGATCAGTAACCCCCTGCACAGACCCTTCACCATGCTGTGGCCAACAGATGCTGCATTTAATGCCCTCCCACAGAAAAGGCAGGAGTGGCTGTACCACAGGGAGCACCGGGGCATGTTGGCCTCCTACCTTAAGGCACATATGATCAGAGACATGAAGGTAAACGTAACAGCAAGTAGGCTGGCATCCCCAGGGTCACGCACCTGCCTGTGGCTGCGGCAGGCAGACCTTGTCCACTATTTTGCCATGTGGATCATGCAGCGTATCAGCTGCAGTACCAACTGTCTTGAGAAAACCAGGCCCTGCTTGAGTGTATGTATGTGGCAACAACCACACCACCACAAACCTCTGCTGCAGTGTGGCTGAGCTGAACCCTTCCTGCACCAGCTGCAGGGAGGCCACATCTCCCCCAGCAGCCAGTGTATGACTCACATGGGCTCTTCTCTATGTGGACTATGTGCCAAGTCTGCCTGCACACGCTGGTCCCTTTCTGCTCAGGACACCAGTACTAACCCTAACACCATTCTTCCCAAACCAGCATGGTGTGCTGTCACAGCACACCTCTTTGGTGTTGCTCGTGGCCTTGTCCCTTACCAGGCAGCACTTGGTTTTTGAAATGCAAACTGTCAGCTTTGCCTGTCTCTCCTGGCATTCAAGGCCGGGCTGCATGGGGCTGTGAGCAGCCTGGTCTAGAGAGAGGTGTCCCTGACTATAGCAAGGGATTGGAACTAGATGATCTTCCAACCCAAACCATCCTATGATTCTATGTTGATCATGTTTTCCCTCTTAGATTGTTGCTGGTAACATGCCCCAGGTCAAGTCCACACGGACCATGCATGGCTCCACTGTCTCGTTCAGCTGCAGCAGAACCCATGTGGTATGTGAAGGCAGTGCTCAGCCCTACTTTGCCCTGAGCCGTGGGCAGCAGTTGCTCTGTGCTGACACCAACAGGTGGGAAAGATGGAGCGGGGCACACAGGCTGGGATGCCCCAGTGCCATGGCTTCAGCTGGGCTCAGGCTCAGAGACCAGCCAGCAGGAAAGGACAGAGGCACACAGTGCTTGCAGATACATGCAGTGATGGCCCAGTTACTGCACCAACCTGCTGCTGCCATGACCTGGACAGACCATTTCTTAAAAGAGGTGGCTGTGAAAAATGGTATTTGGGTGGTTAAGGACACGAGCATGGAGACTGTGAAGATTTCTTTCTCACAAGAGATACGGGGTGACTGAGAAGTCATGGCAGCCAGAATGGATGATGTCCAGGTGGTGCAGCCACGGTGTACGATGTGCCAGGATAATGAGGTGCTTTCTCCTTTTGGTAGGGCGAGCTTCTGGTGGGAAACGGTGATGCCACAATCATCCAGAGGCATATGGAGTTTAATGGGGGCATTGCTTACGGCATCGACAGGCTGTTGGAGCCGCCAGATCTGGGATCTCGCTGCGATGAGTTCATGTTTGTGGAGCTTCAGGTGAGCAGTTGGGGCGATGCTGATGAGGATCTGCGCTGTCTGCCGAACCCTTGCCAGCAAGGAGGGATGCTCCTCCTTGCAGAGCTCCCTGCAGTCAAGGAGCAGAACCCACACTTAGTGTCTGTGGGGTTTTTCTCTTTTCACAGGGATCGATAGAGAGCTGTGGACCCTGTGGCTTCGAGCCACCCTGCCCTGCTGGCTCAGTGCAACGGGTAAAAAGCTCTCACCCTTGGCACTGAGGCAGCCTGCTGAGCTGCTGAAAATACCTGCATGTTTTAGCAGCACAACAAAGGGGGGCTCAGACACACCATCTGGTGGAGCAGGGTGGGCATGGGGAGCACAGCGTGGTCAGTCCCTGTGTGGGTGGCAGTGGGTAATGGGCCCAGCTCCATCCCTGGAGCAGCACAGGGGGCCTTGTGGGGGCCTCACAGCCAAAGAGCTCTGCCTGGCTGCTGGGGGGATAGGGGGTGGAGGGTGGGAAGGCTCAACAATGTCCCGGCAAGAGCAGCTCCCACACAGTCGCTGTGTCACCCCATGGCTTCTTTGTCACCCATTCCATGCTAGGAAGCCTCCATTACTGGTTATGGGAACAAAGAACGGGCATGGGAGGGTCGAGGTGAGACGGAAAGGGCATGATGTCCAGCATCCAATGTGGCAAACTCTGTGTTGTGCCTGTTTCCTCACAGGGGGGAACCTGGGGCTGCCACTATTTCGAAAACCAACTGTTCAGGAACACTTTTCTGTTTCACCATAACCACCCATTGCGGCCGTCCTGGTCGTCCACCCCGTGGGAACCCTTCAGAAGACACTTCTCTTCCAGGGGGCCTCTGAAACGAGGCTGCAGGAGGAGCTGCATTTCCACCCAGTGGGTCCCCCAGTGCTGCGCGAACCACTACGGCCGCGACTGCCAGGGTAAGGCAGCGTGCATGGATCCCTGGTGGCTGCAGGGCAGGGTGGGCAGTGCACAGACAGGGAGCCCCATCCAGGGAGGGATGTGGTGAGGTTGGAACAGGGAATTACCTTTCCTTAGAGAAAGGCCTGGCGAGCCATGGGCAGCTGAGGACCGTGGTCGGTCACACTGCTTGTCTCTGCGCTCTCAGCACACAGGCACAGCTGGCTACAGGCTCTGTGCTTCCTGCACGGCAGCTCCCAGACAGCTCAGCATGGGCAGGCAGCAGGGCCCAGCCCGGACACACACCAGCCTTCTTCCTCAAGCCCCATCCTGAGGTCATGGGCTGTCCCAGGCCGTTAAGAGTGCCACACGTGGCAGTGTGTGTGGCACCTCTGTGCAGGCGGTGCTGCCCCAGCACAGGGCCCCGTGTCACCACAGCCTCATTGAGGTCCTCGTCTGCAGCGTGCCCAGGGGGGCTCGAGGCGCCGTGTGGGAACCGCGGGATCTGTGACGACAAAATCAGCGGCTCAGGGCGGTGCAACTGCAGCCAGGCCTTCATCGGGACCAGCTGCGAGCTGTGTGCACTGGGCAGATATGGGCCCCAGTGTCGAGGTATGGGGAAACCAGGGTGGCTGCACAGTGCCTTTGTGCAGAGGCAGCTGCAGGATGGAAGGGGATACCTATGCTGGGTGAGCTCTCTGCAGGAATTGGTGTGGAACACCTGCACCAGTGCAGCGACATGCAGGCGACGTGTAGGGTTCACTGCAGGCCAGCTGCTGCTCTGGCTGTGGTTTCAAGAAGGCCCTGGGTTCAAAGGTTCCCCCTGGTTTGCTGGGATGAGAGACTGGCGGGGGTGCATCCAGCTCAGGGAGGGAAAGGAGCCCCAAATGAAGGAGCTCAATTGGCCCCAGGAACAGTGCAGGACGGGGAGCTGAGTGGTGGAAGCCTTGGGTAGTTCCCCTCCTGCGATGGAGCACGTGGAGCAGACATGAAACAGCA